>OZ010585.1:81706520-82104020 GCA_963932145.1 Acanthosepion lycidas | reverse complement strand
TAAATCAGTTAATTTATAATATTTATGCTCTGTAAATTTACATTGAACACTTTTTTGTAAAAATAAAAATATCAGTTAAGAACACCAGATTATATATCTTACTGTTCTTTCTTTTTACTATAATATACATAGTAATATATATATATATACATATATATGCACACATAATGGGTATATGGCCATGTCGTTAGAAAATTTGTTTTTTCACCATTAGACTCTGGTTTGAATCTCGCCATTGTCAATCTGTTATGGAGGCAACATCTCGATGTCACCAGCCTGGGGAGACAAAACCAGCATGTGACTCTTTTGGAAAATGCCCCCAAATCATATCATGTGCTAATCCAAGTCTTATCGTTTAAATTGGGTGCATGAAACTGTTACAAGCCATCGATGGTTGTGCAAGGCGCTCAATCATGTCATGGTGACAGAAGGTTTCAGTGTAGTGGCCTTTTTCAAAATAATTTTGATCATGCCAGATGTGCACTTTCACAGAAACAAAGGTCAGTATAGTATGGACCCCAGGTTGGCTTTGTGCCTGTTGAACAAGCACAAATGTGCCTGAGCTAGCTAGGGATTGGCTAGCTCGCAAACAGCTGTGCTTGAAAACTGTGTGTGTGTGTATTTGAGATTGTGTTCACATAAAAAAAATGTTCTATGTATTTCTGGAGGAAAGCACTTTTAACAAAATCAATTTTTATAATTAAAGTGCACCATATGAAGAAATATAACATATATAAAAAACAAAATTAAAAGTTTTTCTTGCAGAAATGGTATCTTCTCTTCAGTTTTATAAATAAATTTAAAATAAGTTAATTCAGTTTTACTGTCTAATCCACTATCTAGTAGATACTATTTCTATTAAACTATTGAATATTCAGTTTTATTTGCTTTATTTTGCATATATACACATATCTACCTATCTATTATATATATATATATATATATATATATATATATATGGGAAAAATATATAAATTTTTATATACCAGAACAATTGAGACTTCATCAGACTAAAGTAATGTTTATGTTGATGTAACTTCACATGCAGATGAAGGGGAGGGGACACTGAAAACTTTGATAAATAGCCCTAAACTTTTCAATTTAATTAATTTTTTCTTTTGGATACTTACATATACAAAAAAATAATCGGGAAGAAATTGGTTTGATTTCATACCCAAACATATATTTAAAAAAGAAAAATTAAATTTTAAAGTTAAAGACTTCAAGTCTCCCCTCCTTCATGCACATGTGTAACCACTGCAACATCACTTTATTCCGATAAAGTTTTAAAAGACGATATGCATCACAGAAATAATTTTTTCCACTTTGTGATTGAGTTTCCTAATATATATGTGTATATATGTGTGTGTGTGTGTGTGTGAGGGAAAGTCAAAAATCATCTACACTCTCATATAAATGCGTTATGGCGAAAGTGTGGTTAATTTTTTACTTACCCTCGTATATAGTGTGTGTGTGTGTTTGTGTTACCGACCCAAATAATTGAAAACAAATTATAATAAGATGTTGAACAGAAAACACTCAGAATATTTTACTTCCAAAATTGTACATATTTTCAACTTAGCCAAACAGATAAAGGCCATTAGCCTTAAAGATGGCCTTAATGCTACCCTGGACCCCATTACATAGATTAGAGGTAGGAGGCCACATATTGAAGGTAATAAGATTGTGTAAATTCTTTGCTAATCACTCCTGGGTCATGTGATAAGGAATGTGGCACTACTTAAATTGACTAATCTGCTCATAAAAATAGAGAAGATTTTGTTGTGGACAAATCACTACAAAAAAAAGATATACAAGGTTTTTGAGGTAATTTCAGACAAATTATAACCAACCCAACCTCAACTTCAAGAACAGTCTTGATGGTATTTATCAATCCACCCACGAGGATTGAATGTGGCACAAGGCCTTTTTAATGTGGGTATCTCTGAGCCCGTAGGCCCAGCCAAAAATAAGTGACCATCGTCCCCACCGAGGCGGGTCAATTCCGTCAACCTCCCCCAACGAAACCCTACCCTTTGGCGGAGCTTTGTCAGGGTTCCTCCCTAAGAACAGTCTTGATGCAGCGTCAAAAGTGATTACATGTCTTTTGATCAGATGGTTCTCATTAGACATCATACCTACTATGCTGGCCTTCAACAAGTTCTTGGTATTGTAGGGCTGCAGTTTGGTCTGTCTCTCAATGGTGCTTCAGATGTATTAGTCCAAGGAATTCAAATCAGATGGAGAGGTTTTCGGGTAATAGAATCATGAAAATTCTCAGTCAGTCATTCCTGAGTTTTGTAGAGCACGGGTGAAAATGATATAAACATTTTTATATATCAGAACAATGTTAAGAAATTTAATGACAAGTGGGGTGGCCTGTGAAGAATTTTCATCTGACACGTTTCGTACTTTAGGACTTCATCAGACTAAAATGATGTTTACGTTGACGTAACTACATATGCACATGAAGGAGAGGTGCCACTGAAATTTTAAACTTTTAAATTATTTTTTTTTTTATTGTTATGACAATGTAGGATAATTAATAACAAAAGTAATTAAAACAAAAAGAAAATGAAACTAAATGAAATTGACTCAACACATATTATAAAAAAACTTAAAGAGTTTCAAAAGTTAAGCATCTCCTCTCCTTCATGCTTATGTGAAGTGTATTAACCAGAGCAGAATCCTTTTAGAACACATATAATATATTAGCAACCTGAACTTCCCTACTTACTAATGCTACTTATGCTAACATGAGACATTCACTTACTTAGCACTCAGCAATGCATCCTGTTACCATAACAATGGAATATCTTATTACCAACATATTTTTTGTATTTTATATCATAGAATAAATTTATTTCTAAGGTCTCTGATTAGTAAAGTATGGCTTTTGTAATTTTTAATTTTATTCAATAAAAAATTCCAAACTTTTACTATTATTTTTATTTTCACGTTCTTCACAATATTAATTATTTTACAATTGATAATTTTACATATTGTACTCTATATGGATGGCCTTGTACCAGACTAATATAAACTTAGTGAAAATTTGGATTAACTGCCTACTTGCAACAGAATAGTGACCTAAAAACATCAGGTTTTAACTCTCCTACAAAACTGATATCTATCATTATCCTTAACCAGCATGCAAAAAGAATAAAATCATGTTTATCCGTAGCAAATAGGACTTTGCAATTGTGACCAGCCTACTGTTTGTCAATTCTATAATATTTTATGTTGTACAAATACTAATGCTTTAACACACATAAGGAAAAAATTGATCCTTGCTTTGCTGTTTTCTCTCTCTTGGTTCCATTTCAACAATGTTTTTGTAGATTGAATCTTATGTAGGTCATACAGCACCTGGTGATTTATCTTCCCCTTTTTTCCCCTCCCATCGTATTAAGGAATATAACATCGCAGTTAAAAAAAAGAAGAAGAAAGATTTCAAAACTGCCATTTTATAACCTCTCTTTCAAAATTTTGAATAAAAAATGAACTGTAGTTATATTTATTTCCTCTCATTAATTCAACTATACAGCTGGCATCTTCACCATATGAACAACCCATCTTGTGTTGCTTGACACAGATTTTTCTTTTAAAGTGTACAATTGATGACTGCTGCAATATACTTTTCATAATAGAGGCACATGATTACTAGTCACAGGATTTACCTCCCTTTGATATACAGAGAAAAGTCGGTGGGGGGGGTGATAACTGTTGCAAAATGAATAGGTTATCATACTAAATAAATTTTAACAGTTTTTGGCATTTTCACTATATCAAAAAAAAAGGGTATTGTGTAGACAAAACTTCAGTGAAAACATATTAATCAAAAATAAATTTCAAAATTACAATGCATCAATTAAGGAACAAGTATGATAAAAACGTATGATAAAAACAAAAAAATGAGGACAATAGTCCAAATATAAAAAAGGTGATAAATAATAACTCCTCATCCCAGAAATTCTGACAGAAAGTAGAAAAGCTTCATAAATTTGACATCATCAGACATAATTATCACTCTTCTTCTACTTGTCATGCCCTTTCAGGACGTTGGCAATCATGGCTCTCCACAATTTCCTATCCTTTATAACTCTTAATAAATTTTGTCTTTTTGTTATCTTTCCCAAAACTCATTCTGCTATCCATTTACTCAAACACATTATGTAAGTTATGTGCTATTTTCCTATGTCCCTCTTGCCTTCAGCCTGTCCTGTGAGTACCAAATTTGCCAAGCACTTTCTCCTCATTATGAGCCCTTTGAATTTCAACCGTCTCTTTATTATGTTAAGCATAAGTGTCCTTTTTCTTTTCATTTTCTATAAAGCTTCATTGTTAATGACATGTTCTGTCAGCATCCTCCTGTAGAACTACATTTCTTTTGCCTCAAGTCTCTTCCTCATCTGTCAGGAGATTGTCCTTAAATCTATGAGAGAGTACATTTCAAGTTGTGCTGTTTAGTATGCTGATCACACAAGTCTTTGAGAGTGAACTAAATTTTCTAGAAAATATTTGTCAAAGTTAGCATTGTTTCTATGTTTCTAATTTATATAATTTTGGCAGATACAACAGAGGTTATTTTGATGTCAAACTTGAATTTTAACTGCTGCAAAATATTTTACTTTTTATGGTTCTAAAATTAATTTAGATTTGTGGTTCACAGATTATCTCAGAACCACCTTCTTTTTCAACTCATTACTCAAGTTAATTATTTTGCTGGCTTTATCTACCCAGACTACTTACACACAAACAGTATTACCATGAAGATCACTTTCCTTATATTTATGCTAGATGGCTCACTAAGCTACTTTTTTTTTAAATTGTTTGATTGGTTGAAAATAATCTTAAGAAAGAGTCCTTTTCTGAAGCCTTTTTACAGTACATTCTTTATATTTCCCTATAATAGACATAGTGTCACCTCAGAATCAGAAGCAAGACTTATTAATCTTATTTAAAATGTACCATCCACATACCTCATTGGTTGTAAATATGTTTGTTGTATTTTTTAAAAATTCCAAAAAAAGGACAAATTTCTGCAAGAGGAAATTTGAGCAATGCAAACTGCATATCCCTGTCTTTTTAGCAGGCCAAGATCAAAGTGTTGGACCTGTTTTATTCTTTCAATAAAATGAGAAGAAATACATTCATATATATTTTATTCATATATATGTGTGTGTGTGTGTGGACAATAAATGTAGGGTGTTGAAAAGTTCTCAATTTGACCTGATTTGCAAAATATTGACTGAGACAATTGAATATACTTGGACCAAAACAGAATCTAATGTGAATTTCAAATGGTCTATCCATAATTTTGATTTCAATGTACAAAATCTTATTTGAAATGTACAAAAAAAATAAAAGACACCTTGATTGAATAAATTTTTCTAAATCTGCCTAAAATCTATCTACCTATCTATCTATCTATCTATCTATCTATCTATCTATATATATCATCAGTCTGTTACTACCTATCTATATTCAGTGTGTTCTTATCTATATTTAGTCTTTTCATATCTATCTATATACCTATCTAAATTTAATCTATTCTTAGCTATATTCACTCTGTTACTATATATTTATCTCAGTATGGTCATATCTATCTCTCTCAGTCTGTTCACACCTATCTATCTATCTATCTATCTATCTATCTAATGTATTATAAAGAAGATATATCTGTAAATAAATTCACTTGATTTATCTTGCTCCTAAAAATCTGTTATTTCTGTGAAACTTAGTGTCAAGAAATAAATTTTTGTACATTTTATTTATTTATTTTGTATTGTTTATTTCTTAATATATTTACAAAATCTTCTTTGCCTTAAAAGCATTATCCCCCCCCAATAGTATATAGTCGTTTGGTTTAGCCAAAAAGTATTACTTTTATTATTATCTCTCTCTCTCTGGTGTGTGTATACCTCACATATATAATACATTAAAAATTCCCCTTTCTCTGTCATGTGCTGATAGCTTAGGGGTAGAATCTCTGACTGATGTCAAATTGGTCAAGTTTCAATCCCGGCTTGAAGCAGTCAGATATCTATCCACACTGATGAACTGTGACACATCAAAACAGGCTTGTATGTGGATGACTCTATATACATATATATATATATATATATATTTGGTTGGATTGATGTGAGTTTGTGACCCTGGGTTTCACGCTTTTGCGATCGTCAGACAAACTGATTAATTTTTTTAAAATTTGGGGTTTATGTAGATTGCGTGTATTGATGTTATTATGGAAGTGGGGAGGAAACGTCGTTGTGGTATCATCGTACTAACGCAAACATCGATGTATGTTCATACGCCCAATGAAGTACGCAGACGCATACATACTTGGTCGTCCGTCGGGACTCATACATATATAAACATATGTGGGCAGTTTCGGATATGACATATATATGTATACGGGTGGTGTTGTGTCTATACATACACATTTGTATGTTGAAATTCAAAGATTGGAAGTGTAGCGAAAATTTCTCATGAATGTCTTGTGAATGTATACATGTCATTTTTCTATTTTTCCACTGAATAATATTTCCTCGCATGTATGTATATATGTGTGGTGGGGTTTGTGTAAAATTATGATAGGTAAAAATTATTATTATTTTTATTTATATTTATTTTTAAATTTTTGATAAAAAGGGGGTTTATTTGTTATATTTAAAGCTGGTTATTTGTTTGTTTTAGATGACTGTGTATATGTAACAGTTAGAAATTTCAGTTTGTAATCCTTATTGGTTATTTTATATGGTGATATTTAATATTTAATATGCTGGGCAAGAGGGTAGTTTATGTTAATAATTATAGCAGGTCTATATGATAATAGTAGATGTGATGTGATAGTAATGTTATAAGGGATTGGAGACAATGATAATATAAGTAGCTAATAGTTATTGTGATAGTGAGCACTTTCTAATAAGTACCGCGCATATAATATATAAATAATTATATTTATATACACACACTTTTCACATATATAGCTATTACATGTATGTTATATATATATATATATATATATATAGCTATTACATGTATGCATATATATATATATATATATATATATACATGTAATAGCTGGCCACACGGATTTGGGGATAACTGTCTACTAAGCGGCTAGCTAATCCCTATTGCATTTGTGTTTGTTCAACACCCACCGAGCTAACCTTAGTTACAGTTTGTAGGAGAGAGCGTGTTATCTAGAATGATTAACAATCTGAACAACACCAGCACACTCAAACCCTCAGGCACGATCACTTGTGACTTTGTGCTAGCACAGCTATTGACAGCCCCTAGTGTTCTGTCTACTCAATTTCACTTAAAAAGGCTCAGGTCAATCTGTGGTATGGTTTTCAGGTACTTTCGAAAGGCACTGCATGCTGGGATCTGATAACATCAGGGAGTCTCCTTCCTGACAAATCGACCATGGTGACATTCAAACCTGTGTCTCATGGTCAGAAAGTGAACATTCTAACCACTCAGTCACTTATATTTTACTACTAATGCACACTGTGCTATTATATATATATATATATATATATATATATATATAGTGTGATATAGTTGGTGGTAAAATATAAGACTTCTCAATTAGTAGCTGATGATTGCAATGACCATGAAACTCAGAGTTGCACCAAACTGTGAGGAACAAATATATTTATTATTAATGTTGGAATAATGGATAGCAGCATGGATTGAGGAATTGGAGAGCCGAGTTCGAATTCCAGTCGATTCCATTATATTCACTTACGTGCTAATACCCTTAGAAAAGGTGTGAATCCTCTTCTCCCTCCAGCTATGGGTAAAATAGCAGGACAGACTGAGTTCCATAGCCTTTGATGGCAACTGGTCTAGGAGAAGGAAAACCCTGAATTTAAAACCTGTGGAGGGTCGTTTGGGGACCCTGTGGCACAAAAAAGTGTGGATGGTCCTGCACGAAACCTTCACTACTTTAATCAAATCTCATGTGCTGTTGTTGGGCTGTCGGTTTCCTAGGAACCGATCTACTTGACATTCATGCATCGAATTCGACGGGATAATCAAGTATATATATATATATATATATATATATATATATATATATATATATATATATATATATATATACCTTCTGATAATTGCATTATCACATCTCAGTAGTGGGTTATCTGAGTAGTGGATTTTGATATATTTATTAATTATATAAATATTTACTAATGTTCACCCAATACAAGGCCGAAGAGCCACTCAAGCTAGAGGGTTACTATGTGGAGTTGTATTAGCATAAGAAAGGGCAAGAAGAGAAGTTATTGGGTCTATGCAGGAAAGAGAATGACTGACTAGACTTGAAGAGGACAAAATTTATTTAGTGAATAACATTTCAAAGTTCATTTAGAGATGTCATGAGTATAGAGTGGAAGTAAACTTTGGAGGGAACTGGAGACCCAATCCCAAACAAAGGATAAATTTCCCCTGTTCAAAAGACCAGGGAAAAGTGTGAACCAAGCAATTTTTAAATGGATTTTAAAAAATATTTTTTGACCCAACATTCTTGTCACTATAAATATTATTTTTATTCGGTACATGTGTTGCAGTCAAGTTCTCTTTCATCAAAGAAAGAGAATTTGACTGAAACACATTTTTTAAGAGTGAAACTTATGTCAACCGGCCTAGTTACTCTTTTTTTTCTTAAACAGTAGTAGAACTTCTTGATCTCGGCTAGTTGACACTAATTGTACTATTTAAGTAAGTAAATAAAAAACAGATGTCAATTCAATCACATGTACCCACTAAAAATATTGTTTATAGTTATATATATATATATATATATATATATATATATATATATATATATATATATATATATGAGGTGCTACCTCTCATCTTTCAAATTCTGTGATTTCCATTAGTTTCTCCATCACACTCTTTAAAATAGCCATACATTGAATGATCAAAACCAAATTTTGGGGAGATGTACAAACAGGCAAAGGGGGTAAAAAGTTGGTTTTACCCAAGTGTGTAACTGAGTACAATAAATTTTTGTCCATTTTTTGGGGAAAAATTAAGTTTTATTATTTATTATAAAAAGTACTCTCACTATTTTAAAAACAAATTAATGCTTAAAATAACAATTACTCATTTAATAAAAATGTAATATCGTTTTCTGCATATCCTTCTTTAAGTTTTTATATATACAAGAATCTAGTTTCCTGTTTGCTCTGCATTTCCAAGAACTATAAACAAATCACAAGGCCAAATACTTCAGAAAGTTGGAATTTGGCTCCAGAAAGAAATATTGACACATGACCAGTTGTATGTTGCATCCTCAAGAGTAAGAAATCCTAAGAATTTATTCTTCACTATTAAAAAGGAAAAAAAAGACATTTTCATAAAAAATATTGTTTAACATGAAGTCCTATAAAATTAAATTAAATTAAAGAAATTATCAAACCACAAAGTAGAGTTTTTGTCAAAATATTTTTCAAAACAAATCAGCTTATTTAAATTTATCAACTGGTTTGCAAAATTACAAGACATTTGAATGAATCATTTTGAAAGAGATGATGGAAATTATATGTTCTTTTATGTATCATGTTCCTTGCTCCTATCCTTTGTAGATCTTAGTAAAGTTTCTCTTTTCACCATCCCTTCCAGTCTCTGTTCTGTCATCTGTTGATGCAAGTTTGTTAGGGAGGTTGCTCACTGTTTCCCTTTTGTTTTAATATGTCCTCTGTGTGTCAAATTCTCCAAACCATCTTTCCTCATTATGTGACCTAAATATTTCAACTGTCTCTTTCTGATTTTATGTATGTTGTCTTTTTATTTCCATTTTCCTTAGAATTTCCTCGTTACTCCCACCTTCAGTCCATGGTATTCTTAGCATCCTTCTGTAGAACCACATTTCTGTTGCCTTGAGTCTTCTCTTTTTCATTAGGGAAATAATTTTCTTTTCATAGAAAAATCTTTTCCTGAGCAACTTATATATTAAGAAATATCATTTACATGGGATTTGTTTAGAAATCAAAAGTAAATTGCAGTGTGAAAACCTTATTCATTGTCTGCTTGCATTTCCATAAATTCTTTCATCATATGACAAAGCAGACTGAATCTGATGTTATCAAATGAGAGATTATCTTTACTTTCAAAATATGTTTTAAACTCTTAAGTGTTTATGTTTGATGTTAAAAAACAAACTTCTAATATTTTATATCAGTTTTCCAGTTAAGTAGCTGCATACTTACTAGCAGGCATTCTTTTTTTAAACTTATAGTGCATTGTTAAAGACAAGAGCTAATCTAATAATGGGTCAATTGTTGAAATGGCCTCCTACAGTCAGGATATAAAAACAATATAAACATGTGATACTAACTAACATAAATAATTAATAATGAGCAGAAATGGTTAAACTCCATTTGTAGCCAAGGTTTTAAGTTGAATTAACAAGCTCAAGATATTTGTTGAGATTTTAATTCTTTAACAATTTATCAAGAAGCTGTTATTTTCTGTTTATTGTATAGTAATATTGTATATTTAACCATAAGTTCTATGCTAACAGTTTCTTTTCAGGCACTTCTCATTTGAAGTCTTCCCTTTCTTGACTTGCTTTCCAGTCAACTTTGATTTTTAAAATTTAAATGTAATGTCAATCATTATCTACTGTCTTCCTGATTACTCTTTTATTGTTCTTCTCCTCAATAATGCTTCTGTTTTCAAACTCTTTCATACCCAGTTACCCCTTGTATCTTAGTGGCTTTACTGCCTTTCTTATCATGAACTTGATTAAATTTTTTTTTTTTCAATTTTTATTATCCCTAATTTTTGAATCATTTGAAGTTTGGACATTCATTTATATATCTTGCAAGTGATGAACAAAAATGATTATATATATATATATATATATATATATAGAGAGAGAGAGAGAGAGACAGACAGACAGAGAGAGACAGAGAGACAGAGAGACAGAGACAGACAGAAAGAGTGCATGTGTGGACATAGGAATCAACACTGTATAATGGCTGTTAGTTTCATACCTTAATGCAATCTTCATATTTGTTGATACAGAGTGAGAGAGAGAGAGAGAGATTGCTTTGTTTTTGTAGATTATCAACCCATTGTGAACTACTTAAAGTCAAAACTTATTTTAAATTATAAGAGTAATTTTTTTTAAGAGAATATTGGATTAACAGTTTTTTAGGAATAATGATTTTTCCAATATTATACTCCTACTATTTAACCCATAGCTAGGGGATGAGATGGATACATGTCTTTTCCAAAGTTATTAGTGCTTAAGTGAATGTAATGAACCCGACCAATTCAAACTCAGATCCCCAATCTCTCACTCCAAGCCGTTATCCATTACATCATTCACACGTCCATGAGAGAGACAGACTTCTTTCAAAGTCAGTTGCCATGCAATGTTGATTCTTATGGCTACACTGTCTATATCTATAATCACTCAGTCTTCAATACTGACTAACCTTCTACAAATATAGTAAATTTTAAACATGCACATCCACAGAGACAGGCGCATGGCTGCACGTGCATAAACCCACGCACGAACACAAAAAAAAAACACATGATAAAAACTTACAACAATGTTAAATGTACATAAAAAGGAAAAATCAAAAAAATATAAGCAGTAAATTGCTGATATCTCCTGAAGAGTGGACGGACACGTCTACATGCGAAATTCTGAATTCAGGATTCTGAAGGTAACATCACTCAGCTAAGTAACAAAGTTTTACTGATAAATCATATATATATATATATATATATATATATATATATATATATATATATATATATGTGTGTGTGTGTGTGTGTGTGTGTGTTGTTTCAACCTAGAAAAGGTTACTGAATGAGGAATAACCAAAACGGAAGTTGGAAATGAAATGCTAATCTTTATAACATCAAAAAATACAATACTCGCCAGCGGCGTGAAGTAGGTAAACCACTGCTAGTCGTGGACTGCTAAGACGGCATATTACACTCACTTACAATAATTTCCAACGAATGTATGAGGTTTAAGACATACCCATTATGTATGTTATCTTCGTCAGAAGAAAAATCGATGGAATTAAGAAAAATTACTGAAAAGAAACAAACCTGCTTGCAATAGAATTGAGAGAGAGAGACGGGAAGGGGGAGGATTTGAAGTTGCCCAGATTCGCCCTCTGCCTACACAGAGTCGGATGTGACATGTTGATAATAACCGCCTCCAAGATGTTAAGATGGTGCTTCGTTCGAGCCCTGTGCAGTACAGAGAAGAAATCCGATGAATAATTGGACACGCAAGTGACAGAACTTAATAAATGCTCCCTGATTGCGGACTCGTGCACCTGTTAAGTGCCCGGATGTTAATGAAATATGTCTACGTATAAAGCCAGGCATGTATGGCGCCATCCACACTTTCAGCCGCTGGATAGTCTTACCCATATAGTCGGCCTCATACCGACATTTAAAATGCTAAATAACAGAAATTGTTGATTGGTGGGCAAGACATCCTTACGAACAGATGAAAAAGCACACCTAGTAGAAAAGATGTTCAGTACTACTACGGGATTGAAGCAGGGCATCACAGTAGAGGAGATTTTATCAGCGCAAGATTGACTAAAGGAGCCAATCTAGTGTAGACGAGGCACTTAGACCAAATATTTGAATTTCTTTAAACTTGGAAATTTTAAGGGTAATATTTGTTCTAATAACACTTTCCAGATAGCTGTTAGCAAGAAAGATTAGTAATTTCCCTAAGTTCGACATCAAATTTGCACTCTGAACAAATTATCAGTGGACGATGAGTAAGTGTTTTAACAAAGTTACTGTATTTTCCGTCTTACAAGTCACCGCGGCTTGGAAGACGCACCCTCATATTGGAAAGAAATTTCTAAAAAAAAAAAAGTCATTCTCATACAACAACACATTCGTCTCTCACATACTCGTGCTACATATTGTTTACATAAATCGCTTGTACAATTTTGTTTGTATGGCAATGACATACTTGTCAAGAGCAGAAAGGCTCCTACCGCTGCTAGTAAACAAAGCATGTTTAAGCTTGTGGCTCAGCTACAGGAAGGTTTATAGTCTTGGAAATACGTGTAACAGCTAAGTGCTGAGGTTACATCATATAAAATGCTGAATTATCAGGCCATCCCATAAGTTCTGTTCGAATTTTGAATAAAGAAAACAAGTGACCAAATGCTACATTTAATTACAGATTCAATCAACAATGTATTTTCCCTGATTATCTATGACTTCCTTCCATCTATTAACAAGCTTACTAATTCCATTACTGTAAAATTCTTTTGGCTTTGATTCGAAGAACTCACAAATGTCAGTTTTAACCTCTTCCTGTGTTACAAAAGCTGTTTCTTCCAAATGATTCTGTAAGCTACGAAACAAATGGTAGTCTGAAGGAGCAAGATCGGGAGAATAAGGTGGATGAGGAATTTTCTCCCAACCAAGTTCTTCAATCTTTTGTGACGTGATTCTTGCTGTGTGGGCTCGCGCATTGTCCTGATGAAACATAAACCCTTTTCAACTCACTAGAGCAGGTCTTTTTTTCCCTCAAAGCTTGGTTCAAATGCTCTAATTGCTGACAGTATATTTGAGCATTAATTGTTGCATTAGGTGGTAAGAATTCAAAGTGGATCCCACCAGATTGAAAGAAGAAACTTTTGCCCATGTAGTTCCCTTCTCGGCTGTGGCTGGGGTCCTTCCCCTTTACCAAGCCACTGTCTACGACGCTTAACATTTCGATAAAAGATCCATTTTTCGTCGCCAGTCACACGTCTATCCAAAAAAGGTGAAACAAGTTGGCGAGAATGAAGAGAAGAGCAGATGTCAACTCGGGATTTGAGGTTGTTTTCAGACAATTCACGAGGCACCCATTTTCCAAGTTTAGGAACTTTTCCAAGTTGTTGAAGATGACGATGAACAGTTGTATGGTTTGAACTGAGAACCACTGCCAATTCCTCAAAAGCAGGATTTTCTTCAAGGGCTGCTTCAAGAAGCTTTTCATCAAACTCAACTGGACGTCCGGTTCGATCTTCATTTTCAAGTGTGAAATCTCAACCTCTGAATATTGCAAACCATCTTCTGCAAGTTCTTTCATTCACACATTCCTCTCCATAAACTGAGTGAATGTTTCTAGCCGCTTCGGCTGCTGAGTTTCCTTTCTTGAACTCATAAAGCGTTATGTGCCTCAAATGATTCTTGGGTACTTCCATGTTAACTTAATCAAACAAAATTTAATATTGTTGTTCGCTGAAATAAAATTTGATCAGTTTAAATGCATCTAAATATAAAAATAATGTTCAGCTCCATTAGACATTATAAAATACTCTTTAAATTTCGTTCATTTTAACAAAAAGTTAAAATTCGGACAGAACTTATGGGATGACCTGATAGATAGCTAATATTATAGTGTAATGACTCAACATACAAATCCATGTCCCTATCAGTTAAGCCAATTAAGAGACCGTCCAAGCTTACTTGAGCCTGGGCGTTTCCTTACATTCGTCTTGGAATTTTTCAGGAAAAAAAAGTGTGTCTTGTAAAAAACCTTGTCAAACAACTGCCCCCCCCCTCATGAAACCCTACAAAAATGTTGCCTATGAGAGGACCCAAAGGACTACTCCATTAATCTGTTGGTACCATGTTATTGTCAAAGCTGAAAGAGAGACTTAGTAGCCATCCCCATCAGCTCCACAAAGATACACTCAAGAAAAATGGAAGCTTTAGTGGGCCATGATACAGATAGTCAGCACAAATGTCGATAGTCTTGTCAAGAGGGACTACAAATATCAAAAGACAGAAAAAACTCCGTGACAACAGTACGTTGCAGTTTATATATATCAGACGCAAACTGGAACGAGTCTGGAATACAATACTCAGAAAAACACTGCAAAACAAGATCAACTGGAGGCAGCAATTAAAAAATAAATATCCAGAATTATGAGCATTAGTTAGCCAGGTGGTTGGTTAAAGTTCTTGATCTTGTTTTGCATTATTATTCTGAGTATTGTATTCCAGAATCGTTCCAGTTTGCATCTGGTATATGTAAACTGCAAAGTGGTCACTCGGATGATTAATAGAGAGTAGTTTTGTTTTGGAAGCATTGAAATTAACAGGCCATTCTTTGTCCCAGTTAACAACAGACTGTAGGTCGTTTATGACATCAACTGCCAATTTACCCTTATCGAACTGATCAGACTTACTATCAAGACAAGAGTAAATGGTCTTGTCATCATCATGGATACCAAGTTGAGAGCTGATACCATTAGGAAGGTGAAATTCTAACAAGTATCACCTGAAGGAGGCCGGAGCGTAGACCGACCAAAACGTTGTGAATGTGACAGTAAGGATGAGAAGAACAGTTCGATTAATGTAAATAGTGCAAATAGCTTCAGTACCTCATCTCAGAATTATAGAGAGAAAAGTGCTGTTGGTTCATTTACTTTTACACGAGTAAAAGTAAATGAACCAACCCTGATGATATCAAATGGCGTTCTTTATCCAAAGAAAGTCATGGTGATGGTATTGGAATGGAGTCATCTACTATGATCTTTTTCTGAAGAACCAATCGATTAATTCAAATAAGTCTTTTCTTTCTTTCTTTTTATGTGCCGTGTCCTTTCAGGAGGTAGGCGATCATAGCTCTTCATTTCTCCCAATCCCTTGTAGCTCTCAATAAGTTTCGTTCCTCTGTCACCTCTCCCAGACCACATTCTGTCATCCATTCACTTAAGCCTGCCAGGTATGTCTTTGCTTTCCCTTGTCTCTCTTTCCCTCTATTCGACCTGTGAGTATCAAATTCGCCAAGTCCTCCTTTCTCATTACGTGTTCCAGAAACTTCAGCTGCCTCTTCCTGATGTTAAGTATAAACCTCCTCCTAGTTTGCATCCTCTCCAAGACCTTATCGTTGTTCACACGGTTGGTCCATGATATCCTTAGCAGCCTTCTGTACAATCACATCTCTGTTGCCTCGAGTCTGTTCTTCATCTTTGAGGAAACCGTCCAACATTCGCTGCCGTAAATGGGGAACAGATGTCACGGAACAGCTCAGTATTCTTTTCTTTGTTATCAAAAAGATCCTCTTATCTCGCTATTCTCCGCCCGGCTTTTGGAATGCGTCCTTGGCCATCCCAATACATCTACGGATCTCACTGTTGCACTTGCTGTCCTCTGTCAAAACACTTTCCAGCTATTTAAACTTCCGCACCTGCTTGATTTTAGTGTCTCCGACCTGCAAACCGCATTTCAAACAAATACTGTTCCAATTTAGACCAATAAAATTAGGTAGCAATTAAAAAATAAACAACCAGAATTGAGAAAAATTGTCTTTTAGTTTTAGTTTGGTTTGGTTTGTTTTGTTTTACGGCATATCAACCTCAATGGGTTATTTAATGCTGACAAGATATTTATTGCTGGTAATTTTTCCCCTTCAAAAATGTATTCCTAGTAATATTTTTTTTTCAAAAATTTATTTTAAAATGTATAGCTGGTTTGGTTTGGTTTGGTTTACGATATATCTACTTCAATGGGTTATTTAATGCCGACAATGTTTTTATTGCTGGTAATATTTTTTTTTTCAAAATGTATTGCTGGTAATAATTTTTTTACAAAGTATTTCAAGTGTTAAAACCTATTTTTACACTTTCATAGTGTTTTGACCCCAGTTTGGAGGTTAACTATTTGCTCATAGCTGGGGTCCTAACAGGTGCTACCATCCCGAGTCAGGGTGGGCCTGGGAACACCAGCAATTAAGAGGTGGTTGCACGCTCCTCAAAACCTCCTGATCAGAGGCCTTGCTGCCGGATGTAGTTTATCGTCTTACCCAGGACGCCTTTTAGTTTGGTTCAATAAACCAAGTAAAGTGAAGAAAGATACATAAATATTGCTATATATATTCGATTTATATATATATATATATATATATATATATATATATATATATATATATATATATAATTGGTGCGGATATGCATGTAGTATAGATGTTATTGCTGCAAAACATAGGATCAGTGAGTTCAAATTACATACGAGTCTGTTGCATTCACCTTTTCACAAATGCCCTTAAGAAAGGTATGAATCCACCTCTACTCCCCTCAGCTATGGGTTAAATAACAGGGTAGACTAAGTTATCTAGTCTTGGATGGTGACAAAGATAGGGACAATTCTAGATTTAAAACCTCCACTGCCTTATGGCTTTCTTTTATCAATCTAGGTAAGCTTCAGGGAATTTCAAATTAAACATTTTATTGAATTTATATGAATAGATTGCTTTCATTCTATTGTCTACATCTAGGGATATCTTGTATTGGTTAATTGTTCAGTATATCTGTACTTCTTCACAATTATTAGGTCACCAAATATACTATCCATCACTTTAATTCTCTTTGCCATTGTCCAATGAAACAATCCTGGGGTTACATAGAGCTTTATACTTTATGTTCTTCGTTCTTCTTGCTTCATTTGCAACTGTTGGAAGCTTGTTGTAAAGTCTGACTCCTTAGTAGACTTGTCTAAACAATTCACCTGTGAAAAGTTTTCTTTTTTGATATATCTATAAATAAAAAAAAAAACAAAATAATACACCAAGATATTTTTTCTCTGTAACTTTTTGTTAGGATTACCGCCATTACCCAGATAAATTATTTTTTCTTGCTATTTAATGTGCGAAGTGATTTTGTCTGCGAGCATGAACTTTTGCAGTCCGTGAGTTATCTCCCTTGCGCTGTCATTTTATATATGTGTAAGTTTTCTAATAATTGTAATGATTTTACAAAAATTATGGTCCCTAGTCAATTCCTGCAAAATATTACATTTAGCATTGCCAACATAAAATTCATATTTTGTTCAAATTTAATTTATAGTCACTATTTACCTACCTACAAAGGTTGTTTTAAATATTACCATACATATGGGCCATGTACAAAAATTACCAAATCTCTGCAACTTCCGTTCCACTGGCATTGGTAGCCGCTAACACTCTCTCATTAGTGCAATACTGAACGTGCTGCCACAGAGATCATGATCTGTGATTGGACGTTCCTTAAAACTGGAAGAAGAGAGAACAGATGCTACACTTTGATCTGCTATTTACCCGCCTCCTCACAGTAACAGTATTTTACACGAGGCCAGTTTAATGTACGGTGCTGTATATACAGGCCAATGACATTAGTATCCACTAACTCTTCTTCTTGAAGGCCAAAAATACGCCAGAGATGAAGAACAAACGCTAGACTTTGAACCTTTATTTACTCGCCCCCACTACCCACATGGTGACTGGACGTGACACAAAGTCATTTTTAATGTGGGTTGTCCATATGCATACACAATAAAAACGGCCCAGTCGTTGCGACCAGTTACGCTGACATTAATATCCACCAGCCTCCCATTTTTAGTGCAATGTGGGAGGTGCTGACATAGAGTTGGAATCTCTGGGACCAGCCATCCTTCAAAGTATTTCTGTGAACTGTCTGAAGATGAAAGCTTGGTAGAGAGGTAAAGAACCAATGTAAAAACATTGATCCGGAAAAAGGCAATTATTGGTTTGTCGTTTTAATATAATCTATATCCCAAATAATTATTTCAATGCATATTGAAGTTAAATTGAATTAAAGCCCTAATTACGTCATATATTATAAATACATACATTCATAAAAGTGTCACGACTATTCTGGTTAGGTTGTATGAATGGCAATTTGGAATATAAAGACGGTCTCTCCCATTGAGTCCTTACTGTAGCCAGACAAATTGAGTGCTTTGTAAACTTCTGTGTCATGATTATTTCAATATACTGAAATGGTATTTTTTTTGTCATAACTTAGTGCTAGTATTTTTGGATGGGCATTCTCAAGATTGTTTGTTGATGTCTTAGAGCTAGGAATGCATAGACAGAAATATCCTGAAAACAAAATGTCTGTTAGAAACAAGTTTTTAAAAATGTAATTTATTAAGGGTTGCCAAAAAACAGATAAGGAAATAATTTGGTATCTTGAAA
The DNA here is from genome assembly GCA_963932145.1 of Acanthosepion lycidas. Classification (NCBI taxonomy): domain Eukaryota; kingdom Metazoa; phylum Mollusca; class Cephalopoda; order Sepiida; family Sepiidae; genus Acanthosepion; species Acanthosepion lycidas. The sequence goes on along the minus strand of OZ010585.1, from coordinate 82,085,029 downwards.
GTTCTGGTTTATTTACATTACAATATCTTTCAGTTTCTGTGAGGACGGGATAAAAAAAAAAAAGTGTGAATAAAGTAGGTCAACAAAATTTGTCTCCTTACTGCTATCGCCGCTACTTTTTTTTTTTTTTTGTACTTTTTAGAAAAAAACTTTAAAAATAAAAGGAAAAATCTTTAATGCAAATTAAATTTAAAGTTCCAAAGAATGCTAGCAAAAATGACAAAACAGGGAAAAAAATTCTACTTTCAATAAAAAAAAGTTACTTATTTTAAATTCTTAAATGCAATTATTTTTCCTCTCTGACAGTTAAATGTTTCTTCGAGAGACAGTTTTTAAAAAGTATATTGGCTTTTAGAAATTCAATTTTACATAGTAGATTGGCTTTCATTTTTTATTTCTTTCTGCTAGACTGGTTTCTGAGCTGCTGACATGTCTACATAGTGAGTCACATGCTGGACATGTGAATCCCAGCTGCTAGCCATGTTTTTATTTTTATTTTTGCTTGTCTATTTGTTCTCTTAGTCTTCTCTATACACTAAATATCTAAGAAGCATTGTTATGGGGCAGTATCCTAAGGTAATAGGAGACTGACTAAATAAAAAAAAAATGCTTTAAAAAGGTGCAAGGATGACGTAGTAGCAGCATGCCTCCCTTCATAAGAAACATTTCTACTGTGATCTCCATATATGGAACGTGACAAATTCGAGGCTGGAAATGGTTACGATATTTATTTATTAAAAAAAAAAAAAAATTATGTGGTAGGATTCTGTATTCTTTTATGCTAAATAACATTTCAGAATCCGATGTATTCGAGTTTGTTTTTTTTTTCCTTTTGTAGAAACAAGACTTCAGTTGACTATTAAGATTTTCGAATCGGGTAATTAAATCAAGAATGTGGCCTTACACCTCTCAGCGCTGTTTATAAATCCGCCATGTTAATGAAAAACTAAAAAGGTTTAATTAAAGGGAGTTAACTCTATTATGCTTTCGTGTTTCGTTCAACATTATTATTTATATTTACTAAGTTTCTTTTTACTATTTCCAAATGCCAGATTTTTAAAAAATCTTTTTATCTAGTCTTCCCACCTTGATAGATTTGTTGATACAAGCAAGCACACAACATGGAGCCCTGCACGCGATCATGAAAATGGCTACAGAAATTGTTCAATCCCTTTTTGCCTTTTTTATGGGACGGGTTATTTGGGATTGATCCTAAAACCCTTTTCTTTTAAAACGTTTAGCTATCTGGGTGGGGTACATTTGATTAATTTCCACCTCAACATCAAAAATTCTTAAGCATCGTTTATTCACCACTTGCTAAAAAAAATTACAGAATTCCGATTAACACGCTTTTTTCTTTCGTTTTATTTAGTTTTGTTTTAATTTTACATTATTTTATTTAAATATTCAAAATGTAACCAGCATCTTTTTCTCACACTCATTTGCTAATAAAAGCTACAAGATTTTAAAATACTTCGTTTTAATGTTTCATATTGTTGCGTCATAGTTTACTATTTTGCTAAAAATGTTGTAATCTGGGCAGTGTAAGGAATGTAAATATGCTTAAATATATTTTCTCAATCTTTTTTCCTTAAGATTTTATTCTTAAGCAAGACTACGATATTTTAATAAAAAAAGAACCTACAGTTTATGAAATTCCTTTTTAATTGTTTTCAATTTTGAAAATTAATAGTGACTCCAGGTAGAACACTACAAAATGAAACGTTATGATGGTCTGAGACAGTGAGGAAATCAAATGTGTAAGTCATCCTAGATTTTAAGGATTCATATATTTTTTTTTTATTTCACACTTTCATAAGATTAATATTTTTTTAGATCTAAGATCGTTTAGGGTAAAACAATTTTCTTTAATTTTAAAAACATTTTTTTTTACTGTTCAGTTCTACTTTTCTGGAATAGACAGACATTTTCCCCCAAGTCTTATATAAAAATTTAATAAGCTAATGTCACCTCCCACCAAAAAAGACAAAAGTTTTCTGATTTATTTTTTAAAATAAATGACTAATAATTTTAGACAAATGATAGTTCAGCTCAGTAGTGCTGTCATAGTTTGAGGCCAAGTTTTTTGGGTTTTTTTTTTCAAAATGTGTGAGTTGAAGCCCCTCCCCTGCCAAATGTGCCCTATATTGCCTGGGTTGCACAAAGGAGTGCAGAAACACTTAGCTTTTGTCCTTTGGTTGGTTTGGTTGGTAGGGAGAAAGATCAGAAAATAAAAAGAATGGGGAGAAAGGAAAAAAAGAAAGGAAAAAATAAAACCAGGAAAAAATGAAAGTGGCACATCATTCTAGTTGTTTAGCTTTGTCACAAAAGAACTGCCTTGTTCCATCAATTTTTCCAAAGTGAGGAAGGCATACCTGATTTGCAACCAATCTTCCAAATCTTTGTTCTCAGCTAGGCTCAAATATTAAGCTGTGAGAAATAATTCAAAGACCCCCCCAAAAAAATATTTTATAATCTTGTTTGTTCTACCTTTAGTAAGTTATTTAGCATTTGTGTTATACACACTGCCATTGCCTCAGATAAATAATGGGCCATGTCATTTTGATTGTGGGAAAAGATGGAATGAAAAGATATATCAGAGGTGTTTGGTTTTAATGAGAAAAAGAAAACATGCATAATAAGAAGAGAGAAAAGGAAGATAGAGGAGGTGATAATCATGTGTTTAACATCTGATTCAGTGAATTGGAAATTATTATCAATATTACATCTTCTCATTTGTACAGTCCTTTTTTCTTTTTTTAATTGCAAACACCCCAAGCAAGACAGTAAAGCCACTAAGACACAAGGGGTTATTGGGTGTGGAAGTATTAGAAAACAGAAACATTACTGAGGAGCAAGAACAAAAGAAGAGCAATCAGGAGAACAGTAGATAGTGATTGATATTGCATTTAAATTTTTGAAGGTCAAAGTTGACTGGAAAGTATGGAGCCAGAAGGGATTTCCACAAGTGAGAAGTGCAAGAAAAGAAACTGTTATGGCTACATCTAGCCAACTGAACTGTAAATTGATGAGACCTCGTTGATAGTCTAGTACTGCAATTAAATTCATAAAGTCTAGGTGCCATAGAGCCCATCCAAACAATTACCATGAAAGTATTTATAGAAAAGGCACAGGGAGGGAACTTTACAGCAGGAGAAAGTGACATATTTCAAGAGCAATCATAAGTATGGATGCAGGTCATTATTAAAAAAAAGTAAGACAACACAAATGAAAAAAAATTCAAAATTGACAAGGTTTTCCACTTCACTGAAGCAGACATTAAACACATGGGAATGTTATCACCTTTTCTTTCTTTTTTTGTTTTTAATCATTTCGCCCCAAGCAAGGCAATAATGCCACTAAGACGCAAGGGGTTACTACGAGTGAAAGTGAATGAGACAACTTTAGAAGTAAACAGAAACCTAATCCTAAACAAGAAACAAGGGATAAACCTGTACTCCTTTTCAAAAGACCGAGGAGGAGTGTGAACTGGACAATATGTGACCCTATCTATCTTCTCTTTCTTCCTTTTTTTTTTCTTTTATTGTGTATGGTTTCTTTTTCTCACTAAAATCAAACAGTGTCCTTGTTTTCTTCCATCTTTCCTTGCAGAATGGTCCATTATTTATCTGAGGCAATATCAAGGTATAATAAACATGCTAACTTACTAGCTAACAAAGGAACAAGTAGAATTTTAATATGATAGTAACAGTAGCAATCACCTGACTGGTTGGGCATGTCCCCTAGAGGCTGTCACATTGTGTGTCTCTGCTCCTGACTGGAAGTAGTTTGTAAGTATCATAACTAGGTCTCAAGAGAATAGATTTTTTTTTAAGTTTGAAAGATGAGGTAGCCAAGGCAACTTGGGAGCCACATCTAGATATTTGGGAACTGCTCTCAATTGGAGACAGTCAAACTACCATTTGTGAAGTTAGGGTTTGCTTTTACCAAAACCTGTCATGATATACACATTTGGCTGTGATGCATGTGCTTGGTATACTTTTATCAGACTGGGTGTCCTGATGACTATATTGGGCTTCGTATGTTTATACCCCAGGGTCACTTTGTTGGCATGCTGTCCTTTTCATTCAATAATAATAATAATAATAATAATAAAAGGACAAAAAAAAAGTTAATTTTGGAAATGACCCAAAGAAATTTGTTTTCTATTCATCTAAAATAAATTTAAATACAGAAGTGTCTCATGACTCTCCTGTATTTAAATGCCAAATATAAAACATGTAATTGTAACATTATTTAAAGATGTTAATATAAATAGCACTAAGCAAGTTATTTTTAATATTTGATGTTATGTTAATATACCAAAGTACAATTCTTCTCAGTGTAAGTGTACTTAGTCCAGTTGAGATAAATTCTTTTTTTAGCAGAATTGCAATTTCAAAATCTCAGACATTTGACATTTCTCTCCAGGACGTTTTTTTTTATGGGTCATTCAGTATGTACTTTTTATTTCTGTATTTTTACTTTTTTAATCTTATTAAGTATCGCTTTTCTTTTTTTTTAAATATATAAAAATAATAATAATAATATATACACACACATTTAGTACTTGGTACAGTTCTTCGTTTTCAATTCTGTTACACAAGTCCACATGGTTCGAAGAAGTGTGGTCTTTGGCAAGACCTACATGCTTCACTGGCTCAATGCAATTTTTAAGCATAGATCTTAGAAAGCAGTTGCAGGTGACAGTTTAGATATTTGTGAACAGGTTTGGTGTCATGCATGACATCCATATGAAAGTCTCAATCTGACGAGGCTATTTTGAGAACAGGACTCGTGTTTTTAGGTTAATGTTTTAGTTTTGTAGCAAATTGTGATGTTGGGCAAAACTATTAGCAATGGTTCAATTTCATTTTCTCTTATACTGAATTTCTTATATATGTATGTGTGTGTCTGTGCTTATATGTGTGTGTGTGTGTGTGTGTGTCTGTGTTTATATGTATGTGTGTGTCTGTGTTTATATGTGTGTGTGTCTGTGTTTATGGTTGTGTGTGTGTGTCTGTGTTTGTGTGTGTGTCTGTGTTTGTGTGTGTGTGAAATTGTGATCATGATTTGGTCTCTGTCAAATCTTTGTTTATTTTTTCATTCTTCTTTTTATTGCTTTTTTTATTTTATCTCCCTCTCTTTCCTCTTTCCACTCTCTCTGTTCTGTTATTTCTTTTTATCTCCCTCTCTTTCCTCTTCCCACTCTCTCTGTTCTGCTATTTCTTTTTATCTCCCTCTCTTTCCTCTTCCCACTCTCTCTGTTCTGCTATTTCTTTTTATCTCCCTCTCTTTCCTCTTCCCACTCTCTCTGTTCTGCTATTTCTTTTTATCTCCCTCTCTTTCCTCTTCCCACTCTCTCTGTTCTGCTATTTCTTTTTATCTCCCTCTCTTTCCTCTTCCCACTCTCTCTGTTCTGCTATTTTTTTTTATCTCCCTCTCTTTCCTCTTCCCACTCTCTCTGTTCTGCTATTTCTTTTTATCTCCCTCTCTTTCCTCTTCCCACTCTCTCTGTTCTGCTATTTTTTTTTTATCTCCCTCTCTTTCCTCTTCCCACTCTCTCTGTTCTACTATTTTTTTTATCTCCCTCTCTTTCCTCTTCCCACTCTCTCTGTTCTGCTATTTTTTTATCTCCCTCTCTTTCCTCTTCCCACTCTCTCTGTTCTGCTATTTTTTTATCTCCCTCTCTTTCCTCTTCCCACTCTCTCTGTTCTGCTATTTTTTTATCTCCCTCTCTTTCCTCTTCCCACTCTCTCTGTTCTGCTATTTTTTTATCTCCCTCTCTTTCCTCTTCCCACTCTCTCTGTTCTGCTATTTTTTTATCTCCCTCTCTTTCCTCTTCCCACTCTCTCTGTTCTGCTATTTTTTTTTCCTCCTTTCACTTCACTCATTCCTTATCTTTCTCTCTCTTGTAATAACTTTTGACATTTTCAACTCTTTGTTTTTCTCTGATGCTGAAACTTGCCCACCCTACACAAAACCATTGCGTGTGCATGACCTCTCTTTCTCTCACACACAGACACGCACACACACACACACACACGCACACACACCGACATATAAAGTTTAGTGAATTTATAGTTACCCACCGAGTGATTTTTGTTTCTTTAAGCTTGAAGTAATTATGTCTTGCCTTTTGCTTTATCCCTTTTTGGCTGTTTCATGGCAAAACCCTTAATAGTAAAAGATTACAACAGAAATAGAATACACCCACATACACATACACACACAATCACAATTTATCATACATTTAAACATGCATAAGCACATACATTATTTTATGGAATCTGACTTCAACTGCACATAAAAAAAAGCCTGTTCTAAAAAGTATCCAGCTATTAGATATTCTAATTTTCTAAACATAGCTTAAATATGGAACAAGGCTGAATGCATGGAGTACCCAGTGAGAATCAAATTCACTGTGTCCTGGGTAAGATTATAAACTACATTCAACAACAAAGCCTCGGATCAGAAGGTTTTGAGGAGTGGGGAACCACCCCTCAATTGCTGGTATTCCCAGATCACTCTTTACCCAAGATGGTAGAACCCGTTAGGGTCCCAGCTATGGGCAAATCATTAACCCCCAAACTTGGGTCAAAACACTATGAAAGTGAAAAAATAGATTTTAATGTCATCAATACATTTTGTAAAAAATTATTACCAGCAACAAATTTTTGAAGGAAAAAAATATTACCAGCAATACATTTTTGAAAAAAATATTACCAGCAATAAAATCTTGTCATCATTAAATAAACCATTGAGGTTGATATGCTGTAAAACAAAGCAAACCAAAGTCACTACTCAGTGATAACTGTTCTAACAAGACAGGCTACCCAGCCATTAGATATTAGTAACAAAAGTCATCATCATCATCGCCAGTCTCATGACTGGGTGTGGTCTTAGAATTCCTGCACAGCTGAGCACCTGACAAGCTTCCTCCACATGTCTGGTAGATATTCATTCATGTGTAGCATGTCTTGGGTAAAGCAGATGTAGTGGAGACCATCCCTCTCCAGGTCAGAGCACACGAGTCTTATAACTTGAAGGCTTGTTCTTGTATCAGATACATAGCTATTGATTCCACTGCAGAAAGCCTCCACTCTGGCCATTGACTGTCATGACCACAGTGGATATACTGCCATTAATTGGATCCCATGTGAAGTGTAAACTTGCTGTAGTTATTGACTATCAGCTGAACTCCTCACTGTTGAGAACCTCAGAATCATTACACATGGAATTTTGCCTGAGTGCTGAATGACATCTTGTTCAAAGTACTCCTCTTGGAACCTCATACACTTCATACAATTGAAAAAAAAACACCCTGCAAAACATTATTTTAGATAATCACCATAAGCTTTCTTACCACATTCCTCTTAATCTCGTCAACGTCTGAAATCTCCTCCCCTTTTCAAAGGGAAAAGCCAGTAACCACAGGAAACAAAAAACTGAACTGCCTGAGTAGGAAAAGATTTGGATGATGTAATTGTCCTAATCCCTGCAGGAGATTTTGTGAATGTGAGCATAACAGAGAACATGAATCTACTCAGTGGCATCTTACTGCTGACTGAGTAATCCCCTATGAGAGTTTCTGTTTACACATATGCAGTAAAGCCCCCTCTGATTGGTTATCAAGCTACATCATGGTCCCTCAACTGGTTCTTGAAATATTCAAAATGGATAGTTACTGTCTGCACACAACATATTTTCAAATACAAATGCTAATGTTAATAATAATATTAGTTGTTTCCTTATAAGGAAACATTCAGTATTCATTGATCAAGCAACCAGTAATGCTTTTGGTTGAAATTTTTTTCTTAGAATAATTTTTCAGGAAAATAGGTTTCTCAAGTCCAGTAGCTGTTATTCCTCTTTCAAGTACTGACTGGAGTTTCCTCCTAACGTTTTATTTGAAGGAGTGTGGAATATCAACATCTTGATTATGCCATCATTTTCTCTTCAACTTACATGTGATATCCATTTTAGCTGTTGCTGCTATTAGAAGTCTTCAAGTTTTTTTCTAAAGTAAGCAACAGCAAGATTGAACAGACAGAAAAATCAATATCAACATTTTCTATAAAAATCAAATAAATATTATAAGCAGGATGAATTTACCCTTAAAAACATTATTATTAAGAACTGCACAAACCCTGTGAAACAGAACAAGAAAATTAAGTTAATTATCTATTATAAAAAAATTTTTAAAAAGCTAACCTCATCAACAATAACAACTCACCTGCAAGATCCAAATTACACCATATTTTAAAACTATATTTTATCATATATATATATATATGTATATATATATATATATATATATATATATATATATATATATATATATATATATGAGAGAGAGAGATAATGAACAGACTGAGATAGATGATAAACACTTAGATAAGAAACCCACATAGATAGATAGATAGATAGATAGATAGATAGATAGATAGATAGATAGATAGATAGATAATAAACAGATATAGATAAATATATATTAATACTGCACAATGACTTGGACTGTAGATGGCATTGAAATTGGACAATGACATTCACCATACAGTGTTAATTCCTATGTCCACATTGTCATATAGATATTTTTATTACTTCAAACATTATTTTTAGTGGATACCCATATTTGAGTAGGCACTGTTTTTTAAAAGTGTTTATTTCATTTTCTTTTTTATGTTTTTATGTGTATACCTGTACAGGCCAGTAGATGATATTGGCATTTTTTAAAAAACAAAACATTTACTCAAATATGGCATCCACTAATATCAGATGTAATAAAAATGTCAGATTAAAAAATAAAATCGATTAATTCTTTGTACAGAATATAAATGTATGTATGTATGTATGTATGTATGTATGTATATGTATGTATATATATATATATATATATATATATATATATATATATGTGCATATATATGTGCATATATGTATATATATATGTGTATATATATGTATATATATGTGTATATATATGTATATATGTATATATATATGTGTATATATATGTATATATGTATATATATGTGTGTATATATATGTATATGTGTGTATATATACGTATATATGTATATATATGTGTATATATATATATATATATATATATATATATATATATATATATTTATATATATACATATGAGAATATTTCATAATGAAATCTATTTTTTCTTATTAAGAAACAATGTTTATTCATGAATTCACCCTTGAAATATTTAATGCGCCTAGAAATGAAAAACTTTTGATATATAAAAAATGTTACCAAAAAATCCAAGGCCAGACAACACAAATGTCACATAGCTTGTTACTGGAATCTACATTTGAAGCTACAAAGGTCAACCAAATAAGTTTGGTGTTTTTATGAGAGAGGACTCTAAGTGGATGATAATGACATTTCAATTCCAATGCCAGGCTTGAAAGCAAGGTCACAGTCTGATGAAGATTGTATTGGAAGAATATAATTAGTTAACCTTTTAACACTCTGCATTATTCACTACTTTCCTTTCCACTTCATTGTTTTTCAAAGCTCCTCTACTACACTACTTAATTTCAGTCATTTTCTGTTGCCATAGAAGGATATGACAACACAACTGTAAAATTCGAACATGCTATCATTCATTCATTCATCTGAGTCACTTGCAGTGGTAGGATAAAATTTTTGCTCTGCATAGAAAATCACCTCCAATGTGTTAAAGGTTAAATGTATGAAGATAAATATATATGCGCAATAGATAGTTGAATAGTATAGTCTGGCACAAGGCCACTGTAGTAAATTACTCAGTAATGATTGAACTCATTACATTCATAATGGTCTGATAATCTAGCTTGCAAATAGTTGTTCTATAGCAGTAGCCTCCTATTGTCTCGTCTATGTATGTGTATATATGTGTAGAAATGAGATAAAGTGGAAAAGCTTTTTAATGACAACATGTTTCACTTTCATGTGCTAGGTAGATGTCTTCAGGACAGAATAAAAGAAAACTATCTGCTTTAGTATTAAAGCCATTTTTTTGTTATTGCTTTTTAATCATTTCATCCCAAGCAAGGCAATAAAGCCACTAGGATGCAAGGAGTTACCAGGTATTACAGAAACTATTCTTAAGGAGTGAGGACAATAAAAGAAAAAGAATTAAAAAGACAAGATAATGACTGACATTGCATCTAAATTTTTGAAAATCAAAATTGATTGAGAAGCAAGAAATCAGAAGGGAGTTCTACAAGCAAGAAGTGCGAAAGAGGAAACAGTTAGCATAAAACTTATGGTTACATCTAGCCATTTCAAGTGTAAAATGGTGAGACCTTGCCACTTAATTTCATAAAATCTAGGTAACATAGTGGAAAGTTTATCAGAACAATTACCATGAAAGTATTTACAGAAAAGGCACAGGAAATCTACATTACTGAAGCTGAGATGCAAGATCAGACCAATAACATTGCCAATTCTTCTTTGGATTTTATCAAAAATCTTTAAAAGTATAGCAGGAGGTATATATATATATATATATATATATATATATATATATATATATATATATATATATAGTTTGTTAGCTTAATGTCTTCTGGTTGGTATGTAAGAACAAAATTGTGTGTGTGTTTTTGTATTAAAGCCATTAATGTCTGTTGAATATGAAATTATTCTGAGTAGATCTGTTATACCTGCTATTAACTTGTAAAAATAAAAGATTAAATTTTTATCTTTATCTTAAACTAGACCTAAAAAGATTTATTTAATCCCAGATTTTTTACTCAGCCTAACTTGGTCTGCCTTAAAGTTAATGGAAGATTATTACACCTATCTCTCAAATAAGGGAGTTCGTGCTGACTTAGTTTCTTCTTCTTCTTTTTCTTCTTCCTATTATTATTCCCGTGTCCTTTCTGGGAGTAAGCAATCATGGCTCTCACAACTTCCAATCCTTTCTACTTTTTAGTATTACTTTATTTTTTTTTACCAATCTCCCACCTTATTCCAACCTCCCTTCACTCAAGCTCATCAGGCAGATGACCCACTGCCTTCCACTGTCTTCTTGTCTTCAATATCTCCTGTAAGTATCAAATTCTCCAAACCTTCTTACCTCATTATGTGTGTGGTAATAAAATAAGCACTTTCTATTTTCCCTCTTGCTTGTAACCACTCATTGCAAAAAAAAATAAACATTTTTCATCATTAAAGCTGAATGAGTCAAATAAAGTTTCATGAGCAAGCTGCTCTGCTTATGTCTCAGAAATTCCATCCGTCTCATTCAAGATTCAAACATTCCTCCTTTGCTAGAATGGGGGAGGGTCACTAACACTGATAGGAAATATTATGAACTCTTTGGTTGCCATCTAACACTAACAGGTTATTGTACACGCATTTAGGGTGGATTGTATAACAAGGTTCTTTGCAACTTTCTGCCATTTTTGCCTTAACAACCACAATTAACTTTTCTAAATAATCATGTCCCCCTCCCCGCAGACTATGCCACTCTCTCTTTTTGCTACACTCATAAATTCTTGTGTCACTTTCATACCCCTCTCCTTTCTTTTAAACCTGTTTTCATCTTTGCTGCACAGAGGAGGGGGGGACACAAAAAAAATTCCCTGACAGGGTCTCAAGGACTTTTATCAGGGTCAACCCAGTTCATTTCAGAGGGGATGGAAAGCAAGTAATGCCTAATTTAAATTTGGCATTCATTTTCTTTCCTACTCCCCTTTTTTCTTTTTATATTTCTACATTTTTTACTTTAGTCTTTCTCTTTCTCTCTCCATTGCTTTATTTTCTTTTTCCGTCATTCCTTCTCTCTCTTTCTCTCATTCCTTCTGTTTCCTTCTTTTTTTATTCCTTCCTTCTCTCTCTTTCTCTCCCATTCCCCTCAATTCTGTTTTTTTTTTCCCTTTCACTCTCCTGAGGTTCATTTTGTTGGCTTGGCTGTGAGTTCAAATGTTTTTCATTTCTACAAACTGAACCAGACAAATTGCAAAATTTCCCTAGTGTATTCTGACTACAGTAAAAATGAGTTAATTTTGGATTGAGTTCTCAGACTAGTCTCCCATGAAGAAGGTACTGAAAAATTCTCAGCATAACTATGAAATCCTTCCAAAAAATTTTTTTTCTTTGGTCATTTGGTCATATTTTGGGAAGGGTGGGGGCAGACCAAGAACCACACCAGCATTTGTTTTTACATCTGCATCTTGAAAAAAAATTTCTTTTTGTTTCATGTATTCAAAGAAGAAATCTAGTCCCATTACTTTTCTAAACAGCTTGTATATTGATCCCGGTAACCTAGAAGGAATTCTGAAATGATTATTTAATTAACTTTTTGTTCCACTCCCTAGACATTGGCAATGGAATGAGAAGAGTCTACTTCTGTAGATTAAATAAAGGGTTCAGTTCAGAATTCCCTGTAGGTTACCCAAGTTGATATATACCTGGTGAAGACCAGTGGGCACAATGGCTGAGTTGTTGTGATAACAACAACGAAGATGAGGAAAACAATTTACAAGTAAATAGTGCAAATAAGCATCGGAATGATTCTGAGTGTTTGTGTTTGGGTATTTCTTGATCTTGCATTTTAAAGCCTTATAATTGACAACTAATGGTCATCATGTTTGAGGTTTTACTTCAATGGACAAGTTATCAATTTTTAAATGCCTAAATCAATTTGAGCCAGTAGAATTATTGTTTTATTTCTTTCCACTTCCCTACAATTGCTTTGAGACTTAGTTTAATAGGTCACCTGCTAAGAAAGCTCATTCACTGTGTTGTGCAAGAAAAAAATCTATCTTACATATCTATAAGTCTACCATTCATCCATGGTTAGAATGTTGCTGCCATATATGGTCCGGTGCCCTTGCTATTTATTTTGTGCTCTATGATAAAATCCAAAGAAGACTCAACAATATTACTGATTCTGATGTGGTGGCTCAACTTCAGTCACTTTACTACTGCCATAAGGTGGCCTTTCTGTGTCTCTTCTATAAATACTTTCATGGTGATTGTTTGGATGAGGTCTTTGCTATGCTACTTAAACTTTCAAGCACAGTACTAGACTAACATCGAGATTTCGTCAATTTACATTTGAGCTGGTTAGATGTAGCCATAATTTCTATGCTAACAGTTACTTTTTTTGCACTTTTTGCTAGTGGAACTCCCTTCCAGCTCCCCAAGCTCAAGGAGATCATCAAGGGGACCCATTTTGAAGGTGTGGAGGCTATTAAGTGGGCGGTAATGACAGAGCTGAAGGGCATCCAAGAAGCGTCTTTCCGGTCGTGTATAGAAGCATGGCAGAGAAAGATGGAAACATGTATTAGACTCGAGAGTGGGGAATTACTTTGAAGGGGAAATCATGTAGTTTGTTGTTTGGAATGAAAATAAATTGTTTGTGATACCAGTCCCGTTACTTTTCAGACAGACTTTGTACACCTGAAGAAGACCAGAGGACATAACAACCAAAATGTGATAACAACAACAACAAAGATGAAGACAATAATCCAAGTGTAAATAATTGTAACACCTCATCCCAGAAATTCTGCATCTGCACAATATATTGTTTTTCTTCTGAGGTTAGAGCTTTTTTATGACCCATGGGAGTCTTTATATGCCTGAAATTGAAAAATAAATATCAATAACTATACTACTATTATATATATTTATTTTCAATATGATGAAAAACACTTGAGTCATAAAATTTTATTCAACTAAATAACTTACTGCAAATATTTCTAATTAAAAGCTGATATCTACAGTATATATTTACTATATAAATATCCTTATCATGTAATATAAATATATCCCTAAAATTCTGCCAATTCTGTAGATAATTTTTATGTACACTTAGCTTGTTTTCATGAGAAATTCTGCCATTCTAAAATCAATTTCTTAGGAATAATTTTACTAATGAGAGATTATTACAAAGCCTAAAGAGTTGCAGGATAGACTATGGGAAGAATTGTAGCTGATGGATGGCACACAAATCAAATACCTATTCAGTATTGACTGGGTCCACCATAGAGAAGGGGGGTGATGTTATAAGGCCCCCAAAACCACTAATGATCATCACCTAAAAACATCACTGAAGATGAGTGCAGATATATTTCATGAAAAAACTAGCTAAAACTTACATAATATTTTTCTTATATAAATTAAAGGATAAAACCCAAAGAAGAATCTGCAATGTTATTGGTCTTGACCTGGCATCTTAGCTTCAGTCATTTTCCAGCCACTGTAACATAGGTTCCTTGAACCTTTTCTGTAAACATTTTCATGGTAATTGTTCTGATGAACTTTCCTCTGTGGTACTACAATTTGTACATATGGAAACTAGTTAGGACTACATAGACATTTTGAGGTATTATGGTGGCTGTAGTAAGAATGGAAAGTTAGAATGTGTTGTTTTGGTGTAAGAAATACTGTGGTATGTTTGGGTCAGTAATTGCGGCTAGCTAAGTTTAAGATATGACAGATTGAAGATCAGCTTTTACCCTATGCCTCCTTTTAACCTTGTGTCACATTCCTGTATTATATCAAAATAAATATTACTTTCTCTATGGTACCGAGACTAATTTAAGTGCAGTATTAGATTGGTGGCAAAGTCTGATAGTTTTACAGTTCAAATGGTTAAATGTAACTGCAAGTTCGATGATAAGTTTCTTCTCTCGCACTTCTTGCTTGGGAAACTCTCTTCCCACTTCTGCTTCTCAGTCAAGTTTGATTTTCAAAAATTTAAATGTAATATCAATCATTATCTTCTGCCTTCTTAATTCTTGTTCTTTTATTGTTCTCTCTCCTTAATATTGTTTTTTTTTTTTCTCATATTCTCTCAAACTCAGTAACCCCTTACATCTTAGTGGCTTTATTGCCTTGCTTGGGGTGAGATGATTAAAAAATATATGAAAATTTTGCCAATATCTCTGGTTAACAGTTTTTTTTGTGAAAGCATTGATTTGCATCATTGTATATTGATTTATAAAAACACTTCTACAAACCTGGGCAGAGTTTTTGTTTTTTGAATTTCACTACAGGATTTTAGAATATATATAATCTATAATTTGAAGATGCTGTATTTGATTCTCATGAGATGAACAGAGAAAGTAAAATAAGAATTTTCATCCTCTTTTGATTTTTTTAACGGCATTTATCAAGTATATTTTATTATTTTATGTTGATATTTTGGAGATTAGGAATTATCATTATTATATGCCTTGCTATTCAGACCATCATCCTCATCTTGGTTGTTATTATCACAATGTTTCAGCCGTTGTACCCTACAATCTCCTTCTATCATACTTGGTAACCTTCACTGAATTTTGAATCGACCTCTTTATTCAATCCATACGTGTTTATTGTTCTCATTTTGCTTTCTATGCTTGGGGGTATTTCTGTGGAAATATCCTGTTGTAAATTTTAATGACTCCAAAACGAAACTGCTCTAATTTAACTGCCATAGAGAAACTTCCCTGCCCACCATCAGCATATGGCTCATGCTCGACTCCAGGAGTGTGTTTTACTGCACCTTCTTGGCCTCACATTTTCAACTGACTTGAAGTGGAACAAATACATTGAATCAATAGCTGCATCTCCTGCAAGGAAAGTTGGTTCATTGTGTTGTGTCTGAAGGTTTTTCTCGTCAGAGTCAATCTTGCATATTTACAAATCTACCATTCGTCTATGCATTGAATACTGTTGCCATATCTGGTCTGGTGCTCCTGCTATTCATCTTGAGGTTATTGACAAAATCCCAAAAAAGGATCTGCAATGTAATCAATCTCGACTTGGTGTCTTGACTTTAGACACTTTCTCAAAAAATGCGATGTGACCTCCCTCTGTCTTTTCTACAAATATTTTCATGGCAACTGCTCTGACGAGCTTTTTTCCCTGGTGCAATGACTACCTGAATTTAAGCATGCTACTAGATTGGCATTTAAGTCTCACCTTTTTACCATTGAAATATTTAAAATGAAACTGCCGCTTCAACTCCAATAGTTTCTTTTCTTGCACTTCCCAACAGTGGAACTCCAACCTGCTTACTTGCTTCCCTGAAAAGTACAATTTTCAAAAATTAAAATGCAATGTCAATCGCCATCTTCTATCATCTTGATCCTCGTTCAGCTTTTATCCTTTCCTCAATACCTCTATAACCAGTCTTTTTTCTCAATTTCAATCTCTGTAACCCCTTGAGTACTAGTGGTACTCCCATCTTGCTTGGGGTGAAATGATTAAAAAAAACAAAAAATCTTAAGGGTTTTACTCTTTATTAAGAGGACGATTGGGGTCAGACCACTTGCGTGTATGAAGGGTTTGTATCTTTATACGATCTGTTAGCAGCCCTTCTTAAACTTTTTCATTCATGTCTCCATTTTTCATGATGAGATTTTTTTGTGACCCCAGGCATTAACCAACTACACTGAAAATACATATGTTGTCACTGCACTAGTTACAACAGCACCGCCACACCCACATTTTATTACTGCCTCACTTGGCACACAACATTAAATATTGTGATTTTGTGAACTAACATAGTGAAATTCAAGTGTTTTGCAACCCCAGCATTTTGCCTCACGCCCCCCCCCCATTTAGGGTCACATCCCATAGTTTAAGAAGTGCTGTTTTAGATGATGCTTGCTCATTAATCATATAATGTGATTCAGGAATGTTTTCATTTCCTGAAGAAGCATTATAATCTAGTTTACACAATCTATAAGTCATAAATCAGTTCAAGAGAATACAGGTTGCACATTTTAATTTTGATTCTATTCGGAATACATGTTGATGTTAAGAGAGATTTTTTCTTTATAGGCACTGCCAAACCAAGACAAGACCTGTATTGAATAGGAACTGGATGTTCATTCAAAGATTAAAGTTTATGGTCAAGGGAGACACATTCAGTTACTTGTCGAACTGGTTAAATTGAAAGGAACATGATCTTTATTAGTCACTATACACTTTGTTTTAGATATGTTTAAAATCAGATCAACTTCCTCTGCAGTTTGGCAAAGGTATTGATAAATTTCTGTATTTCTTGGCTTATTTAAGCCAAGAAATACAGAAATTTATTCACACCAATAAAATATCTGAGGTTTGAAAAGAGATGACCACTAATTGAAAAGCCTGATTTGTCTTTGGATTCTGTTTGGTGTATAATTGAAGTGATTATAGTGTAGAAGAGAAGTACAGATAGAATATTCGCCCCCTTGTTTCATCTCTCTTTTGAAATGTCTACAGAATGTGAAATGCCAATGTCAGTCTTGATGCATGCCTTGACATTATCATACATCAATTTAAAAAGGTTTACAATTTTATAATATTAAAAGTCTAATTTTGTATGTAGCCTCTAAGTCAGTGGTTTCCAAACTTTTTCTTCTCTGGGCCACATTTTCGGAATGAAAATTTTCACATGCCTCACCAAATTTTATGTAATAAAAGTATATTTAAAAATAAAACAAAAAACAAAAAACAGAGAGAGGGTTAAAGAGAAATAATCACAGATTCAAAATCAGAACATTATCATTGATAATTCCCTTCACCAATTTGCAGACCCTAGTTACGACATTCTTAAGACTTGATATAATGCAAAAATATCACAATGATAAAATTGGTTAATAATTATTTCTAACTATTTATACTAGGACTCCTGCATACAATTACAAGTACTCCATAATATTTTAAATTTTGAAATCATATTTATTTTTGGCACCTGAATTTTTTTAAACTGTTTCTAAATCTTTGATTGTTTTTCAATCATTCCACTTCATCTGTTATCATCTTCCACTACACATATGAGGCACATTGTACCATTTGGTAAACACTACTCTAAGTAAACAAAATGGTTTGTTGTAGCCATAGGTATTGAATTAAGATGCTATTAAAATGTGCTAACTTAATGCATAAAAAGAATATAAGTGATTTACAAGTGAATGACAATATTACCAGGTTTGCATTTGCAGTCAATTAAAAAAATGAAAACAAAGGAAGATAACTACTAAAAATTCTAAAGCATACTCTCAGTTATTTACTTAATTTGGATGTGAGAAAGAAATCTTGGTGTAAAAGAAAAGACTCCTTTTGTGCATAATCCATAAAAGCTAGTATAAGCTGGAAGGGGGGGGTGAATTCAATGACAGTCTTTCTTCTTTTTTTTTCCATCCTAATTCTCTTTCAAAAGGTGAAAGTTAAGGATAATGGGATTTAGTCATTTCTTTATCAAATGCAAAGTGGATTAACAAGGATTTTAAACATTAAATATTTTTTTCTTTTAATTCATAATCCTTTATCATTTATTGCCACACTGTACATCTACCTCTTGTGATATTTTACATATTGCTTCAGACATCAACATGCAACATATGGGGCTATGAAAAAAAAGAACAGTGCAGTGCATTAGCATCATTCTTTTTTGTCTAATGAATTTAAAATCAAATATAAAAAATCTTCTATAGTAATTTTGTAATGTTAACTCCTCTTGTTAATTCAATGAGATATCAACATTTGTTGGATTATTTAATGTTGAATACCAGCCTTACAGGAGAAAAATTACAGAGAATTATTAGATAGATAGATAGATAAATAGATAGATAGATAGATAGATAGATAGATAGATAGATATAGGTCTGGATTACATTAAAATCAAAAAGGTAGATATAGTACCACTTTACACTAGAGTCAAATAGGTAAATGTAGGCCCACTTTGCACTAATGTTAAAATGGTAGACATAGTCCCACTTTACACTAATGTTGAAAAAGTACACATAGGCTCACTTTACACTAATGCGAAAAAGGTATACATAGGCCCACTTTACACTAATGTTAAAAAGGTAGACATAGGTTTGGTTTGTATTAGGTTGGTGCAAAAATAACGACGTTTTTGACGTTAAAAAATACGTCAAAAAACGTCATTATTTTTGCACCAACCTAATATTAGTGCCAAAGAAATAGACATAGGTCAGGTTCATACTAGAGTCAGAAAGGTAGACGTTGGCCCCATTAGAATGAAAAAGGCATATATAGGTCTTGTCTGCATGAGACTCGCAGAAAGATAGACATAATCTGGTTTGCACTAGAATAGAAATAGATATAAGGAAAAAGTGTTAGAGTTTTAGAAAGACATGGATTCAAAGATAAAAAAAGATTACACCCTTTAAAAAAGGGAAAAACACAAAAAATTGCACAAGGCTGAAAATACAAAATGCACTCAACTACATTCTTAAATGAATACTCAATAATAGGAAGGAGTACTAATAGGAATACTCAGTACGAAGGAGTTTTCATGTTTTCACAGGTTGTTATCTCGAAGGCCTTTCTTAGTACTTTGCTGAAAAGTTAAACTTGAAAGTTTGTTCAGTCTAAATTCTTTTCAGGAAGGCACAGAAAGGAATGTTCTGTCCTGGGGTTTGAATCTGTTGAATCTGTCAGCTCTTTCTTTTCCCATGTTGATTTATGACCCCCGCAGTTGGACCATTCTTCATGAAGCTTGAGCGTTAATGCTTCCATCTCTACTGTTAATTGCTTTCTTGTCAACGGTTCTTTGCTCTTTATCCGCTCATACTAGACCTTTTTATTGAATTTCACAAATCTCATCTCTTGTTGGCCAATATATACGAAACCTTTCTCCAAGAATTCAAAAAATGAATCAGAAACAAATCAAATAATTTTGTCGGTATCAACTGCTTGAGCCAACAAAGCCATAAAAAATGTAACAATTTTTACACAAACCATCTGGCTTTCAGAAAAATGCAGTTCTCTCAAAAAACATGTATTAAAAAAAACCATAGATGAGTATACATTTACAATTCTAACATTTTTAAAATAATAAAAATAAAATTTTTATAAACTCACATCTCTGACAAACATGGAGCTAGACATTTGTTTTAAAACACGGCTTAAAAAAGGTGACCTCTGTGTATGTGGTGTTTGTTGAAGAGACAAGTTCCCTACAGAAAATGACTGACCTTTTGTCAAATTTTGTTTTTTTATAGGATATTAAATAAAGATTGCGTTATCATTTTTTTTGTTAGATTCTAGAGAGGGTCAACATATAGGAAGAGACTTTGATCTTATACTTGTCAACACTTTGGGGTGTTTGCTGAATGGGGCAGATGTACTAGTGACCAGTGATTTTTAAAGTAGACTTTCTGGCCCATTGTACGTGGAAGATTTATGTAAAATTCTTTAATCTCTCATTTTCTCTGATATTGTTTTTGGTGAGACAAAGATGATTTTAATAAATATCTCTCTTGATTCTTTACTCTCTTTCTTTCTTTATTTCTTTCTTATTTTTGTTTCCACTCTTATTAATCTTTTTTCTGTCACCCTTTCACACCACAGTCTTCTGTCACTTTTATCACCTTTTCTCATAGACTTTTTATGTATGCGTTCCTTAAAACCAAAATCCATTTTTATTCATTTGTAACTCTTACTTGTTACTTTTATTTTAATGTATCTTTTGTCGTTTTTCTTTCTTCCTCTTTTCTTTTCTTAGTTTATCTCTTGCCTTTTTCTTTCTTTTCTATTCACTTTGCTTAGTGTATCTGCTTCCTTCTTTCTCTTCTCTTATCTTTTCTTAGTGTATCTCTTGCCATCTTTCTTTCTTTCATCTTTTCTTAGTGTATCTCTTGTCTTCTTTCTTTCTTTTTGACTCTCAACATATATCTTGTTTATTTTTTTACTTTCTATCTTTTTCAACATTTCTCTTTGTATTTCAATTATCTTTTAACCAATTTTTTATTTTCTTTTTTTAACTTCAGATTTGTTCCTGTTGGAGAAATTTCTCTTGTTCCAGATTCAAATAATTGTCAACCAACTTTGATTTAAGCAAAGAAGAACTCAAACCCATTGACATCAACACGAACAAATGTAATCTTGAATTTATCATCTCCCACTTTCAAGTGAATGTGAAGATGCCTTCATATTATTCATTATTTTTTTAACCATCAATGAAGTTTGTGATATTTTGATTCATGCACCAATAAATTTTTCTACAGAATATTGAAAAATAATTTCTTGTTTATTTTTTTATTTCAGTTTCAAACTTTAACAAAATTGCCATCAATATTTATTGGATGCTTCAAATTTTTAAAATACACTCTAATGATTTTTTAACACTCTTAGAATCCTATCAGACCACCAGAAGTCATATATTTATGGAAAAGATTTTTACCTGATGAAGGCTGGAGGATACAAAGGCTGAAACATAAAGATGAGGACAATAGTTCAAATGTAAATAGTGTAAAAAGTTGCTCTTAATACAGTCCTTATTGGAATCACTTTGATAACATGAAAGATAAAGAAAACTTAGGAAGTTTTAAGTTTCAACACAAAGAATCAAAAAATAGTGAAACTTTTTTTTCTTTTGTGAAATCATTTTTTACAGATTTTCTTTTTGGAAGTAATCTTGTCTAATTGTTTTGTGAAATTGTTTTAGAAATTAAGCTACATGCATACCAATGATTTTCTGGCACCCTTGGTTCTAGAAGTGTGCCAGATAATCTGATTTTTCAGACCACCAGAAGTCATATAATTATAATTCAATTATATACACACCTGACCCACTGATTGATTGCACATTTTTTTGCATTTCTACAGCATCATCAGTTGTTATAAACTTATGTTAAACTCATGCCACACACAATGCCACCTTTGACTGTCCAATTAGTCTGACAATTGCATGAAATCCAAATGGTTGCTTGTAATTTTGTCCAGATTAAAAGGAGGTATCAGATCATTAGTTGCTGGAGCATCAGTGGTGTACCTGTATTTAATTTTTCAAATATCATTTATTTTTTTAATTAATTAATTTTTAATATTTTAATTTAAAGTAGATATAGATAAATCAAAACATTTTAATTATTTTAATTCTTTAATTAATTAAATTAATTTTTTTTCACTTTTTATAAATTTTAATTTTTAATTTAAAACATTCGATTTTTAATTTAATTTCTTTATGAATTATTTTTAATTTTAAAAAATAATTTAAATGTTATTTAAAATTTGATTTATTATTTTATTTAATTCTTTTAATTAATTTCTTCATTTGCAAAAATTATTCTTAAATTTTTTATAATGAATTGTTGAGATTAGGAATATTAAATCAGATATGAAAATGTTTTTAATTCAACTGTCATTTTTAAATAAGACGATACCTTTTGATACTCAGTTTTCACCGTCTCTTTCAAAGAAATAAGTTTGAAAAAGACAGAAACTAGGTGTGAGGACAATTATTTTTCCCAATCAAATTACGCAATCTTTTTGTTAATACTATGTATAAGTAAAACAAAAATATACATAGGTAAATCTAATGGTGAAAACTGCATGACATTATACAACAAATATTTATTTTCCAACATAATCTCTTTCTTTTTCAATACACTTAATTCAGTGGTTAATATTAATCAGCCATCTACTTTGAATATTATACAGTGAAAATTTCAGACCAAAATTATATATAAGGCTATGAATATTGATCAAGTCTCATGGATATGAACAGACTGAGATAGTTAATTTTTATAGCATTGCTTAAATTCTGTACCATCAAATTTAAATTCTCTATTTTCTATATTTTACAAGCAAGGGAAAGTATATGGCCATATAGCTTCAAAAAAAAGAACACTTTTATAGTCGCCCCAACTTTTCGTTAATATACTTGTATATTTCCCATGATTGCTGGTGTTACAACGTAGATTTAAAAAAAAAAGATTTCCAATGGTGGTTTTCAAGGCAGGCAAATCTCCTCCATTTTAAACACTGATGTTGTAGCCTCTGTCTGTCTGTTTGTTTGTTATTGAACTCCTTCTAGGATTTTGGCGATAGACCCCCCGTAACCATATATATTCTGAAACTACATTACTTGGGTAAGTATATTTCATTTTGATCAAAGTTGGTCCTCGGCGGGAACAGCCCCTCCACTGATATTTTTTCCTTTTAATATAAATTAAATTTAAATTTGAACAAGGGAATGACTCCTATCCAAAGAAGGAGAAAGCCAGAAGATGGAGGTCACATCAGCAAGATCATTGAGTAATATTGAAATGCATCATTTTTCACGACACATTATAACAATGATTTAAAATCAATCACCATTTTATTATAAAAATAATGTGTGACATGCAGCAAGGTGCATGTAATTCGGCTAATTCATAATAATGTGAGGAATCTCTCTCTCTCTCTCTCGCCAGAAAGAGAGAGCTCATCAAGAAGTAGCCATGTGCCAAACCTGACCTTGTTTCAAAATAATAGAAGCGAGGTAATGCATCAGTTTTTAGAATATTCTGTCAGTCTCATCTCCAATGCGTTTTTAATGGCGAGGGGTTTGCAACTAAGAATTTGCAAACATTAGTTCGCATGATTTTCATAGAAGAGTCAAATGATTTTCACTGGGATCAAACCTCTCCCCATGCCGACAAACCTGTTATGGCAAAAGTAATAATAATGGTAAAATTAACAGTTTCCATACAGGAAACAATTAGCAGGTACTTCGATGTGGTGTAATGGTTAACAAGCTTATCTCGTCTAGATCAGTTACAACTGAGTAGTGACTTCTGTTTTCAACAGGGTGCTCAGTACTTATGACATTTTACCATATCCAAACTGCAATTAGTAAATTACTACAGAAGCACTGAGCATTGATTGAATGAGCAGTTAATTTTATTCTCAATTTGAATTTATAAAATCTTTTTTTTTTTTTATCAAATACAGTTTTTCAGGAAATTAGATTTCTCAAGTCTGCTAAATGTTATAGCTCTTTCTAATATTGATAGAAATTTCCTTCAAACTTTTTGCTTTTGGTAGTGTGTAAAGTTAACAGCTTGAATATTTTCTAGCAATTTACTAACAGTAGATTAAATGTGCCACGAGAATAGGGCACCCAGTGAGGATCGAAGTTAATACTTAATTGTAATTGAACTTTCAAGATAAAGCTTGTTATCTATTTCACCAGATCAAAGTGTCCTATATCGTTATTTTCTCTGAAGGAAGGAATACCCCACACCATCACATACACGTTTTATATCTAGAAAAAATACTAAAAATATATCGTCTGCCTCAGATTTGCAGAGTTGAGGCATTTGATTGGCTAATATTTACCCAGTTACCACTGGTACCAGTACTTGGACTTAACCTAACTTCATAATGCTGTAATATAAATGGAGGGTTTTTAGATGCCATCATGTACAGTGTGAGGTACAGTCCAAGGCATTTGACAGGGTAGACCATTAGTACCCTGCTGCTGTCCTGCAGGCTGCTGGATTCGAACCTGACTTCTGCAAGTGGGTCAACCTCCTGTATCACCCCCCGACCCGCAGTACTGTGGTAGAGGTGATCAGCTTTAAAAAAGGACTCGTAACTGGAAAAACCGAATGAAAAAAGAATGTTAACAACAAATACTTTTTCACACCCAACCCAGTTCTGTGGAATCAGAATCAATGTTGAGTTTAAGCAAGCGAATGAGCCAATTGGAGTAAAGTGCCATGCAGATTTAAATTTTTCCCACTTGTGATGAGTGCAGCTATCGATATTTTTTGCATGCTAGCACGCTAGTTAACATTCATGTCAGTCAGCTGTTGACTCTTACGCTGGACAATAGAATCTTCCTACCTATTCGTGGCAGCCAGCTATAGGCTCTCACTCTGGCCAATAGAAAATGGCCGCAAACTACATGAAAACTGCCGTAGAAGCATGAAAAAATCGATTATTTCCACTATCAATGAGAGTTGGGAAATGCAAAGTCAGTCTTGGGTGCAAATCCGTCAAAAATTGCGGCCTTGCATTCGTTACATACACCCATCTGCCTTTACACACACACACACACACACATAATTATATATATATATATATATATATATATATATATATATATGAACTTTCAAATGTTTAGGTCATGGGGTGTTTTGTAGGTTCCCTGCGAGTATGTGGTATTTTGGTGGTTGTAGGATTGAAGGTGATGGATAAATTCTTGTGCTGATTCAGTAAATTATAATGAATGAATGGGTCGCGAGTCGGATTAACTAGGATTAGAACAGCTAAGGAAGACCAGCCCCTCCATATCCCCTCCGGCCATGTGCCACAATTCCTATAATTCAAGGAATAAATATCTGTACAGTGTGAGGTAATGGGTCGTACTCTTGTCTAGTTCTCCATTACTACTGAGAAGTCAGTTCGATCCTCACTGGATGCTTTCTACTACTGACTTTGTGTCAGAACTAATCTAAGCTTAGTAAATAACATCGCGTGTCCGACTTGTATTGGATGTTTAGAGTTATTTTATCGATGACATATTAAAATTGTGGGGGAGAACTAATACTCTTGAGATAGAATTCAGCTTAACACGTCTCAAGGACAAATGGCAATAGATTGGTGACAGTCTTTCAAGCGGAAAGAGTTTGTTTACTTGGCAAACCGGCTTCTGCGTCAAATCGAACATCAACCTTGAGCAATATGAGATAATATATAACTATTTCGGCCATAAAGAAAGCCACTCAGCAAGCTCGTCTTGGAGTGCATTATTCTTCATTGGGTCCTCCTTCTTAAGTGCTAGGACGAGTAACGACGTCCCAAACCGTTTAAAGCAAGGGTCGGCAACCCTGGAGCAACATCCGACCCGCCAACTTAACACCTGGACACTAATTATCTAATTAATTCGCGGAGGAAATGGCAGAAAAATATCAGTTAATTGACTTACAATGAGACGAATTTTTAAATCAAAAATTTATTCCGAATCTACTACTGATTCCTACAAGAAATGTTTTGCCAAACTGAAAATAAATAGAAGGATGCGAAATTAGTATCTTTATTTGTAAGTACATCTGCTTGCGAACAAGTTTTTTCGAAAATGAAATATACTAAAAGTCCTTTAAGAACAATGTTGGGTTATCACCACCTGGATGATGCTTTGCTCCTGCCATCGACAAATATTTCACTCGATATGGAGAAGTTATCGAACAATAAACAGAAATAAATGGTTCATTAAATAATTTGCCATTTCTAACTGTATTGCCTTTGTAGTAAGTAATTCATATTTTTTGTTTGCATTTTTTATTCGTGCAGTAAAATAAGTGACCTTGTTTAAATAATATAACATTATCTTCATTGTTTTTCTTCAAACCAAGGCAGCCTTCTGCACGGTGTTGTCTGTGATCGAGACAATTTATAGTACATTTGATATAATGGCCCTCGTCCGAGACAATTCATAGCTTTCTGATCCGCTCTCTCCAAAAGTTTTGCTGGCCCCTGGTTTAAAGCATCAATCAGCAAATCAATGCAGCTCATTGCTGTAAAACATAACATTAACCAAGATTTATATCGACTGAAAAAAGAACAAAGAAACAAAGATGATGTTCTCCTCCACGAATTTTGTTTTTACGCTAAAGTCGGTGTCATTCATAGAATATGTTTATGCTTCTCAGTAATTATCACTTCAGACAAATTGAAATTTTAAATTTTGTGACCGCGAGGCAGCCACAAACGCTGCTGCGGTTTCTTTTATCTGATTTATGGGTACCGTACTTAACAGTTTCAATTTTGACATATTCTTGACATTTTTAAACCTAAGTTTTAACCAAGAGAGATTCAAATATAAATGATATTGAAGAACGCTAATACCAGAGCATATCGACCAAGAATCAATGAGGGGAGAATGAAAGTTGAGATGTAATTTCGTTTTATTTGATCTGATGCATTTCTTGCATGACTTTAGGTGGCGTCCCGTATGGACAGGAACAGAACTAATTTGTTATCTGAACAGCTTCCTAACTAGGAATATTAACGAAAGGTGATAATAATTTAGTTAAAATAAAAAACGTAGATTCCAATATTTTATTTTTGATTTTCTATGTAAACAATTGAAACCCTATTGTCGGTGCTATTTCTTTAGGGCAGTGTTTGTCAACCTTTTTAAGCAACGGCACACCTAGGAGGAAAATGAAAATATCACGACACACTTAGTTGAATATCTAAAGGGTATACACTTAAATGTTATGAAGTTTAAATAAAATACACATATAAATATGAACTTACTTTCAATGTTTCTTTTCAACTATTTGTGCAGCTTATTTAGTGTGAAAAATGTGCCTGGTGTTTTTTACTCTCTTTTTTTTCGCGATTTCATCAATGTTTTGTCGAATGTGCGATAAGCAGACCCCCATTTCTTCTTCAGTTGAGCCTAGACATCTTGCTTCCTATTTTTGATGTTATTTGTGGTTATGAAGCCTAATTCACATAAGTAGAAAATTGCAATAAAACTGATAAAGTCTTTTTAATTGATGTGGCATAAAAAGTTTAATATGTATTAATTTATTCAAATACTAACATTGTACCATTAATACTTCCACATACACACGTATATATATATGTATGCCTCGGTAATATTTCGCTTTAGGCTAATGTTCCGCAGCACGAGAGTTAAGAATCGCTCCTTCAGAGTATATCATTTCTTAAATCGATATATCTACATTTCTATATCTATCCGCTTTCTTTCTCATCAGAATAAGAAAAGAATATGTGGGAAGGGCAAAAATGCACAGCACTAAACTTGTCCAAATCGTCGTATTGAAGATGCACGCTAGTTCTGACTTGGACTGTCAACACTGTAGGTTATACCATTTTGCAGAAATACCGTTACTAAGGGACGCTAATTAAGCCTATAAAAGGGCATGCCTTTCTCTCCCTAGCCTATTTTACAGCTATTTAGCTCTGGCCTTCAAATGTAGTCGCACGTGGCTAAAGTACCCCCCACCCCACCTCTAGTGGGCCATGTTCATTTTCATGGTTTTCTCTCTAGACCTTTGTACTCTCTCACACACGCTTGTTACGCGCGTACGCGCGTGCGCGCGCGCGCGCGCGCACACACACACACACACACAAACGACCACACTCTTATCATAGCGAGTTTTCATTTTTTTTTCCTGTCGTCACATGTAATTCCTTTTGTAAATACATGGATTGTCGTTTGTTTTATATTTATTGTTTTGTGTAACTCATTTTTTTTAAAACTTGGATTCGCATTGAGTTCGCCAATATTGTTTGTGGGATAAATTTTCCACGAGCCTGTAAATATTTACTTTCCAAAATGTTGATTCCAGCAACATAATGGCGTCTCTAATATTACCATTCACACTAGCACCTGAAACAACGCCACCACGTATTATAGTTTCACCCATATAATTGCTAACTTTTAATGTCTTTATTTTACCTGCATACTAGTGTATTTTTTTCGCCAAGACGTTGTTAGGTGGCGCTGTTACTCATCTATAAAGACGTTGTAGTGGACCGTGTCGGTGATGTTGAGTAGAAGTAGATGAATATGTATTGTAGAAGTAGAAGAACACATGTGGGTTAAAATTTTCCTGCTAGCCGGTCCAACTACATGAGAAAGTTGGACTTTAATTAAGTCCAAAGAAGGCAAAGAAAAACAAGACCGATAAAAATATGTAAACAAATATATGTATTAATACCAAGAAAGGTTACAAATTACAGGGACAGTTACATGGACAGAGTGTGTGTGGTGAATATTGTGTGTGTGTGTTGTGGTGAGTGTTCGTACGTACGTGTATTGTGCTTAGCGTCTTCCCAGCATTTGGGAAACGCTCTATCTGTGAGAGCTCACATCTGCGAGGTGGTCTTTTTTCCCCAGGCCTTGGGCCTGAGGAAAAAAGATATCGAGGCGAAGGGTCAGCGAGTATTTATAGACAGGGGAGAGAGACCCCTGGTGAAGGGTTAAGGAACCAAAGGAGGAGCTAACTCCGACAACGTGACACTTCCCGTCTTTTCTCTTTTTCCGCTCAGCATGAAGCGACGATATCTACTGGAATCTTCTTTCGGGCATGGACATATCCTTTCACATAGTGACTGAATGGCAAACATACACTCGTGTGCGCGTGTATCACCCACATAATTGTTAACTTTTAATGTCTTCTTTATTTTACACGCACTCTAGGGTATTTTCTTTCCCTTGTTACGCAGTTATATAAAAACAAAAAAATTATAAAATATCGCCTTGTTGATTTTGTTTCATTTCCTTTACCTGTGTAAATTTTGGTTGCCACTGCTTTTAGTGTGTAGAATCACACCATCACCATTACATATACACAGTACATAGAAATCATGCGACAGACATTCATTGGTTAATCTACTCAAAACTAGCTCGACCAATCAAACCGCCTACACGCGACAAATCTGTTTTCCCGCTCAATATGCTCTGAGCCAGTCACGTGATACACCATCTTATATAAACAAAACACGTGTAAGTTCTCTCTCTCTCTTTTTCGTCACTCTTACGTCTCAAACCTTTGCTGCTAAAATTTGACCTTCAAGAACTCTCGTCTTGACCATGCAGTCAGACGTTAAAGAACATTACCATTTCACGCAAGTACGAACTCTAAAATATCTTCTGAACTCTTACCAAGGTTTACAACTCACATTTCGTAATATGCTAAAGGAAGTTTATTCTTCTAAACTACAGTTTAATAATTAATTCATTTTATGAGCTCAAGTACAAATATTTCCAAATCTAAGAGACTTAACTCTGTCAAACCTTCAGCTTATATACATGTACACCAAATACTAATAAATTCAATTGTTTTGTTTTGAATCATTACATTCTGTTTTGTATTTTATACTATGTGCTATGTTACGTCAAATATAAATTGCATTGTGCACGCCACATTGGATAGTAACCTCCAGCTTCTTTGCTTTCCTTAATCATGAATTTCCTAGTCAAAAGATAATTATATGTAGCATCTTACCGCTAGAAGTCCAATTATGAGCAGTGTCGCAAAAATATTGAAAAATAAATAAGCATCAATAATAATGGTGAAATTAACCGTTTCCTTATGAGGAGACATTCGTCATTCATCGACAAAACAGTGTTACTGTCAGTTGAAATTTATAAAATATTTCTCTTAAAACAGTTTTTCAGCCGTTTAGATTCTTCGATTCCACTGTTATTGCTCTTTCCAGTATTGATGGTGATTTCCATCTCAAGTCTCGCTTTTTTTTTAAAAAGTCCTCAGGTGCGGTGGTTTCTGTTATTTCGTACAGATCTTTGTTGGTGATTTTGTAGCGTCAGTCGACAAAGTTTGCAGAAGACTGGTCCTCATTAAGGACACGTTTAATTTGATCGAATCTATTTTAACCCTTGAAAGGGAAACACTACCATTATATATATTTTTCCTTAATGTTATGCACTTTTCTTTGGATAATGACTTAGAACTGAGACGAGGTAATACCAATCAATAATTCGTAATGGGGAAATTCAAAACATTCGGCATTCATTGACCAAACAGTGTTGGTCGGTGGAAAGTTTTTCAGGAAATTAATCTTCTCAAGTCTACTAAATGTTATAGCTCTTTCTAATGAGTTTCCTACCAAACTTTTTATTTTTGTTATAATGGAAAATGGCTTCATTATATCATTATTTTCTCTTTTAGTTAAATGTGCTACCCATTTTTGTTGTTGCTGTTGGGGGTGAATAATGTCGGGTGTTGATGTTTTATTTTCCCCGATGTTATTATTTGTTGATTGTCATGGGGTTCATATTAATGACAGAAACTAAAATGCATAAACGTACAACGATAACAACAATAAAAAGTTGACATAAATAGCAAGAATTTGTATTTTCTTTTTGTGATGTGAATTACAGAATATTGGTAGGGTGTGTGTAAATATGTTCTCGGTGTATCATTTGTTTAAAAGTCGGTGCTTATTTGGTTTGGTTCCGAGAATTACGTTTGTCAGGATGGCGTTTGAAATCGTCTGTTTTTCGATCTTCACGGAGTGCTGGTAAAGACATAAGTTTCTGTACTACTACTACTTGGCTACTCTACTACTATGGATACCCTAGTCTACTCTTCTCTACTCACTCTCTTGTGGTGGAAGGGTCGTTTTATAATGATGAGGGTTAGGATGATGAAATATCCTTCTTTTTTATCATCACCGATGACAAGGTGATTTTTAGAATGATGAAATGACATCATCATTCTGGACCATAACAAAAGCGCGTTCAAATGATGGGGTTTTGTTATTTGGTAACGATCTCCATTTCTAATTGTGTTGCGCCATTAGATATGAGATAATAAATCTCATTTTTGAATGATTTGGCGCCATGCATAACATCCATATGAATCTAAATCTAAAGGAGGCTGTTTATGAATATGACTAGAGTTTTCGACTCAGTATTTGGGTTTGTAGTATCTTACGGTGTTGGGCAAAAGTATCCCTAGCGCAAACTATCCTCGATTCAACCTCATATACTAATTTTGTTATAATTGATCAAACTATGAGCAAAATAAGTAACCTTTGACGTTCGGGTAAATTTTCGAGACTTGTTTCGAAAAAAAACATCGAATTTATGCCAAGGTATAAAAAATGCCCGAATTCCCAAATTGTCGAAACTCCAGGTAGGTCGCTGTGAGGCACAAAGACGAACCTATACGAGGATGGCTCTATTGCTTCGTATACTGATGCAATTATTGGTTGAAATTTGATCTGAATTTTTCATTGTATAATGTTTGTTCTATCTGATTAATGGAGAAGCTTTAAGTGCATTAACAGAGAAGGAGATTTTGTTGAAAAATAAATATTTATTAATATACGGTTTATTATTCGGACCGGCACTTTATGGCTTCGCGGATGTAAAGAAAAACAGACGAAACTTTAAGCTTATAATGAAACTCTATTCAGTACAACTTGACCACTGCCCATAAATGTGGTTCAGCCATTAATTTTATAGTAGAGTAATTCGCGGGGGAAGGCAACTATGATGGCCTTCATCAGGGCCGGTGCAAGGGTTTTGTAACCCCTCCCCAAATCTATTATAAACCCCGATCTATGGTACGCCCCCCACTCTAGTACATCTCAATTTTCATTAGGTAGTATTCATAAAAAATGCAAATTTCATTGTAACCTAAGTATGTACAATAATGGATCATATGCAAGAAAGGTGAACAATTCAGCGCGAAAAATTGAAAATAAATACAATGTATCTAAATCCAAATTAGAGACATGTCATAAGAGATCATTCCATCTTAACTAAAAAAGCAATGTTTTGCGGCAATTTTTAACTTGATATTTTTCTTGTCAAAAAGTTGAATAATTTTAATTTAACATTGGATAAAAAATAAGAAATTTTATATAGTTTTTTTTTTTAGATTTAGCATGAGCAAAACAGATTCATGGATTTGGACGAAAGAAAATCCCAAAGTGACGTCAAAATCAAAACAGTTTTCATCACATAAGAGTCAATTGTGCTTAGTTTAATTTGTAAATGTAGGTAGAAAAAAGCAAAAATTGGTAAGATAAGCGAGGGTCATAAAGCATTGTCCGGGGCCACCTATCAGGTTTCATGCGTAGCGCGCACCAGCCCTGGCCTTCGCCACAATGGATTAAAACGTTGGTTAAACAACTTGTGATTTTGACAAGTAGTCGAATTGCTTAATTTTTAGTATTTAAATTAGTATTAAATTAGTATTTAAGTTAATACTCAAGTTGCATTAAAAGATTGCTTAATTTTTTGTTTTTTTATGGTACCAAAAAATAAACAAAAAACACTTAAACGGACGTAGCGCCTCGATCAAGTCTACGCATCAAATTCTTCTAATTCTTTAGCGATTTACTAAGAATAGATGAAATGGTGGCACAAAGCCGCAAATATGGGCTTCATTGAGGGTCGGATTTTCTATTCAGTTGTAATTCATTTAGAAAATTCACTCTTGATAACGATTACAAATTTCAAATTTTTTCTAAAAGCTTTTTATTATGTATGTATAAATATTCAGTAGTTTTTGCTCGCAGATTAGGGGACGTGTTAGATGGCGTTTTTCTTTTTCTTTTTAATCCAGACTTACAAAGAGCGGAATTTCTTTTTCTTTAGTCCGCACCTATATTCATATTAGAACACAGTCTTGGTTCTAATGAATAGAAAAGAAAACATTTCATCAATGTAACTAAACACGTAAAATTCTTGTATATTATATGAAACAACATATTTAAACACTTTTTTTTTATTTAAGTGGACTTTTTTAATTGCCAAACAGTCAGTCCGAATAATGTAAATAATCATAATACCTCATCTCATATATATATATATATATATATATATATATATATATATACACTCACACACACACACACACACACACACACACTTTCTTATTCTTCTTTTTACCTAGTTTATTTTCGTTTTTCTCTAATTTTTTATCTGATATATTCACACACACTTGCCATCTTCCTTGTCCTGCCAAATTCTTTACCACTTACTAATATTATGTAGGTTTCTTGGCCAGAATGTATAATCCATTCGGGATCAGATGAGCCCGGGTATCAAAGATAAACTACACTCCGATCTGATATTACAAAAAAAGTAGTGTAACATTCATACATACAAACCAAATTGTATAAACGAATAAAGCCCAGTGGATCCATTTAGCCAGAAGTTTTCGTTGGATTGAAATCTACTTTCTTTTTCCGATGAAAGAAACTGACATGGCTTCTTCCGAAGAGAGGAGGAGTTGAAATGCCTTGCGTCTACTGCTCTCGTCGAAGAAAGTCTATGCACCCAATGAACCACAGTTCTGAAATCAGAACCATAGCTGCCATATAAAACGCGATAACCTTTTGAACAGTTTATTTTGGAGGGAAAAAAAAGTTCCCGAAAATACGCGATTAACCCTTTAACCTTTAATAATGCAAGCAATTTTTTCCTTTTTTATACATAGTCTGGGTTATCTAGGCAAAAGTTTTAAGTTCAAAATATTTCCTGCATTTTCTTTATTTTCGCTTGATGTCGCAGTCTGTTCAGTCTGTGAAATTGGAATAATCAATACAACCGTAGAAGATTAAACCTGTTTTACTTACACTGTATCAGAAAAGACGATTGTACTCAGTTTATTGGGTCAACGAAAATGAATCGAACCAAGAAAACATTTCGCTACAGCAGGCATCCATTGGCTATATTTGTGTATGCCGGCTCATCTATCTATATATATATATATATATATATATATATATATATATATATATATATATATATATATATATATATATATATATATATATATATATATATATGTGTGTGTGTGTGTGTGTTCTGTTTATAACATATTTATGGATGCAACTTGAGTAAATGCTCTGTTTTTAATTAAACTTAATTAAACAGTATTAATTACATTTACCGGTCTGCATATGTGTTCTTCAACAGGAATCGAACCTGTATCCCATACGGAAACCGTCATTTTGTTAACCATTCAGCCACAGAGAACTTCTGGTTAGCAAAACTCAAATTAATGCTTATAAACACACATTCATCATTCTCGATATATCATTTCTGTTCTGAAACGTAAACAAACTATCGGATTTAATCCATCTCATATAAAATGTTATCATTGTTTACGTTAGGTTACCTTTCAGAGCAGAAACAATGATATGAAGCCATCTCCTTTAAGAGGTACAATCAATCTTGGAGAAGAAAAACTCTGAATTTAAAACGTCACCCTGATCGCTGTGATGGTTTAAAAAATGTGTGAGGTTTCGACCAAAGTACTTCATAAAAAAATAGTTGAAAAAGAATTCTGCAAGAATTCGTATAATGGATCATCCAACTATTGCACATGCGCGCGCACGCACACACACACACATACACATATGTGTGTGCGTGTGTATGTGTGTGTGCGTATATATTACTTCAAACGTTTTAGCGGATACCGGTATTTGAGTAGACACGCTGTTTATTTAAACAGTGTTATTTCGTCTACCGGCTTGTACTGTCAAGAAAACGAAAATGTACCCTCCGGCAGGATTCGAACCGACGCCTCAGTCTGTAATACAAATCACCGTTAATTCTTTAGAAATTTGTTTACGTTTTTCTATACGAAACTAGACAGATACATCTGGTCTGGTGCTCCTATTATATATTTAGAGATTCTTGATAAAATTCAAAGAAGAATCTGCAATGTTATTGATCCTCACTTGGTACCTCGGCTTCAGGCACGTCTCTTTTCTATAAATAATTTCATGGTAATTGTTCTGATGAACATATTGCACATATGGAAACTAATTAGGACTTCATAGAGATTGGCATATTATGGTGGCTCTAGTAAGAATGGTAAGAAAGAATGTATTATTTTGTTGTAAGGAATCCTGTGATATATTTGCGTCAGTAATTGTGGCTAGCTAAGTTTAAGATAAGAAAAATTGAAAACCAGCCTTTCTTTATCCCCCTTTTGGCCTTGTCCCCCAATTTTTGTATTCGTAAAATAAATATATGTCACCTCGACTTTATGAATTTAAGTGCAATACTAAATTGGCGGCAAGGGGTTCCATTGATTTACATTGGAAATGTCTGTATGTTACTCTAAGTTCTATGCTAACAGTTTCTTCTCTCGCACTTCTCTCTTGAGGAACTCTCTTCCAGCTTTCTGTTTTCCAGTCAAAACTTGTCACAATGTCAATCGTTATCTTTTGTTTTCTTAATTCCTCTTCTTTTATTGTTCTCTCAAAAAGAGATGGAAAGTACGCGGGAAATAAAAGTGATTCTCACTATTACAGTGCATTTCTTGCCTTATTTAACTGTAATATACCAAAAAATATTCGTGAATATGAAAGGATTATGATCAAAATAAACAGACATAATGTTTGTAATTTATTCAATTAGACATGCCTAAAAGAGAATTCCCTACCTAAACACACACACACACACACACACACACACACACACACACACACACACACACACACACACAAGCGCGTGTGTTTGTGTGTGTGTGGATACTTTTTGCGAGACTTGTCTGTTAAATTTCATGGCAAGCATAACCATTTCGTCATAGTTGAAGAGGAGACTTGAGGCAACGGAAATGTGTTTCCAGAGAAGACTACTGAAAATATCATATGAGCAACGTGGAAGGTTTAAGGAAAATGGGAATGAAAAAAAGCGCTTTTACATAGGACAGTTGAAATTTCTAAGATGCATAATGAGAAAAAAAAGGGTCTTGGAGAATTTAAAACTAAATAAATAAAGGTTTGTCACTTAGCTGATAACCTTCTGCATCCTGACTCCAGAGTTTCGTAGACGGAGATGTTCGTCTTCTCTTCAGCGGGCCCCCGGAAGCGTCGACGAACAGGTCCGTTTACGAAACTCTGGAGTCGTGATGCTGAAGGTAACATCAATTAGCTGTCAAACTTTTACACACAATAATGATACACACACACACACACACGCACATATATATATGTGTGTGTGTGTGAAAATATATAGAAAATAGGAAAGAACTGGTTAGGTAAGTAATCCAAAGTTCTTTAGTATTTTTGTTATTATTTTAAAAAAAATAGTGCTCGATACAAAAGTAGAGCATAAATATAATTATTTATTTAAAAATATGATTCCAACACGCTACATAAGTGGTCTCATGTTTCAAAAACAAGAGCCGAAAACTTCAATATAATTATTAGAATTAAATTGAATTAAAGTAAGCTCTGTTTCATCTTCAAGCGAAATTTATTTTGGAATAACTTATTTCTGAAATTTACGTGTTTTAATAGTGTATTCACAATTGAAATCATATATATATATATAAAAAAAAGGAAAACTTATCTTAGCCGACGCGTTTCGTCCACTGATAAAGTCATTTGACTTGAAAATATCTCTCAGGACTAAACGTGTTGACTAAGATAAGTTTTCTTTTTGTCTTATATAAGGTATATTTAGGCAGCATGTATTCATCCAATCCAGACTGATTAAAAAGAACCAACAAACATCTATCTGTTTATTTTTTCATTTTTCGACTAAGGTGTTGAGTATTGTGCTCGAAGGTGTAGATAAACTGTCCGAAGTTCATATTGCTATTGTTTTGTTCCAGTACTTTCGAACATCTCAGACATTTTCAAGAAACATTGTATGATAGAATTCCTGGTATTCTTTGGAAAGCTAGAAGTTTGAAATAGTCTACTGTGATGTCATGCGTATCCCATTTGTAATCCATTTGTAAGGAGGAAGTTCAACTCTGACAGCTTCTTCTCGAGAACCACTACTTTTCAGAACGGACACCTGAAAGGATGCTTCCCTAATCTTAACCCCTTCAAGTTCAGGATCAACTGTTATCTATCCTACATATTCTCATAATCTGCACTTCTTACCTCTTCCCTTTATGTCCATAAAACAACCTTATTCAGTAGCACTCTACATTGAGTGGATCTTTGGCCTTGTCAGTAAACAACAGTAAAATGATGCATAAAATCATAATTACGAATGTAGTATAATAGAGTAGTGGTTTAAAGCGTTGGTTTGTAAATATACTGGCATAGTAACTGTGAGTTCAATCCCTGGGCTGGGTAGTACAGATTCAGGCTCAAAATAAAAAGGGCGAGCAATAACTAAGCAGTACTTAAAAAAGAAGACGACATGATATCCGTAGACATCGACAGAAGAACGAGATAATCTGCCGATGTTGGTCAAATTTACTGGCAGAGTAATTGTGAGTTCAATCCCTGGGCCGGCTAGTACAGATTCAGGCTCAGCATCAACAGGGCTTGCAATAACTAAGCAGTGCTTAAAAACGAAGACGATGAGATATCCGCCGACATAGACAGAGGAACGGGATAATCTGCCCCTCTTGTGTAAATAAAAGATTTAGTTTGAAATTCCCTGAAGGTTACCTACATTGGCAGTCACCTGAAAAAAGTCGGAAACGTTGTTATAAAAGCAACATAGATGAGAACATTAATCTTAATTCAAACCATTTATGAAATATTTAAACACAAACTTCTGAAGTGTTCACCATTAAGACAGCATTAAAAATCTTTTCTGTTTTTCTTGTTAGTTCACTCGATTTACTATTTTTGCCTAATTGGTGTTACGCTTTAAAGACAGTATCGTCTGTTCGTGATGACATCCAACAACGATGAATAGTCAGTTAACCGAAAAAAGGACATCAATCAAAAGGAAAAAAAAAATACCGAAAACAAGAAATAATGATAATTAAAAGATTAACTGTTTCCTTACAAGGAAACATTCGATATTAATTGACCAAACAGCATTACTCCCGGTTGACATTTATAAAATCGGTTCTTCATGAAAATAGGTTTCTTAAATCCATTATTATCACTCTTTCTAGTATTGATGAGTTTCCCTCTTAACCTTTTGTAAAAGATAGTGTATTAAGTCAACATTTTCATTACGTCATTATTTTAGATTCTAGTTAAATATTAATGGTTTCTTTTCTGTTAATTCACCCCAAAATATTGGAATTTGTATTTACTAAAATGCACGGAAAAATTCATAAACGTCCTTTGAAATTGGTCCAAAAATGCATTCATTGTTATTTTTTGCCTTACGTCTCCAAAGGAACGCACGCAAATAAGAGTCTATCATGCTGCGACTTATTCTTCAT
The DNA here is from genome assembly GCA_963932145.1 of Acanthosepion lycidas. Classification (NCBI taxonomy): domain Eukaryota; kingdom Metazoa; phylum Mollusca; class Cephalopoda; order Sepiida; family Sepiidae; genus Acanthosepion; species Acanthosepion lycidas. The sequence goes on along the minus strand of OZ010585.1, from coordinate 82,046,677 downwards.
TTTGGCGCTACGCCACGTACTTTCGATTGTTTGTGTGTGAGCTGATGCTTCTAGGTCAACGAAATTCATACTGTGATTTACAGTCAAATGAATATAATTGGGATCATCCTTCAAAGATATATTTCCTTTCTAACAATCCGACATAATCATAGCCGCAGGTGAAAAACATTTTCGGATTGTGTCCAATAATGTGGTGGTTGTTATATCTGTTACAGAGTACATGAAACATTCTTTTCTTTCACAATATATTTCCTCAAATACCCATTGATTTCTCCGTTAACCATAACACTAATCCGAACACAAAAAATTAACAAAATAAATAAAACAAACTTTGATTTAAAATATATAATTTCTTGGGGTGAATTAATATTTGCAATAAGTAAGTTTACGTTATTTGGGTGAATTAATACAAAAGATCCACCCTCAACTAATGCAACTTCTGTTTTTTGGTAAAGTTTTATGTTTTTCATGCTATAGCACCAGTCTGTAAGATTTGATCAATGATAACATTTTTAAGACTAACAGGCTTCATTAGCATGAAGCCATTTTTAATAATTAATCTGAGTAAACCGTCGTATATAATTAGGCTTACGGCCATATCATATTGAAGGACCAAAGTTAAGCAACGTCAAGCCTGGTCAATACATAGAGTGGTAACCGCTTGGAAATACTAGGTGCTGTAAGATTTGATGTGCGTCCGGTGCAATGGATAATGGCTTGGATTTCGAAATCGTAGAGCCGAGTTCCAATTCCCGTTGGGTTCGTTATATTTCCTTACATGCAAATCACCTTGAGAAATGTATGAATCCACCTCTTCTTCCCCCAGCTATTGGTTAATTAGTGAGTAAATAATTATTATAGCTAAAAATTATTACAATCTAAAATTATTTCCTGGCTTTAAATAACCTGAAAAATGTTATAAAACGTAAAAAAAAAAACAAATCGCTCAATAAATATAGCTGATAGTCTAGGCATTTTGAACGCCTTCTTAGTTGAATGTCATGCACAATATCCCCGTCAGAGTCGCGATGATGACGAGTCTATTTATGAATATCCCTCGAGTTAATAGAAAAATGAAGTTGCCGTTCTTTAAAAAATATGGGAAATGAAAGAAAGTACAGACATGAAAGAAGGAAAAATATGAAGGGTTTGAAAAAATTAGACAAAGAAAAAAGAATGTAAAATAAAGAAAACAAAATGTAATTGAAAAATAAAAAAAAGAAACTTGGGAATAAAATATATTAGAATAAAGAAATGGAAGTAGAGGTTTTTTATTTTTTTAATTTGAATGGCATAAATGAATAAAGGAAGGAAGGAAATTTGGTTTTGAGTTTTGGAGGCGTTGTCAGGAAACAGTTGGAAGCCATTTTATTTGTTGCTGGTCACGTGACCTAGTAGAATTTAGGTGTTGGAAATTTTAATTATGTATTTTTGCGCTTGATGAAAGTAATCTGATTTAAAAAAAAAAAAAAATTACGAGTCATTTTCAGCAAAAAATTTAAAAAATGAATAGGCAAAAACTTCATAGATTGAAGCTGAATAGTCAAAGAAAAAATCTATCTTGTTAGGTAAAGACTGTGAATGTCAAATAATTGAGGGTTAAAAGAATTATTTGAAAGGAAAGATGAAACGAAAAGAAAATGGTTTTCAAAAACGAAAAAATGAAAATAAAAAATTAGGCACAGAAAGTGAAATCGGAGAACTAAGTTCAAATTCAGTCCTAAACTACTGCTTTCGCTTCAGCACTAATGTCCATAGGAAAAGGTATAAATCCATCTTTTTTTTCTCTTAGTTATGTAGTAAATAGCAGGACAGACTGATGTTCTCGAGCTTTGTATGGTAGCCAGTTTATGAGTAAAGCAACTCTGAATTCATTCAAAATTGTTGAGTAGGCAACAGGACATTATATCGCTATATCTTCTATAGAAGTTATGCCAATTAGAATTTCTATTAATTCTTTCATGGAAAATAAAGAGTCATGATCACCTAAAGGACATAGAATGTTAAAAAAAAAATTTGACACCCAACACTGTCGAAAGCTTTTCCAAAGGCATAAGGTTTCCAAAGCCGAGAAAAAAAAATATTGGACAGTATATCGTAAAATTATTAGTAAGAGTTATTGCTAAAATGGCTCCCAAGTACAATAATGTAACAGATAAAACATTGACGGGCGGTAATGAGAAATAAGTACTGAGTTATTTCTCGAGAATTCAATCTGTATAATGATGTATCGCGTGGTAATTAATAAAATCCGTCCGGTCAGCTAATGAAATTATCAAGCAGTAAAATAATAGCTATGATCTGTTGAGAGCCACTCAAGGTATAGCGTTACAGTTGAATCGATAATGATAAATAAGGTGTACGAATGGGAGAGAAGTGGGTATGAAAGAAGACAATGATAAGGAAGAAAACATGAAAATTATTTAAATTATCTATCAGGTTGTAATTTAATATTTATAATTTTATATCGGGCGGTAATTAATAAAATCTCTTAACCAGTAATAACTAAATGTATCACTCTGGCGTGTTGCTTAATTAAGTTCCTCTTTACCCGAACGAGTGAATTTAATACCAGTGTTTAATGTGCTTAGTTCCACTATTTCCAAAGACATGGATTAATCATTTTTTTTTAATGTGCTGATATTTGTTCAACTAGATAAACACAAGCAATACATCTGTGAACATCTGTAATAAATTCACTTATCCAGATGCTATCGGGTGAATGGATATAAAACGTGCTAAAGATCCTGGATAAATTTATGTTATTTCATTCGTTTTATCTCAATAAACCGCTTTTATTTCGATGGTACCGGGTGTTGATTAATTTAGTCGCATTTATGCAGATGATGTATAATTAGAACCTATTTATGTGTTGATTGATTTAGTCGTTTTCCAGATGTTACAGATCCTCATCCAGATATTGTCTGATGAGTGGATTAAGTTAGTCTTATCCAGATGTTACCAGATATATAAATTACTTACTTTTATCTAGTTGTGTTTAGTTCCTATTAACCACATGTTTCCAGATGACAGGATTAGATGCTTTTACACATGTTTACGTTTATGCCAGATATTGCCAGATAAGTGGATTAATTTATTTTATCCAGTTACAGATGTTACAGATGTCCTAATCCAGATGTGTCGGTTGATTAATATAAACATCCAAATCTTTTATATGTGTGCAATTGTTCTTATCCAGATCTTTTCAAATGTCTGGATTTTGCTGCTCTTATCCAAATATTATAGATGTGCATCATTACTCTTACCCAGATGTAGCCATTAGTGGATTAGTTACGATTTCATATGTTGCCAAATGTAAGGATTAATTACTTACTCCAGATATTAGATCAGATATTAACAGATGTTAAGTTAATTACTCTTATGTTTCCAGATGTGTTAAATTTTCTTACTCTTTTCAAATTTTGCAAAGTGTGTTACCCAGATTAATTTTGTTACTCTTTTACAGATGTTGCCTGATAAGTGGATTAATTTAGTTTACCCTGTTACAGATTTTACACATGCTCTCGTCCAGATGTGTGCATTAATTAACGGCTCTTATCCAGATCTTTTTAGATGTGTAAATTTACCTACTCTCCCCCCAGATGTTACAAATGTGCGTTGTTGCCATTAATTTTCCAGATATTGCCAAATATTAGTCCAGATATTATCAGATGCGTTGCTGTTAACGTAACAAATCTGTCGACATCTGGATAAATGCAAATTTTCAAGTGGAAAGAATAAATACAACTAACATCTGGAAACTAATATTCTACTCATCTAGCAAAATCTAGGGTAAGAGCCTGCTAAGTTAATCCTTGCGCATGAAACCATTTGGAAAGAGCAGCAATACATCTGATAATGTATGGACTTATATCTGGAGCTGCAAATTAATCTTCACAACTGGAAACTTAATGGTAACGACGTATATCTGGTGTAAGAGCAGATAGATTCACACATTTGAAAAGATCTGGTCAAGAGCGACTAATTAATGCACACATCTGGACTAGGGTATCTGCAACCGGATAAACTAAATTGCGGGTTGTTGCTTGCGTGGATTAATTAGAATCTTTTTTGTATGCCAGATGTTACAGATGCCCTTGTGCAAATGTTGCCAGATGAGTGGATTAATTAAGATGCTTTTATCTAGATACTGACAGATGTATTGCTCTTATCCAGATGTTTTCAGATGAATTCAGTTGCCCTTATTCAAATGTTGCCAGATATTTAATAATTAATTTAGTTGCTTATATTTAGATATTTTAATATGTGAAGATTATTTATAATAGTTGTTCGAAATGTTGCCATCTTTAGTGTGACATTCATAACGTTTCAGCCATTATACTCTCTGGCCCTCTTTAAGTGATATTTGTTGGAGTTTCGAACCTAAGCCTGTCTTTGGTTCATGAGGGTAGATTGCACATAACATGTCTTTGGATATCTTAGTCTCCAATGACACATGGCCCAGTGGATGAAAGCGTTGGCTAATTGATCCAAAAAGTGACTTGATTCAAAAGAGTTGTGAATTCAATCACTGGCTTTAGCGGAGAGAACAAAATCTTGGAGACTTATCAAGGCGAATTAACTAAAATTAAGATGTGAATGTGACAGTAAAGATGAGGACAACAGTTCGAACAATGAAAATAGTTTAAATAGTTACAATATCTCATCTCGGAAATGTAGACAGATTCTGAAGAAGGCCGGAGCGTACCGCGGCCGAAACGTCATGAATATGAGAGTAAAGATGAGGACAACAGTTCGAACAAAGTAAATATTGTAAAAAATAGTTACAGCACTTCATCTCAGAAATATAGCCAGATGTTAAAAATGATTTATTTGCACTTATCCAGATGTTGACAGATGTTGACAGATGTTGTTGATATCTACATGTTGCAAATATCTAAAACCACTAATCCGTATGGATTTAGTTGCTCATGTTGTTAGATTTGATGACTAAGGTAGGAGTAAATGTTATTGAAATTATAGTTTAGGCGGTAAATTAAAAGGGGAAAATGATGTGTCGGGCTGTAATTAGTAAAATTCTCAACTATTTATTACTGAATTTTTCTGTCAGGTAGTAACTTTTTTTTTAATGAAAATATCCTGAGTATTAATTAGTAAAATCCCCCAGGCAGTTAATACTGAAGTCATTGTTTATAGGTGAAATGATGTGAGGGCTATAAGTAAAGTCTCCCAGCAAATCTTTATTGAATTTGCAGCCAGGAACTTAATTGGTATGATGGTGTTAGGAGTGCTAATTAAAATATCTCATCTCGGAAATGTAGACAGATTCTGAAGAAGGCCGGAGCATACCGCGGCCGAAACTAAAAAAATTTAAAACTAAAAATGACGTATCAGGCTGTAAATTAATTAGTAAAATGATGGATTAGTTGGTAATTAGCTCAATCTTTTAGGCAGTTATTAATTAAATAATCTATTAGACCGTAACTTAATAGGTTCTATAATGTTTCGGAAAACTTCAGGAGAGCAACACTCTACGCTTTCTTGGGCTCGTGTTCCATTGACATGAAGCAGAGTGATTACATTGAAACAATTGCTAGGTCTACTGCTAGGAAAGTGGGTTCAATGCGTCGTGCCAAAAAATATTTCTCGTCAGAATCCATCTTGTAAATTTATAAATCTATTATTCGCCCGTACATTGAATATTGTTGCCATATCTGGTCTGGTGTTCCTGCTATTTATCTCGAAATTCTTGAAAGCATTCAAAGAAGGATCTGTAATATAATCGATCTTGACCAGGCATCTTGCCTTCAGTCACTTTCTCGCCGACGTAACGTGGCTTCCTTCTGTCTTTTCTACAAATATTTCGTTCTGATGAGATTTTTTCCTAGTGCCTCGACTACATGAATTTAAGCATGCTACTAGATTGGCAACAAAGTCGACATCGTTTTACTGATGAACTAGATAGATACAACCGCCGCTTCCAGTCTAACAGTTTCTTTTCTCGCACTTCTAATTCGTGGAACTCCCATCTGATTTCTTGCTTCCCTGATAACTACAATCTTCAAAAATTTAAATGCAACGTCAATTGCCATCTGTCTTCTTGAACCCTGTACCTTTATTTTCCTTTTCTTTATTGCCTTTTCATCCCCTTTCATTCCTCATAACACCCTGCATCTTAGTGATATTATCGCCTTGCTCGAGGTGAAAGGATTTTTTTTTAAATTAGTAAAATAATAAAAAAATTAGGCGACTTTTTACTGAAACTATGTATCTGATAGTAACTAAATAGCCACAATGGTGTCTTGGGCGGTAATTAGTAAAAGTCTTTCAAGTAGTTATTACTGAAATTATATATCCAGCAGTATGTCTCGCTTCAATAATTTAATAGGTGATATTTTGGGCGGTAATTAATAAAATTATCAGATAGTAATTTAGTAGGTAAATTACTCGAACATTAGTCGCTGTAATTACAAACATTTATCAGTGACTTATTACTGAATACATATAGAGTGTGCGATGGATAAATTGTCGTCTAAATTACGCAAAAACAACACTGACATCTCATTTTAACAGATACCTTTACCAAAATTGCACAAAAATATTTTGGAATATATTGAGTAAATTTATTCAATAAAATAGACATTGACTTCAACCACGGACTCCAGACGATTTCGGAATCTCTTGCAACTTTTCTGGAAGATCTCTCTGTTTAAGTTGGCGAATGCTGCCATAATCCTTGCCTTCAGTTCATCTTTGATGCTACAAGGAGTTTTATTGGTGTCTTGCTCATTTGTGCCCAGCGCATAATAATCAAGGGGGTTGCAGTCTGGGGAGTGATGTGGTTGCAGAAATTGTCTATCAGACATGACTGGGTTCTCCTGCTTGCGTGGCATGGTGCAGAGTCCTGTTACCAGACATAGGCTCTTCCAGTAGCCACCCTCTTGACCAAGGGCAGCACTACATCCTCAAGGCACTTGATCTAGGCCTCCGTGTTGAGTTCAGGAGTTCTTTTCTTATCAGGACGATCAGAGTCAGTTTTCCGAACCCTCGTACCTTCGTAGTCACCATTAGAATCATCCAGCTCTTTCCGAATCTTCTGCACTGTCCTCAGATTGGCACCCAAAAACTCTGAAATGTTCGTATTGAAGATTCCGGCGCGAATGCCAAATAGTACAGCATGCCGTTTCCAAATTTCTGGCGGAGTGAATTGCGTCATGGTGCTTTTTTTCTCAAAGACGGCACCCAACTGACTCTTCTATATTGTGCTGTCGACAGAATCAAAAACAAACAACACGCATGCGTAAAATTAAAAAAATATAAAATGGCAGCAATTTGCCCATCGTAACCTGTATATATAGCAAGGAGTAACTTAATTAACATAATGATGTTTCGTGTGGTTAAAACTGAAATTGTCTATCAGACTGTCACTCAAATAAGTCTGTACCTGGTCTATAGCTGTATGAAAGTGAATTTGCTAATTGTTTCCAGTATCAAAGCTCCAACGATGTGTGAAGTCTCAAATGCGCAGCGGGTTTCAGAAATGTCTCTGCAAACAGTCAATGACACACAATTTGGCATTTATTTCAACCCCTCGCCTACAGACAAAACTGAGCAAGCCTCTAGTCACTGCCATGGAAAAAGATCTGACGAGCTATATTCCTTAGTTTCTCCAACTCTTACCCCCAACGGTAAGACCCACCATGCTACGTGGTCTGAGGGGCAAATACCTTTGGGAAATGTATAAATCTGTCTTTTCTCCCTCCAGCTATGGATTAAATAGTAGAACTTGTATCAGGAAAAGTATCATCTCCCAAAAACTGTTAATGCAATTGTTAATATTTACCATGCAAAATATGTTTTGGTTTTAAAAACACACAAAGGGTTGATAAACTGTAAAAAAACAAACAAATCAATAAACAATTAATATAAATGATATATTTAGTGGGCACATAGATTTGGGTAAAAAAATAAAGTTGGCAAGACTGGATTTCGTAAGCTCCCAACGAGAGATGTGCTTTTCTTAAATAGAGTAATTGAGCCATAGTTTGCTGTAATGGTTTTACGTAGCTTAATGGTAAAGGGAGGTTGGCTTGAAAGTGTTTTTCTCTGATTAATAAGGAAATACAAGCTTGATACGTGTATTTTCTTTAGTAAAATGTTCAATTTCTAAGCCGGTAAACATTAATTTCGGTTTAAATAAACAATAATGTCTACACAAATACGTGTACCCTTTTTATAGTGTTTATGGTATATCTGGTCACTCGTATTCGAGGATATTCGTCTACTAGGGCGACTAGCCAATCCTTATTGCAGACGCTTGCTCAGGCGTATTTGTTTTCATTCAACACCCACAGAGACCACCTGTGGTTTATACTGCAACTATACTAAGCATAACTTAGTTACAGTTTCTGGAAAGAGCGTGATCACTCAAGCCGCCGGCCACGATAACTTGTGACTTAGTCAAAGCACAGCTATCGACGGCACCCAATTTCACTTACAAGGCTTGGGTCAACCCGTGGTATGGTTTTTCTGAAAAATCGACCATGGTGAGATCCGTACCCGGGTCTCATGATCAGAAAGCGTGCGTTCTAACCAGTCGGCCACGTGTCCGTAGAATGTTAATGGTAATGAGAAATAATATCCCACATTTAAGGTTAGTTGAGTGCAGCTCGTGTGTTAAGAAAAGCTGACCATTCCCATTAAATATTTTGATCAAATGTTAGGCGCGGAAGTAGTTTTTCTTAACCCGTATGTGATTGACAGAAAAAAAAATCGATTACATCTAACATAATTCTCCGGAATTCTCCCTCTTCATTATCGATTGGTAATATTTGGGCTTTTTCAATCAATCAATGCTGGTAATATGTGCATTTTTATCTTAGTGGCTTTAATCATTTACCATACGACTGACGCTAGTGTCTTAAATTTCAGATCGAACAGATCAGTTCAGTCACCAGACGTATGACCTATTGAAATATTTATTGATTCTTTGTATTTCTCGATGGAGAAAATTTACGCGAATGCTACTGCGTGCTTAGAGACTGACCGACACTGTCTGTATGTAAATTTCATATGATTGAAGGCGTGTGTTTGTATGCATGTGCAAAAATTAATATGGATGTGTGCGCTCTGAACAACTTTTAAAAAGACAAAAAACACGAACTAAAAATATTTAAAGATAAAGCTTTTAAAATTATACTGAAAATAATTCAAATTTTAAGAGAATTTTATTTTCATTAAATTAATTCTTTTTTCTTTTCTTTTATATCTGACAATATGAGATAACGATATATATATTTATATATATTTATATATCAAGAACAATATCTGATAAAAAGGTATGAGAAAGTAGAAAAGGTAGAACTTTAGGAATTAAAAAGGTTAAAATACCCAGCATCCCTCTTTCGTGCGCATGTGTAGTCGCACCAACATAACAAACAAATTTAGTCCAATGAAAAGGACGAAAGGCGTCACCAGAAAACTTTTCCCATCTGACAATATAGAAATCTCTCTCTCTCTCTCTGTCTCTCTCTTTCTCTTTCTCTCTCTCTCTCTCTCTCTCTCTCTCTCTCTCTCTCTCTCTATATATATATATATATATATATATATATATATATATATATCTTTCTCTCCATTCATCTGCGAACGTTTTTGCGTTTGATGATTTTAATGTCAAATGGCTTAATCACTCTAATATTATTGATCTTGCCGGTATACAGATTTTCAATTTTTCCGTTGTTCATTCTCTTTCTCAATTAGTCGATTCACTACTCGTTTGCCTAATGATTCTGACCTTTTTTTTTTTTTTTTACTTGATTTGTTCCTTACCTCCTCTCCTAACTCTTATCGAGCATCACAACTCTATCCTCTTGGCAATTCGGATCACGATATAGTATCTGTTTATATTTCTTTTATTAGAACGGAACCTCCTATTCACAAGACTTCTTTTCGTTAACAACATACTGATTGAAATTAATTTTGAGACGCCCCTTGGATTGATATTCATAAGTTTCCTATTGAGAATTGTGCCACAGAGGATTCTTTGGTTAAAGCCGGCATCGATGCTTTTGTACCTTCTCGGAAATACAACTTCCCGTTCAACCGCTATAGCCCACAGGAATCACTTTTCCGGATGTACCAGCGTGATAATTCTGATCACAACAGACGCCTCTTTGCGTCTGCTCGTAATAATTGTAAACATAAGAGGTTAAGTCTTTACTTGCTAATATAATGAGGCACCGTATAAGCGCCTAACAAGTTTGGATCCTGTGACTACTGGCGGTTAGAGAATAGTGTGTGTCAAATAAGAGCAATTCTTTTATCAATCCTTTCTTCACTCAATCTGTGATGTTGACACTTTCTGCTGATAAAGCAGAATTTTCTGCTCTTACATTCTTGGACTTGATGGTATCCTTGCTATTGTCCTTAAGAAATGTAACTGAACTGATTCATGTTCTCTCTAAAATGTACAATGCTCCTTCTTGCTTTCCTGTTGTTGGAAATCCTCCTGTAGTTCCAGTCTAAGAACTCAGGCAAATCGTCTGATACTTCTATCGGCCTATTAATCTTCTACCTCTTTTTGGCAAAGTACTAGATGCTCTAATCAACTCTGAATTGGTTAAACATCCTACTTCGCAGTGTCTACTTTCAGATAAACAATATGGCTTCCGCTTCTCTAGGTTAACTTCTGATGTATTAACGATTATTGCTGAAAGAGTCTAACAAGCTTTAGATAAGAATGGTGAAGTTCAGGTTGTTGCTTGCAGCATCTCCAAGGTATTCTGGTCATCTTCTTCAAAAGTTGAAAGGTTATAATAATTCGGGACGAATTTTTTTAATCTGATCTAATCTTTCTTATCAAATCGCGAAATGAAAGTTATCCTGAACGACGATTCTTCTAGATCTATTTGCATCAATGTAGGTGTGTCCCCAAGGCTTTCTTATTGGACCTGCGTTGTTTCTAATTTTCCTCAAAGACCTTTTTTATGTCATCAGTTCTCAACTCGGTATCTATGATGATAGTATAAATCTTTAGTGATTCGATTGGCAGCTGATCTCAGATTACCTACGATCTGTTCTTAACTGGAGCAAGAAATAAGCTGTTGATTTTAACGCTCGAAAAATCGCCGTAATGTAGCTTCCCTGTGCTATAAATACTTTCATGGTATTTGTTCTGATGAACTTTCCTCTATGATACCTAGACTTTTTTTATCATTTGATCGCTGTACTAGGTTGGCGGTAGTGTCTCATCCTTTTACAGTTGAAACAACTAGATATAACCGTAACTTTTATTTTTATTTTTCTTCTATCGCAATTTTCGTTTGTGGAACTCTCTTCCAGCTTCTTTCCAGTCAACTTTGATCTTTAAAAATGTAAATGCAATGTCAATCATTATCGTCTGTCGTCTTAATTCCTCTTCTTTTATTTTTCTTCTCCATTAATAATGTATTTCTTTTTCTCATATTTTCTCAAGCTTAGTAACCCCTTGGGCCTTATTGCCTTGCTTGAGATGAAATTATTAAAAAAAAAAAGGAAATTTCAAAGATAGTATTCATATATTTGTCCATAAATATATTACATTTCGCAATCTTTGAAGCAGCTTTATGATTCCGTCCCCCTAGTATCTTTATGGGTGATGAATTGGTCTAGCCAATTGAAAATTTCCCAGAGGCGATTACAAGGAGTGAAATGTACGCGCCTTCAGATTATGAAGATGTAATAGGACATCCCAGCCAAGCTGAACCAATTTCTGGTGAATCTGTAAAATGCCTTGAGGTCTGACGTTGATCGAAGACGGCATTAATTCCGATTGGCTAATTCCGAGCGTTTTTCCTCGACTGATGCCTTTAATCGGTCCAATGGAGAACGCACTATGATTTTGCAGAGGGGGGCTCGTAACACACAGTGTCCTTCCAATTCCACCAAACATACCAAAAGTAACCTTCTTTGGATGGAGACCGCCTATTGAAGTGGTTAAAAGTAACTCTTTTTTCATCGGGACGATTTTAGCTCCACATTGTTGTAAACAAACCATTTTTCATCGCCTGTGATCGTTCTTTTAAAAAATGGTTTGCTTTTGTTGCGCTTGAGCAGATTAAATTGCTGGCCTTAAAATTTGTTTGCGTTAATTTGTGAGACACCCAAACATCGTAGTGATTTCCGTATTCCATTTAAAATGTCTTACGCGCATATAAGAAATGTGGAGTATATCTGTGATGTTCCGTTTCATGTGATCTGGATTATTTTTCATCACATTTGGTTACCATCAACGATTTCAAGCCTGCCAGAACGTTTTCTGTCTTCTAGATCAAAATGCCCGCTTCCGAACCTACGGAACAACTTACGGACAGTACTCTCAGCTATGGCACCATCTCCATAAAAGGCACTTATCTTTTTTTTGCTATTTGTACAGTGTTTTTCCTTCCCGGAACTAAAAGAGCATGAAAAGAATCCCATTTTCCTCCGTTTTTACTTTTAACGTAAAAACATTTTAAATTCACAGTCCACGTATACATAGTATAGAATGACGCATTGAAATGTCCCCTTTCAAAATAAGTATATATGACATCAATATCAGTCACATCTGAAATGAAATCAATTATTCAAATGCTATTTATTAAAAAATTGTACGAACTTTTATTCCAACAGAATACAATTGTGAAATATATCACATATTTATTCAGAATACTATTTAAAGCAAGAACTGATCATTAATTGTGCAATTTTTGTGCAAAAGGGACAACCCAATTTGTATTAAGCATTTATAACATTTATTTTTCTTTAACTTATGTATTCAGGAGTTAAGAGATTATAGTTCTCCAAATCTTCATTTTAGGTACTATCTCTAAATTTACATGCATTCCTGAGAAAGATAATGGAGTGGTTTTCCGTTGCCTTTTCCAACGTTTTGAAATCCTGAGTAGTCATTCTCTTAGACTGTCTTCCAACCAAGACTAGAGAATGTAATTTATCTTGCTATTGAATAGAGAAAAGATGAATGACGAACTTTTCCCAGGCGCACATTACAAAAGGAAATTAAATAAATTCGGTCAGAAATTGAACTTGCGCCGCCGATTACGCTTTCTTTCTAGTAGATGTGTTGCCACCCAAGGCTAGAGAGCCTAGACTCCCCTTTTAACTCCAAAAATGAAAGGAATAAAGAAATCTCCTAATATACAGCTGCACAAATTGCTGGAAATATATTGTTTCTGAAATACAATATATTTGACAGAGTCGGCTGATGGTCACAGATCCTGCAAAAAAAGTAAAGAAGCAGGATGTGATGATGCCTATTCAATTGTCCGTGAATTAACGCATCAGCAACTAGTGAGAACGTGGTATTTCTTCAGTATCTGTATATATTTCTGAGATGAAGTATTATGTAAATAGTGTGCGATATTTCTTGTTGAAAAAAAGGAGTTTCTTCCTTCCAAATTGTTCAGTGATATGTTTTCGTTTGGTTGTGAACACGTGCGTCTGCCAGATATTCGAATAAGGGAGTTCTCACTCTCAGTACTCTCTCTCTCTCTCTCTCTCTCTCTCTCTCTCTCTCTCTCTCTCTCTGACTTTGATAAGCAGTTAGAAAAAATAAGGCACCTTAAAAGTAGCCAATACAAAACTATATGTGACTATGCTTCCGGTAAAAAGACGGCTTCTGGTAAAAAGACGACTGATTTGACTTTCAGTTAGAACCGAAGAGAGTGCAACTGTATATTGACCTGGCGACACCACGGAACAATGTCCATTGCATCCCAAATAGCAGTTTGAGCCACATATGATGTCATGGAATTGTCATGTATGGTCTTCACTCAAGGTGAGGCACCAAATGTTAATCTATCTTAAACTGGCATAAACCTCTGTAGTAGAGCACCTAATAAGGATTGAATTACACTAGCAAATCGGTCTGCAAGTCGAATTTGCTAAGCACTGCACCACGGTAGGCGCACATTTTTACTTGGTAATAGCTTACTTATTTTCAGTCATTTCATACATCAAACTTCGATTGATTTTGTCGCAATTTACTAAGATTACTTTGACACAAATTCATTACTTGTAACAGTCAACCAGAATAGCTCGTTATCCATTACCCTAATACCACTACGTCCTTCTCTTGATTGGGTTATTCTACTTTCTCGTTATTTTGCTTTCATGATTTTACCAGTCTTTAATTGGTAATAGTTAAAGAGCTAATTTGGTTGACTATTGATAGTGAGTAGTGACTTCGGTCCTCATTAAGGGATCCATACATGTGGCCTTGTGGCAAGCATAGTAAACAACAATCGCTTTTCGATCTTCGAGCCGAGATCAATGCGTGGTGTCTGTTGTCTTCATCAATCAATGGAGAAGACGTCAGATCCAAAGTATTCCAACTCTGCGGCAACACATTCTTCATTACACTAAAAGAGAGGGTCGATGGAATATCAACGCCAGCGTGACAGTGATTGCAGGGATAGGGCAGTTTTGGGGGTTGGCGGATGTGAACATTAAAAACAACGACCTTGTGTCACATCCTAACTTCGTGAGGAAGTGAGTAAATTCCATCGCTTCTCAGATTTTTATCCGCGAGACGAAAATTATCCAAAGTCCAACTTGCAGGAGGCCGTCCCTTTAGGCTGTTACTTTCCCGATTTCACTTAAGGAAGGTTAACATTAGTTCTTGATGCTTGAGGCGACCCCAAAAAGAAAGTACCGAGGTAACTGGACAATTTCTGCCATTACCTGCATGTAAATATGCGGGGCTGAACATTAATTTTGACATTGTGTCAAACATAGCATTCGTGCTGGTAGGGTACGGTAAACAACTTGTACTACTGTTTATTTCCCAGACAGATTTTTGCTTTTTCTTTTATCCAACATTTTTCCTTTGACCCAGCCCGTTCGTTCTATTCTGTTTTTCTTATGGCATTCGTTTTTCACTCTCCCTCTCTCGGCTTTTTTATGTTACTTTCCGCGTGGGTGACTATCATTACTTTTTTCTTTCTCTCTTACTTCTTTTCTTTCTCTCACACTTTTTTTCTTTCTTCCATTTTCTCTTAATTTTTCTTTCTTTTTTACTTATCTCGATTTCTTTTTTTTCTTTCGCTCTCGCTTTCTTTATTCTTCCTTTCTCTTATTTATCTTTCTACTGTTCTCACTGTGGAGTAATGGGTAGCGGTTCGGACTGAAGAATCGGAGCGCCGAGTTTAAATTCCAGTCGAATCCATTACATTCACTTACGTGCTAATACCCTTGGGTTAAGGTATGAGCCCTTTTCTTCTCCCCCCAATCTATGGGTAAAAGCAGGACAGACCGAGTTCTATAGCCTTGGATGCAACTGGTCTACCGCAGAAAGAAATAGCAACCTATTACGGGGAAAAATTGCCTCGTCAGTCATGTATCGAAAGATACATGATCGCCTAAGCGTGTATCGCGCATAACTGACTGTTCTGTCTTTTATTCTCTTCAACTGAAAATTATTTATGCAATGAAGAAAATTGCTGGTTTCATTTTCATAATTTACGTTAACGAGCCTCACTAACATTGCGTCCTGGGTAAGACGCTGAACTATGTCCAACAGCGAGGCCTCTGATCAGGTCTTAATGGCTGCTGTTCACAGGTACACCCTGAACCGGGTTGGTAACCCCTGTTAGAGGCCCAGCTATCGGTAAATAGTTAAAGCCCGAACTGGGTTCAAAACACTATGAAAATGTAAAGATATATTTTAATACCAGAAATACTCTGTAAAAAATTATTACCAGCCATAATTTTTCCCCAAATCTTATCGGCATTAAATAACTTATTGAGGTTGATATGCCGTAAAACAAACCAAACCAACATTTTGTTCGTCTAGTTTTAGAACCACGTTATTACTTCAAACCTAATACAATAAATCGTAAATTGCAGAAAAGGTGACATTGCATTTCAACTAAATACAAGTTGCAGTACTCACAACATGCGAGGATTTGAAAAGAACAACAGAATTTTATGTTGTCGATTTAATAATTTAAGCTGTTGCTGAATTCAAATGTCATATATTCCATTTTTTTAATAACACCATGTCTCTTCAGGACGTAGGCGGACATGACATTCCACCGTTTTATTTTTTATTTGGGAATTATCTGTTATTATCTGTAAGAATATTTCCACAAGAACTGACGTTTTATGAAACAGACTCCCGCGTGGGTGCTTCCCCGAATATTAATCACTTCAAGTCAAGGGTCACTCTCGAGCCTTGTATTGGGTGCATTTTAGTATTGAAAAAATAACTTCTTGAGAAAGCAAGTGAAGTAAATGCTTTCTCCGTGTTTTCGAATTCAAAACAGTCTTTCTTAGAGATTGGCTACCATCCAAGTCTACAGAGTCCAGTTTACCTTGCTAGTTAACACAAACATGGAAGGAGGTATACATTCATGCCTTTTCCAAGTGCATTAGTAAGAAAGCAGAAACATAATTCAGAATTTAAACTAGGCTCGTCTATTTCAATTCCCGCTCTGATAACCGTTGTGTTACCATCACAGCCATATTTCTTTTTAGGTGCGAAATAATAGCTTACATAAACAGTAAAACTGTCAATCAGAACTATTTAGAAAAAGTTAGTGAATAGGACACTCTGCCATAATGCTATAAAATTTAATTGAATGACAGTAGCAAGGTTTGCTTTATGATAAGCGTTATAAAGAAAATACCCTGAAAAAAAATCATGTAAATCTAAATTACAATTTATTAGTAGAGAAAAATATCATTCCTTAAAAAAGACAGACAAAATGTGCAAGGTACAGTATAAGGAAAATCTACTAATGTGTAGTGGACCCGTGGGTTTACGTGTTGTTAAATTAGGAACACGTGTGTAACTCCTGATAGAATATTATAAAGTCCACTACAAGAATATGGCGGACTCAAGTTGAGTCCAACCGAAGATGTAAAGAAAACAAGCAAGAGCAATATATATATATATACAACAAGTATATGTATTAAACAACAAAATTTATAATGGGTAAAGACATTAACATTTGTGTTTGTGCGTGAGCGTAGAGTTCGTATTTTGATGAATGTTCGTACGTACGTGTATATGTGTATGTCATGGCTTTTTCCCACAAGTGGGCAAAACGCAAGTCTCTGCAAGAGATCACATTTTTTTAAATGAGTCCGCTGAAATGCAAAGTAAAAAAGAGAATGAGGCAAGAAATCGCCCAGTATTCATAGTGTAGGGAGAGCGTCCCCTAGTAAACAATTTGGACATTTAAGGAGAAGTTCACTCCGACAAGTGTAATTCGGTCTCTAAATATTTGTTTTTTCATGTTATATGTTCAAATAGATATTTATATTTACAGTTTACGTGCGTGACTGTAGAAAAGAATTACAGTGGAACCTCGGTTCACGAATTTAATTCGTTCCTGAAGGCCATTCGTAACCCGAAATGTTCGTAAACCGAAACTATTTTCCAATAGGAATCAATGTAGAGAATAAAAGTCACGGTACAATAAAATTGGAAAAGAAAAGCACGGCATAACATATGAATATATGCAAGACGGTAGTCGACTCGGAAATGATTTCGTTCAGGTTAACTCGGTTCGGCAATGTTGTTTGAGAACCGAAATTTTGTTCGATAACCGATTTTCATCTCGAATTTTTGGCTCGAAAACCGATTGTATAGGAAAATAATTGAACCTAAGCTTCTACTTGTTACGGAAAATGTCACGTAGACAAGTCATAAGGCACACTTTCTAACGTTAGAAAAAGTGATGGAAAATGGCATAAAAAAAGTCACAAGGTTCGTTTTTTCTCGTAAGGAAAATATCATCGCAGAAAAGACACAATACACGTATTTATAGGGCAGCGAAAATGCCAAGAAAAATATGAAATCTGCCATGTTACGATAGGAAATATCAACTGATAAAAATCAAATAAGAAATGTCATAATCCTGATAGGGTGGGGAATAGAATGGGAATATATCCTGAAATATAGCACTTTATAAGGTATTAATTGTTAGGCGAGAACGAAAGTTGATTGTACGGAAACTCATTGGGTATGTTATATTAGGTTGGGAATAAACCGTTAGGTATTCTTTATTATGTTAGGAATAATTCAATAGGTTAGGGAAAATTTATTAGGTATGCTTTATTAGAGTAGGAATAACTCATTAGGCGCGATTTTTTTAGGTTAGGAATAACTCATTTGGTACGCTTTAGTATGTAATGAATAATAATAATAATTTCTAAGGAATTTTAATGAATTTTCTGAGGACTTTTTTTTTCTAACATCCGAACCACGTTTTAGAAGAAAATGTCAATGTTGACGCAGGTTCCAAAAATAATAATTTACAATGTATTTTCTAATGACTTCATTTTTCGAACTTCCTTTCCTCGTAGTAAAAGAAACTACAAATGTGGACGCAGGTTCCAATAACAATTTTTAATGGATTTTCTGAGGATTTTATTTTTCAAGCTTTCGTCCGTTTTTATAGAGGAAACTAAAAATGCTGACGTATGTCCCAATAACAATAATTTCTTAAGTTTTTTCTGATGATTTTATTTTTCCAACTTATTCGAAATCTCTCACATGTTAGAGAAGAAACGGACACTGTTGACGCAGGTTCCAAGAATAAGAATAATCTCGTTTGGATTCTCTGAAGGCTGTATGTTTCGAATTTATTATTCGAACATCCTCCCCACGAAGTAAAGGAAACTAACATTGTAGTCAGATGTTCCAATAATGATAATTATTTCTAATGGATTTTCTCAGGAGGTCATATTTCGAACTTATTATTTGAACTTTCATCTCATGATGTAGTGGAAACTAACAATAAGGACGTCATCATCATCTTGCGGCCTCAGCCGAGATTGAACTCACTACACCTCTCCAGTATTCCCTATCTGTCATAGCACCTAAAAGATCTTCCTTAGGGATCAATGTGTCTCGTTTTATCCTATCTGGAAAGGTTAACTTGCGTGATCGATTGTCAGATGATGGGTGCCTCCAGAGTACAAATGATGACACAAGTTCATCTGTGGCACGTGCACAATGCCCGGCGAAGTGGACACGTCTCTTACAAACTAAAGTTGATACTTTCGGCAAGTCACCATATATCATTTCTAAAGTTGGGTGGTTTCGCCATGAGAGATTAAGCACTCTTCTTAAGAGACGTGTATAACATCCATTTAAACGGCGCTGTTGTTTTGCTGAGAGAGTCCAAGTTTCAGAGCCATAGAGTAAGATTGGCTCAATAAGTACGCGGAAAAGTTGGATTTTGAATTGACGAGCAAGATTGGATTTCCAGATCTTATCCATTTTGTTACAAGCAGTCCATGCTATGCCTTTTCTAATGTTGAAGTCTTGATGTGTGATCCTAGATACTTGTAGTCTTTGACACATTTGAGGATGTTATCTGAAAGTGTTTTGATCTCGTGATTGTTGCGAATGTTAATTGGCATACACTCAGTTTTGGTTTCATTTAGGTGTAGACCTGCACAGTTAGCTGCTGATTGGGCACTAATGAGGTTGTCAGACAACAGTGCAATGTCATCAGCAAAATCAGCATCGGTGATATAAAGTGCAGGATGACGTGAGCTTCTTCTAGGCTGATACATCAGTCCATTTTCTTTGATTGTATCCACTGATATACGCATGTTGTAGTCTATTACAATGATGAAAAGGAAAGGTGCAAGTGTGTCACCTTGGAGAATGCCAGCCAGAATATCGAAAGGTTCTGTTTCTCCATCTGGTGTCAGGACAGTGGCCTGTGTGTTGGTGTACAATATTTTGATTGCTTCAATGATTTCTACTGGTATGCCGTAGAGTTCAAGAATTTCAAACATGATCTCGCGGTTGACTGAGTCGAAAGCTTTGCTGAAGTCTACAAAGATAAGAGCTGCAGTTTTATTGCAGAATGTGATTTCCTCAATTATTCTACGCAATGTGAGGATTTGTCCAAGAGTGGAACGACCTGGGCGGAAACCATTTTGGTTTTTGCGTAGAATGAGTTCAACTTCAGCGCGAATTCGATTTAGAAGAAGCTTGTTATAGCAGCTATAGGAAGCAACGAAATACCGCGATAATTGGTTGGTAATGTCAAATCACCCTTTTTGGGGATGGGAATGATTCGTAGCCAGATGGTTGGTGAAACGTGGCTGGCCTTTGCATAATTACACAGATCAAGAAGTAATTGGTGAAAAATAGGGTCCTTCCATAAGATGACCGGAATCTTGTCAGGACCAAGAGCTTTGTTCACTGTCTTCATAGAACTCTGCAATGGTGTACTCTCCTGTTGATATGTTCAAAGCACTACTAATTTGAACTTTTGGCAGGGACACGTGGTCAGAAAGACTTGCGGGATTACCAAGGAGGTCTTTGAAATGAGAAAGCCAGTTACCAAGCCGTTGCTCGCGGCTGCCACCTTTAATTGTTGGTGGGGGTTTTGATCCCTTTCCCACTAGTTCATTTATGGTTTTCCAAGCTGCAGAGTGTTGTTGGTTGATATGAAGATGGGAAATGTCAGTTATTTTCCCATTTATATAAGCTTCTTCTGCTTCAAGATAAGCATGGTCGAGGGATTTTTTAGCAGCTGTTAACTTCTTCTTATTGCTCTGAGAAGGGTGACACTGGTACATCAATGAGGTTTTCTTGAGATTTTCTTGAGCTTCTGAGATTTTGATGCCTGAGCTAACTGGACTTCTTCGTGATTTTGGTTTTTTGGGGAGCGTAGATAGAGCCACCTCCTCGTTGGCCTTAATCAAGTTTCCATAGATCAGGTCAATGTTCCTTGAATCTAACTGAGAGTTCTCTGGGTCGTAATGAGAGAGTTCTTGGAATCTGTTAAACACATTCACTGCATACTGAGATGATAGATTCTTGTCACGGTAGACCGCTTTCCAGTCAATAGCTTTCATGGGATCCGCAGTTGGTCTCTTCGAAACTCTAAAACTCAGTTTAACTGTGGCAGAGACGATTCGATGGTCAGATCCCACGGAAGAGAAAGATGAGTATGCTCGGCAGTCCTTGATGCTATTCTGCCACTTCTTACGGACCAGTATGAAGTCTAGTTGGGCTCTGCTGCCATTTGGATACTCAAAGGTTCATAGTTGATTATTGCACTTCATAAACTTAGTGTTAGCTGGATACAGATTAAATTCCTCCATTAAGTCAACCAGATGCTCGCCATTACGGCTGGTTTCTGTATGGAAAGTGAATTTGGCATCATCTGTTCCAAGCTTAGCGTTGAAGTCCCCAGGTACTAAGAGAAAGTTGTGAGCTGGAACATTCTCCAGAATAGAACGTAGAGTATTGTAAAACTGGTTTATTTCTTCATCGCCACTACCGTTGTGGGGACTACAGCAAGATATGACTGTTGTTCTAGGATTACCTTTGAAGTTGGCAATAACGACTCTTGATATCTTTACTACACTCGATAAATTCTCCATCGCTTTTGGTGAAAGCAGAATGCTTACACCCCCTATAGATGAGTTGGCGGAGTTCTTCACACATGAGGCTGTAACAAGATGATAGTCTTCGATCCTGTGATACTCAATATCAGTGTCAGGATGGAAGAAACGATGTTCTTGAATGGCAATGATATCGATATTCTGATCCTCAGTATTTTTCACAAGTTCGTTAAGACGGGACGCTGGATTCAGTGTCCTAGTGTTGAACGTGCCGATAAGAGCACGGTTTCTACATGATACAAGTTTTGATCTCGTTCCTTTATCGTCGGGGGAAGCCCGCCCCGCAGGGTTCAGAGCTGTTCCCTCAGAGTTTCGGGCAGTTTCATGATGACGACCGGGCCCACCCTGCTGAACAATGGGACACCTGCCGGACATGGGACCTTCACAAAAAGTTCTAGCCCCATTCACGTCGCTATCTTCAATACTTTGATTGGTGTAGTTGATAATCTTGTCAATAGCTGAATTCTTGATGCTTCGCTAGGGCTATCAAGGGTGTTTTTATCGTGACACCATCACTGAATGGATTGCCAACCAAGGCTCAGAGAGACTCCATTCACCCTCATCTAAGAAAGGACTAATAAGGACGTAGGTCCCAATAATAATATTTTCTAATGGATTTTCCGATGACTTTATTTTTCGAACTTATTCAAATTTCCATAGCTCGTTGTAGAAGAAACTAATAAAACTAACAAAGTTCGCAAAAATATTTCTATGGATTTTTCTGATGAGTTTATTTTTCGAACTTAATATTCGAAAATGCTTCCTCGTTGTAGGAAAACTATAAATGCGGATGAACACTGGAATAATAATAATTTCTATGGAATTTACATTGATTTTTCAGGACATTCTTTTTTCAAGATTACTCGTACTTTTTCGAACCTGCGTCCGTTGTTGCAATGGAAATCATAAAGAGTGACGAAAGTTCCAATAATAAGTATAACTAAGGATTTTTTAAAGAATTTTATTTTTCGAACGTATTGTTCTATCATGCATTCCGCGTCGTTATGGAAACCACGAATGGGGACGCACGTTCGAGTAATAATAATTGCTAAGGATCTTATTTTTCGAACTTATTCGAACCTTAGGCGTGAGTAATAGTGGAATTCACAAATGCTGACGCAATTTAGAATAATAATAATGTTTCTAGGTAATGTTATTGGATTTTCTAATGATTTTCTTATTCGAAACTGCGCCCCCTCTTTGTAGGATAAACCGCAAATTTGGACAGTTTCAAATAAAATACTAATTTCTCAAGATATTTTAGTGATTTCCTGAGTATTTTATTTCTTGAATTTATTCGAAGCTGTGTCAGCCGTTGCAGGGACAACAACAGAGGGAGGACAAAGGTCGGAAAACAAGCATATCGACCTATAAAGGTTTTTCTTGGGATTTTATATTTTGAACATATTTTTGTAACCGCGTCGCCTGTTTTAGGGTTACCAGAAATGTGGTTGGTGATTCCAAAAATAATTTATAAGGAAATTATTTTTGATTTTATTTGAGCCATCGTCTCCTGATGTAGGGGAATCCACAAATGGGGTAGCTGGTATCGAATAATAAGAAATTCAAAGAATGTTTATAGATTTTTGTAAGGTTCTTGTTTTTCAATGTTATTAATCGAAACTGCGTTCCACGTTCTAGGAGCAACCACTAATGAGGACGTAGGTTCGAGTAATAAACATTTCTGAGGGATATTAAAAATTTTCTAAGGATTTTTTTTTTTTTTTGAACACATTATTCGAACCTGCTTGCTGAATTGTGACTGAAATCAAAAATTGGAACCTATGATCGAAACATATAATGTCTACGGAATTTTAAGTATTTTTATGCGTTCCAATAATAAAATCCTTACAGGACATTATTTTTCGTACCAATTATTCGAGTCTGTGTCCCCTGTTGGAGGGGAAACGAAAAATGGAGACGCATGTTCAAATAATAATAATAATCTCTATGGAATTTTAAGTGCATTTCTATTTTATTTTTCGAAACACTTGTTCGAACGTGAGTGCCCAGTTGTAGTGAAAAACAAAAATGGCGACGCAGAATCGAAAAAAAGAAGAAGAATTTCTGAGGAAATTTAAATGTTTTACTAAGGATTTTACTAAGAATTTTATTCTTCGCACTTATTCGAAACTACTTCGCAAATTGTGTTTTCTTACAAAAGACGCAGTTTCGAACCATTTCGTAGATTAAATTTATGGTCAGAAAACTAGACGTAATTAACACGTTTAAAATGTAACAGCGGTTCAGTTTAAAGTAAACGCGCGCGCAAACACACATACACACACATATATTGATATATAAAGTTCGTGTTTCGCCGCTTGTCTTTAAACACACACACACACACGCACTCACACACACACATATATATATAATACGTTTATATAATATATTCATAATATATATATATGTTTAAAATATATATATGTTTATGTAATATATTTGTATTATATATAATATAATATATATATTTTATACATATATATTTATTTACATATATATTTATAAATACATTTCTTCGTGAATATATATTTACATCTTATCTATATATTTATTTATATATTTATATTTATATGAATTTATTATATTTATATATATTTATATATATAATATATTTATATGTAATATATATATATATATTTATATATAATATTATTTTTTTTATTTTTGTATATTTTATATATTTATTTATATTTATACGTGTGTGTGTTACTCTAGGGAGGAAGTGTGTTTGTAAACAGTGACTATTACTGCTAATAATGCAAATCTCTTCGTTAAAACGAATCGAGTACTCTCATTCATTGTGTGTTTATCTAAAAATAAATATGCTTAAATTCACCTTCATCCCTATCGTGCGCCAAAGGTTTAGGAGTAAAATCTCCGACTGACGCCCGGGTCAGGTTTCGTTCCTAGCTAGAAGCAACTGAATGTCTAGCCACACTGATGAGCTGTAATACAACGAAACAGGCTGTCCGTGGATGAAAAACAAGTAGTGAACTGTTACGTAGTATCAGTTCTCCTATATCACAGCGAATGCTGGACAATCTCTTTACAAATTAAGTGACTTGAAGCAACAGGAAAGTGGTTAT
The DNA here is from genome assembly GCA_963932145.1 of Acanthosepion lycidas. Lineage (NCBI taxonomy): Eukaryota > Metazoa > Mollusca > Cephalopoda > Sepiida > Sepiidae > Acanthosepion > Acanthosepion lycidas. Next base: position 82,022,210 of record OZ010585.1, on the reverse strand, counting down.
ACAGAAAGATGCTGATAATACAATACGCTGAACATGGTGAGCAATGACGACGTTTTAGAGAAAATGGAAACAAAAAGGAGACTTATGCTTATGTGTTGTAGCATACCTACGGATGATAATGTGTATGCCCTCATTCACATAAATACAGTAGTAAATACTGTATGTTGGTCTGTAGTTGGAGATTCGTCTCCAGCTGTGCTGGTCAAACTCTGTCTCCAGGCAGAGAGGATCCCACACGAGGCTATGTCGAGGGACAGAATTTCGTTTCGGGAAACAGCTACCCGGCCCCGTTTTATACGGGGTCGGGAATTTTGGGCCGAGACCATGAGCTCGGATACCCCACATTAAATTCGGCCTTGTACCACATCTGACTGCATGGGGCGGTTGCTAGATATCCTGCAGTTGGAGATTCATTGTGGAATTCACTTGACTTACTTCTAACAGTTAACTACTTCTTTTACCCGCCGCTGATGAATCTTATATGTGTTGTTCTTGTCCTAAGTATTATCGTTCATTAGCAATCTTCGTGTGATAATTCTATTCAATAACCTTCCCTAGGTTACAACAATCAGAAAGAGATAACTAAAATTTCTATGTCGCATAATGGGGATAGAAGGCTTGGAAAATTTGATACTTACAGTGCCAAAACAGGCACTGCACAAGAGTGGCAGAGGCGCTTGAGTAAATGAATGGTGGTACAGGTTTTAGGATAAATAACAAAAAGACAGCATTCATTAAGAGCTACAAATGACAGGAAATTGTGGAGAGCCATCAGCTGAACATCCTGAAGAGACACGCACATAGAAGATTTGGTAGCAAACTATTATAGACTCTGACGTTTGTTAATTATTTACTTATTCTTTTTTTTATTTTTACGTGGAATAGAATTTACTTATTTTTCTTACTTTTCTTTGTATAATGGACTCTTCTGAACTTCCTTAGCCTCCCGTAAAATTACCGTGTAAGTAGTGTAATGGTTAGCGACTCTGAACGAGAAATCAGAGAGCCGAGTTTGAATTCCAGTCAAGTTCATTACATGCACTTTCGCATAAATAGCCTTAGTAAAGATGAATCCATCTCCCCGACCAGCTATAAGTTAAATAGGCTCGATATCGGAAGAATTAATATTGTACTTTTCTATTTTTTATTTCGGATTTTTAGACACGTCTTTTTAAATTGTTAAGAAGAATATAGCGTTTAGTTATTTTTGTAAATAACTTTTAATGTCCCATCAATGTATCTTCCTTATTTTGTCGTTTGTTTGTTTTTTTTTAAATATTGGCCTTTTAATTCGATTTTTTTCAAAATAAAACTTTTTTATTTATCTTATAAAAAAACCAAAAAAAAAAAAAACAAACAAACAGAAAGAGCACCCAAGATAATATATAAAAAGGAAAATAAACTAAATTATATTTTCTCCTAATATTTTAAATAGGGTACTTGAAAACCTCACAGTACTAACAGAGGGTTAAATACGTTGTACAAACAAACGTCTCATCAACGGACTAAAAGTGGTGAGGGATGGTCCGTTAAAACCGATTGTCCGTAGATGAAAGAAGCTCTAATTTGTCACTGATACTTAGATTTGTCCGCTTCTTTTTGACATTTTCTTTCTGCTTCGATGTCATGATGAAGGTAGAACAATTAATTTATTAATCAAAATAACAAAAATAATAGAGTTCTCACAGCTAGTTTCTCACGCAACCGTCTTCGTTTACAATTGAAAGGCTCGCCACCAAGCGGTCACTTTGAGAACTAATACAACTCGTCCCGCTAAGCCCGAAAATTTTGAAATACATCGCTGACGATTTGGAAGATTTTTTTCCTCCAGTTTTTTTTTTTTTTTTTTTTTTTTTTTCCTGCAGATTTTGTCCGTTGCATTGGGGGTCCGTAGATGAGAGGTTTGTCTGAACTAGTGAATGTTCTAATAGAATAAAACCAAAATTTAGTTTGGTTGCACTATTTTTTATTTACTAATGTTCACACTACACAAGGCCCAAACGGCACTCAAGGTAGATATTTTCTGAAGGCGGTTGTTGCGTGAGTAATAAGAGCAAATGGCGCAGTTTATGTAAAAAAGATAACAGTTAACCTTAGACACGAAGGGGGTTAAAATTGCAGAAAACCTCAATGAAATTCCACAAAGCAACAACTCTGGGGAAGAAACTATCCGGATGGAACTTTCTCCTTACTAAAGGAATACGAAACCAATGTGTGGCGGGTCTGTTTGTGTGAAACTAAAGAATGTAGTTCATTTGAACATTTTCCATGGAAATAGCGGTACATTAACAAGATGCTTGCAACGTTTCTGTGGAAAACGACTAGTAAGGTAGAAAACAATTCATCACCCACAAGTCCGTGCAGGCGCTTTTGGGCTCAATCAAGGCTAGGCAGTACCAGCCCAGATATGATAGTAGTACTCCATTTTTATTACCACTAAGTTGGTTCATTACACTAAGTGTGGCCATATGTCAAAAGTATGTGTCCACATGTAATTATCTGCGAAAAAAAACTTTCTAACCAGTAAGGAAAGTACTCATTGCTTAGCAATAGCTGTTGCTCTATGGCAGATTCTCTCGCTTGTTTATTTATTTGCATTTAATAAGCATTGAACTTACTAGACCTACGAAAACAAGCTTCTTAACTATTACATCACAAAAATTTGGCACTTTGCTTTTTACGGTTTATCAACCTTTGCGGGTTATTTACCGACAGAAAAAAATTTTAGATTGTAAAAAGTTTCTCTTTTTTTATTATTTAATAATGATTTGGTGATGCGAGTCTTACTAATTAATCCATAACTTGGAGGAGAACAGAGGGAGTCATGTCGTTCCCAAGGTTATTTGCGTGTAAATGAATATAACGAACCCAACTGGAAGTAGAACTCGGCTCTCTGATTTACAATTTCGAGCCGTTATCTATACGTATATCCAAATTTACACTTGATATTACCAAATGGTCACCCATTAGGTACTAGCGAGGCTCGAAGTTGCTTAACTTTAGTGATCGTAAGAGAACTGGTATTTCAACCCGATATGGCCGTAAGCCCACATCACAAATAGATGCCTTTTTCAAAATACACAGCTTTCCCAACACACCTTGAACAAATACTAGTAGTAACGATCTGGAAGACTGGCTCGTTATCCATTACCTCACAACGAGACGTCTTTCTTATATATATATATATATATATATATATATATATATATATATATATATATATATATATATATATATATATTGTCTAGGTGCGTACATATGTGTGGTACTTGCAAGTCTCTATGTATCTGTGAGTATTTTTGTTTTATTTTTTGTGTGTGTGTTTTTTTTTCGTATTAAATTGTGGATATGCCATTGCTGATTGTAGCAGATTAGGTGTATGTGTTTATGTGAGTGCGTCTGCATATATGTGTTTGTTTCTCTCGGGCTGGATGTTGTCTGAATTGTTCTGTGTACACGTGACTAAATATAGTGTATGCGCATGCGTCTATGTATAGAAAAACTAAAATTGGATACTTAACCCAGCGTGAAAGACCAAAGTAAAAATAAATAATGAATGAATGAAAAATCCCGCCCGATTGTGAAAAAGCATGAACCTGACCCAATTGCAACGTTTTAGGGCCTTGTGCCGCCTCCCCCGTCTCTCTGAACCAATGAAAAAGCTTTCTTTCATGGCGCGATGAGTGGAAAGAATCAGCTTTCAGGTTGATAGACAAGTAATCACATAAATTTTTCCCTCTTTATCCCCCAACGTTCCAATTTTTTTTCTAGTCTTTTATCCTCGTATATATATATATATATATATATATATATATATATATATATATATGGAGTTTAAAAAGGTATAATTCTTTGTTTTTTTCTGGTGATTTTGTTTAAACTCCGGATCCGTGTTGAATTCTTCTGCTGAAATAGAATGTTCAAAGGAAAGAAGGAGACCAAGACACTGGAAATAGATTTAGGAACTTTATTACAGAGTAACAACGGTGTGTTGAAGGGAAATATCTTCCCAGGCAAAAGATTCGGGGTTGCCCCTTGAAAGTTCAGGGAAAAAGAAAACGATTATTCTCGTTTGTCTTTGGCGCCAGGAAGCCTCTCTTTATTCGCGCATGCACCATTTGTTCTTCCTGTCAGGGAGCATCCTAGAAGATTCTTCTTTTTTTTTTATATTTCTTTTATCTTATTTTGTTTTATTTAATTTTTTTATTTTATCAGTTATACAATCCACACCATAGAGTTCAATTCTCACTGGGTGCCCCATACTTTCGGCCTTGTGCCACATCTAAGCTACAATTGGAAAATCGCTATACAATCCCCACCATCTCTCTCTCTCTCTCTCTCTCTCTATATATATATATATATATATATATATATATATATATAGGTAAAATGAGACTAAAAGGAGTATAATTCCACTGTACGTAACATTTGAAAAGAGAGCTCAGTACATAGTAGAGATAGCTATTAGTTATTTTAGATATTAAAATCTGTTAAAAATCACTACACAATTACAATTATGCTTCAACACCATAAATGTGTCTCTTCGGGCGATGTTAAACTATTGGTGGGTGAAAGATTAATTTAATCTAAAAAAGCAGAATACTTTTTTTTTTTTTTTTTGTAAAGACTTGTGTGCTTTGCCGTGATTAACCAATTAAATGTGTCCTACGCTATTGTACCACGTGCAAAGAAGTCCACTTAACATCTTTGTCATCAACTCTTACGAGTTTCAACGATTATCGGCTTGTTAACAATACTGATCTAATTAGAAAACAAGCTTTCCTTTCTATCTATCTATCTATCTACATACGCGGTGGTGGTGGTGTTGGTGGTGGTAGTGGCGGGGGCATAGAAATCAACAGAAGTTTAAAACGTGAGACTACCAGTCACCATGTAGTGTTGATTTCCATGTCCACACTGAGCAAAGTTTACAGCGTTTTTGCTTCTTTCTTTTTTAATATTAAATGAAAAAACATACAAATGCTCTTCAGTTGTACAATTAAGTCCATAGGTTACATTAAAGAGGCCGCTGGGAACTTTTGCACACAGCTATACACACATATGTGAAAAAGATAGGAGAAAGTGGAAAAACTGTTTTAAGTCACAACATCTTTTGACGACGTGTGTTAGTTTCGGCGTCTTCAGGTCGGAATGAAAGACAAAACTGTGTGTAAGGATAATACCTTGAGATTTGGGAGAATGAGAAAGGCAATAAATTAACTTATCAGATCCGATGAACAGGCACCAGAAAATGTTGTGTGTGTGTGTGTGTGTGTGTGTGTGTTTGTGCGTGCGTGTGTGTGTGTGTATTTAGTTTTTGTTAGCTTTTAAATCAACCCATACCGAGTAAATCTCCGCTTGTTTCTCTGTTAGCTCCTATACCGCATTGTGCTTCTATTACTTTTACGATGATCAGTGATATTATGTATGAGCCTGGTCATATGTCTATTGTCGAGAATTGTGAAATCAGCGCACTTTCAATGCATTTTCTTCCTAATGAATCCTTTTCTCTCCTGATCAAACTGGCATTTATTATGTCGAAATTGTGTTCAGGTTCGCTTCTCGTCCGGCTAAAACTCATCCTCAGTCTTTTGAACAGGAGTAGAGGTTTATCCCTTGTTTCCTGCTTAGGGTTGGGTTTCCATTTCCCCCTAAAGTCTTCTCATTCTTTTTCACACACACAAAAAAAAGTATTTCGGTGAACTGTCTGTGTGTTTAAAGTGTTGTTATGCAGTATCTCTCTACGATGCCCAAATCTCTGATATTTGTCAATTTAAAATAGACCATTTATTAGAAAAAATATCCAATTTAAATACAGGAGTTATAAAAAGTACTTCAGGGGCCCACGTATTTCGGGTATACCTTTTTCCTGTTAGCCGAGGGTTGCTGCCAGACAAAAAGGTAAATTAGATTTCGCGACATAGATTTCCATTACAATCTAATTCAAATTGTGTATTTACGTTTGCGAGCGAGCATGTATTTTTGTACAATAATGTTCACTCTGTTGAAGACACAAGAGCCACTCAAAGTAGCAGGTTATAGAGTATACAGTAAGAGGCATAGTTTATGAAGATATGTAGGGAACATAATGTTAACCTTAGACTTGAATAAGTTAAGATTGTAGTGATCGTTAGCCTTCTTAGGGCCAAGGCTTTTAATAAGTCTTGAGACATCCCAATTAGTAATAAAAATATTAAGTCTGTACTCCGTGAAAATAGGAAATCAGGAAGGAGATGGACTTTGTCCTCTAACGTGGAGTTAGAGAGAAATATTGTAAGGAATTCCTTTACCTTATCTGGTGTGAATGAAATAAACTTCAGGAGATATTTATGACAGTAGCTATTGACGCTTTCCCTCTATTGAGAATTTGGTTGGAAATTTTCCAGTACTCCTGGGATACAAATTGTTTTGCATTCAACCTTGGCCTGGACTACTTGAACATAACTGCACATTGCGTTTTCTAGAAATCTCTTACGGGCAATTCTGAATGCAGCAAGTGTCCTAATACACCGGTCTCTGTGATAGATATTATAATAGATGCAATGGTGAGCTATGATTTCAGTACATTTTGGGGTGAACCAGAGCTAGCTGTTCGGTTTTTGCTGGAATATTTTTCTGGGTTGTAAAACTTTCCATTCCCGAAAGTATTCATTCAGAGATGAGGGTGGGAGTTTTGAAGGAAACGTGTTTGAAGAAAGCTGATCCTTTTTGAGAGTCAGTTTTTTTTGTTTTGTTTTTTTTGCTGGCACGAAGCTTTCTTTGCACAGAAAATATACATTACCAAATTTATAACCCTCATTTCAACTAAGGCCATGACAGGGGGGATTGGTGTGGTACTCAATTCAAGAATTATCAAAAAATACAGAAGACAAATTGCGAACTGAAAATACATATTCGGATTTACGAAAAATTAGACAAAAATATATGAAGTAATAGAGGAAAGGAAATAAAATTTAAACTTTCAGAAAATATCAATATTTACTAATTTGGGTCAGTACTCCTGGGTAGGTACATGAACAAAGAAAAAAAAAATTGAAAATGAACTCTGACCCTGCTAGTGTCATATAGTTTGTCATATTATCTTGGATTGTCAGCAAAAAGAACCCAACATACAAATTACAAATTGGAGATACTGCAATCAAACAAGTACAAAAATTCAATATCAATATCTAGAAAGTGTTTTAACAGAAGACAGTAAATACAACACCGAAATTCAAAGGCGCATTTGGATAGCGGAAAGATGCCTTTCAAAAGCTAAGTAAAGTATTAAGAAATGTATAAACATTTCATTAGAAGCAAAGAAGAGTACTGAACCGTTATATCATACTGGTCCTCCTATATAGCAGTGAATGCGGGGACAATCTGATCAAAGATGACGATATTTTAGTCAACTGAAATGTTATTCTACATAAGGATGTTGAGAATACCATGGATTTAACTACTGAGCAATGACAAAGCTATAAAGAAAACGAAAACAAAAAGAACACTCATATACTTAACATCAGAAAGGGACAATTGAAATTTCTAGGGCAGATAATAAAGAGCGATATGAACAGGCAGATATTTGACACAGATGCTGACAGAGGTAAATATTGACAGACTTAGGGACAGATATAAATAGACACTAATAATCTGATTTAGCTCATTCATATCTACATCTGTGTATCTAAGTACATATGAACAGGTAAAGTTTTAGACGCTAAATCAGACAGATTTAGATAGGAACATACGTCGATATAGATATGAATTGGCTTATGTGTAAATGTAAACAGATTGCGTACTTATGGTGATAGGTGGGCAAAATACTGAACCGAGGAATAGTAGGAACTAATCGATACTAAAAAGTAAAAGGCTCTATTTTTACATTCCTTGACATCCGTACTCTTCTCTAACAAACAAAAGACAAACTGAATTTATGCAATCTTCTCAAAATAAAACGTAACTAAATTCCAAATACGTCTTCGGCAAATTTTATGTAACAGGAGACATGTTTTAGGTATGGCTACGTATATCTTTATTACACAAGTACACTCCATAAATATTCACACCTCGAAAAATGCATATATTCAATCATTTTTCTGCTTACAAACACGCACAAAAAATATTAGGCCGAAATTAATCCGTCGCCCACAATATGGGCAATTAAGTACGCGCATGCGCGCACTGATGGTAGCAATCCTTAGCAACTAATAATATAGACCTCTATTAATGAAGTGAGTTCGATCATTTCTCCATGCCCAATACGAGTGGGCTTGTGCCATACCAAGCTAAGCTTCGTAAATATGTGCATACACATATGTACACTCGCGCATGCGCGTTGTGTTCATTTTTTACAATTTTAGAAAAATTTAATTTTCTCCATTTTATTTATTATTTTTTTATGTACGGATATTTGGTTCTTAATTTAATTTTTTTTTTAAATTATGTAAATAATATTTCAATTGCAATGCGATTACATTTTTGTGAGAATACATGTGTATCGAGTATGTGTGAATATGTTTAGTGTGTGTGCAAGCAACTTAAAAACTGAAAACAAAAGTGAAACAAAATGTTTGGCCGGGTTTTGAGCCTAGAAAAAGAATTCTCAAAGCAGAATGAGTTCCTCCACTTACTTGGAAGACTACTTTGCGCCATATTTGGCCCTAAACTTGACTATATTATGACGTAGGCGATAGTAAGTCTTCAAAGACTTTTCCTTATTATTTGTGAATTGCAATGCAGTCTTGGAAACGATGGTGGAGTGGTTTTAGAATTCAGTTTTCCTTCTCTTAGACTGGCTGCCATCCAAGTCTGGAGATCTCAGTCTACCCTACTATTCAGTCAATAGTTTGGGTGGGAAGAGATAGATTCAGAGCATTTGTGCGAAAGTGATTGCAACAGGATGGGTTGATTCCACTTCCCCGTTGCACCGCCCGCACCTACTGAACTGGCCTACAGATCACCAAGCTGGGCTACTTTTAAAACCTCACTACTACTAAACTTTGAATTTCGCTACGTGTGACTTTTTAGAGAACTTGGACTACTAATGAAAAGAAAGTAAAGTCAAATGTTTACAGTGCTAAGCTTTCAAATATGATTTAATTCGCTACTTGTTAGCTTAATCTGGCAAATCTGGTTCGAACTAAGCTACAATCAGTCAGTTTAGTGTCATCCGTGATACACGATTGGGCGATCACGTGTCTTTCGATTCATGACTGACTAGGCAGAAAATTTTCCTGAAGTAGATTGCCATTTCTTTCTGCGGTATAATGTTTGAGATCTTTTCTGTTAATTTACTCCAAATAATGTAAAGTTACATATCACAAATATTGGTTCACTCTAAGAAATTATAAATTTTAAATTAAAGTTTGTTTTTTTGTTTTTTTAATTAAATTGAGCACGAATGCAGACCCCACATTTAGAAATAGCGCACACGAGTCGCCCATATCTGACGCGATCGCAAAAGTCAAGCTAACTGGAGGGCAATAGAAGGGCCTGTTCTGGGATAATTTGGTTTGAAAATAATAGTAAATATAAATTCTTTTTATTTTGGTTATTTCTGGGTGAATTAACAGAAATGATCCGAATGGTTGTCAACTAAGGCTATAGGGCCCAGTCTGCCCTGCTATTCAACCCATAGCTGGTGGGCGAAGAAATGGATTTATACCGTCGTCAAGAGTATTTGCGCGAAATTAAAGGTAACAAACTCGACTGGAAAGTTATGAATCCCGGTCCGATACCGAATCATTACACATAAAAATACGATTATTTGTCCGGATTCGTCAAGTTATCGAGAGTTTTCTAAGTCTCGGCGATTCTTTCACAAGCTTCTCTAAAACACACGATGAGAAAGCAAGAACAGCGGATACGAGTTCAAATCTCACTGGGGGCGATTGGATGTTGTTTATGCGTTTCCACAGTTTTCATCCGATTTCGATGATATTTTTTTGTCTGATAGATAATTCTTAAGTGCCGGTTTTGAGTCCAAATTGTTGGCGACAATGGCTCTCCACTACTTCCTGTCCATTATAACTCTCAGCAACGTTTTACTATTTACTGTCTGTTCTTTCATAAAAAATTTTTTAATAAAAATAAATACTTTAAATTATTACAATAGTATCATCTTCTTATATCTATAATTCTCAAAATGTATGTGTGTGGGTATGTATATGAGCGTGTGTGATCGGATATTGTTTTTGAGTTTCCAGTTTTCATCCGGTTTCGATGAATTATTATTATTTTTTTTTTTGATAGATAATTCTTCAGTGCCAGTTTGAGTTCAAATTACACATTCCCCTTCTCTTCGCCAAACATTCAATCTCACCCAAGTTATTTTTATTTTATTTTTATTTTTATTATTTATTTTTCCGACCTTTCCTAAAGTTATTCGACCTTAGTGATTCCTGCAGCTTTACAGCATTCCATTTGACAATTCATACTTGCCTAAAACATGCAACCAAAGAAAAGAACGTGCCTAGGTCGCAAAACCGCTGTTGTCAGGTCCGCCATGCGAATAAGAGATAACGAATCGTTTTTAGAACGTTCAGTTGAACTGTTTTAAAATGCCTCTCGGAGCTACTGAGTCCGAAGATCAACATAGCCATCGGCTTTCCAGAAGAGCATACCTGAACGCTGTGTTGTTACTAATATTGATTTTCGGGTGGGCTGACTTTAAACTTAAACTGCTCCAATTGAACAGTAAAAATTCCCAGTAATGAAAGGCCTGATTGAAGACGGGTTATACTTTAGTAGAATATAAAAATGACCCGAGGGTTTAGACGAAAAACAACAGAGGAAAAGAAAAAATAGTCTATTAACAATAACAATGTTCCAGCTTCTATCGCTATTTCCATGGTAAATATTCACAGTGCTAGATTCCTTAGTTCCACCAGTTCAGACCCACAATGCTAGAACTCACCATGTCATTTATACAGGGTCAACTCATCCTTATTCCCCTCATATTTCTTTCGCATGAAGGAAGTTTCAGAGACCTTCTTCTCTAGAATTGTTACTTTGTAGAACGCACTATCGAGAGAATGTTTCACCGACCACTAAATTCTTCAACTCTAGAATCAACCATTAGCTACGCTACGCGATGCCCGGAAGATTCGGTAACGGAAAATTCGGTAATTTTGACAAGGTAGGAAAATTCGGTAACTATGAAATAAAAGTCGATTGTAAATTGATTTTAGGGCATGTTCTGGAGTGGGGCTTTGGGGATTTGGGTGCTATTATATTTTTGAAATAGAAATGAGGCTATATGAGTTTTACTTCCTTAAAAAGAAATAATTATCTAAAATTCAATTTATTTAATACTTTTTTTTTTTAAATAATAATTTGAAAAGAATATACAAGAACTAAAAGTTAAATCGATTTTATTTGTTTGAAAACAATAAATACCTATTTTAAAAAATATTTTAAAATATTGGAGGGTTTCCACCACCACCCCCCATCCCCATGATCCACCCAGAAAGTACCCCCCACCCCGATGTTGTTGTAGTGAGATTTTATCTAGTCTCCCGTAGTTAATAATACTTTAAAAAAAATATTGGGGAAGGAGGTCTAGCCCCCTAAGCCCACCCCCAATTCTGTAAGTACGGCCCTGGTATTGTTATAGTGGGGTTTTATCTGACCCCCCCCACGACTTTTAGTTATTTAAAAATATAGTGGAGGTGGAGTCTTAGACCCCAAGTCCCTACTCCAGGACGGACCCAAAATCAATTTTCAATCGACTTACATAATTACATACATAATTACAGATTTTCCTACTTTGTCAAATTTGCCGAATTTTCCGTTATTGAATCTTCATAATATTTTACCTCTTTCAGTAATCCTCTACATTGAGTGGCTCTATGGCTTTGTAATGAGTGAAAAATAATAAAACGAAAACGACTAAAACATCTATTATTATACAAGCAACAAAAATAAGATAGAAGAAAAAGCAGAAATTATTAATATTAATAAAAGAAAATGTTTTATCTAAGAAATTCGCACAAATTATCGGCTCCGATTGAGGAATCGGAGAGCCAAGTTCGAATTCCAATCAAATTCATTACGTTCACTTACGTGCTAATACCCTTGGGAAAGGTATGAATCCTCTTCCCCCACCCACCTCACTTTTTTGGGTAAATAGCAGGACAAGCCGGGTTCTATAGCCTTGGATGGCAACTAATCTACCGGAGAAAGAAATGGCAACCTACTGTGGGAAGAAATCTGCCTCGTCAGTCATGTGTCGAAAGATACATGATCGCCTAAGCGTGTATCACGCATGGCACATAAATGAATTAAATTTAAATTAATTTCAGTTTATATTGATTTAAAAAGAATTGTCCTAGTATTCCATTTATTTTTTGTATCATATTTTTTTAAAAGAAAACCGCGCGTCCTGTTTAACAAAAAAATTATTGCATCTATTCTAAAACATTTGTTTATGTGGTAAAAAAAATAAGTGGCATAATTTTTATTTAATTTTGACGATATGTATCTTTAGTAAATAATACAAATTTCTTGGGTTAAAACTGAACAGTGAAAAAGAAGAAGAAAGTCTTATTTTTGTGCGTACGTGTATTGCTGCACGTTCGACATCAATCACGTGACACGAAAATCTCTCTCCCTTCTTTTTTTGCTTTTCTTTTTTTTTATTAAAAAAAATCTCGTTTTCCTGCTACTATGTTTTCTTACTTTTCTCGTCTGAATTGTTTACTTACTCTCGTCTTTCGTACAGCTGATATGGAACAGCGAGGAAAATCAAAACATTGAAGTAGAAATTGGCAGTCTGTGTAGTATTCATAATGTTGAAGGAAGAACAGTCAACCAGAGGAGGATTGGGATATTTACTAAGTTATATTTAAATTTAGCACAAGACTAAGTTACTCTTCTTTTCAGTTAACTTGCAGTTTTTTTTTTAACTCCATGATGAGGCGAATCATTCGTTTGAAATCAATGCCTGAATGAAATATACAGTAAAAAAAAGTATAAAAGTATTAAACTTTCTTAGTGTATAAAACACGTGTATTTTATTAGCGTATATATAATCTTCCGGTCAATTTATATTACGTTTATTTTCTAATCAAAACGTTAACGGTTAAATTTTAAATTTATACCATTTTTATTTTTTAGAGACGAGGGTAGAAGAATGAGTTTTCCAATATATCTCCATGGACGTACGAGGTGGCAGCAGTCCTCCACCAGGTCAAACGAATTTTCACAGCAAAGGCTGTAACTTAAAAAATCGAGGACAAGTTCCTTCTGTCTCCTCCACTGTAGACTTTCCTCCCGTACGCCTATGAATTTCTCGTTATTATTCAATTTCTTATATATATATATATATATATATATATATATATATATATATATATATATATATATATATATATATATATAACTATCAATAAACTAGAAATAGAGTCGATCTCGAATTTCAATCGGGTTCGTTGCATTCATTTACATGTAAATACCCTTGGCGAAGTTATGAATACATCTCCTCTCTCAGCTATGGGTTAAATAGTAGAATTCATACCTGGAAAATTGTTATTCGCAAAACAAAACAAAAATTGTTAATGTAATTGTAAATAGTATTCACTCGGAAAAAAAAAAAAAAAGGTTCTAATTACTTTTACGTTTCGACTTGATAAAGGCTAAAAATCAAATCAAACAATTAAAAAATAAAATTCGATTTAAAATAGGTGACAGACACAAAGAAATCTAACACTTTCTTTTGATCTTATAAACATATATACTCTCAAAGAACTAAGATAAGATACAGTTAACACATACATCCCATTCCCAACAACCAATACTGTTAAAATGACCAAGGAGGGAATTCTTAGTCAGGAATCAGCCATCTTCTATCTTAAAAAACAACTTCAAAGAGGCCGTTTGATCAACAAAAGGACTGACCAAAATTAACGATAAAAAACAAAAAAAAACAAAAAGACAGATGAAAACTACAGAAACAGTCATTCACTCCTGTCGTTTACTGCTACTAACAAGCAGGAATTTTTTTTTCTCCTGATAATGGCCATGCTGGTCGAAACTAGTCGAGGAATCTAATTGAAATAATAAAACAAAAAATATTAGTATATACAACCTAGTGTGTCACTGTCCGAAAATTTTAATTTTTTAATATTTTTATTGTTCAAAACACACACGCATACATATGCGCGCCGTACTCGCTAGAAGTTGGTGAAGCGAAGTTACAAACATTTGTCGAATGTTGTTTGACGAGGAATATATCCAGGAAAAAGAAACTACGCCTGAGGTTATAAGTTTTGTTATCACTTCTTCGAATTGGGAGTGGCGGTGATTATGGTCGAATGTCTGAATCGTTAACATATCAAGATATGAAGACGCATTATTGGAGTTGACCGTGAACTTGCTGGAAAATGGGTCGGTCAGCTGTTACTATGCTGTGTAGTGGGAGCAGGAACTAGCGAGGAAATTTAGGTCAGATTATACACTAAGTATGAAGGGCTGGGTGAGATAGATAGATAGATAGATAGATAGATAGATAGATAGATAGATAAGACATACATACATCTCTCGTAAAATCACTTGTCAGTTGACTACGTCGTAATAATGTGATGCATGTTTAGTGTTTTTTTTTTTCTTAAAAACTGACATTGACCTCAGCTTTATATTTTCGCGCGCTTTTAATTGAGGTGTCACGGCAGGATTCAACATTTGAAAAAACGGGGAAATTTAGTCATACGAATTTATGCATTGAGGATCAAATTTTTTAATTTAGACATTTTTCCCCAAAATTCTAATTCTAAAATGAATGTCTTATATTAATCTCCGGAGAAAAGGATGACTTACAATATGCTAGGCATTTTTGTTGAATAATCCTAATAAGAATAATACGCTATCGCTACTAGTTTTGCGATGAAAGCGCGTGCGCGCGCACACACACACACACACACACACACACTTATATAGTTGTGTATTTAGGCAACAATCACTCTTTAATACATGTTTCAATAAATAAGACTGGCAAGGTACTTTTGTTTAGCATTTTATTTCATTTTTATTGCATGCCTACAAGCAGGACTGGATTATACTTTAGGCTTGTGTGGGCAGCTGCCTAGGGCCCAGGGCCGGATTATCCTTTAGGCTAGTATAGGCTGCATGCTACGGCCCCCACAAGCTTCTATAAAGCAGTTTTTAATTTTCTCGATGTTATAACTTCTAAATAGTTTCATAAACTGAAATGCTATCAATATGACAAACGCATATTTACTTTGTTTTCTTTTTATAATGCTGGTTATAATTTTTTTTACTCCTGGTTGTGTTGAAATATCTACTAATTTGGTTTACAGTAAATAGTAAAATACTGGTATTTCTTAAAGAATATTTTTTTATTGATAAACAAAAGATAGCTATTCTAGTTTATTTTTTAAAAAAATGAAATAAGTTTACTTCAAGCTTTGTAAATGTCGCATAAAAAAGTTCAAGATGAGTGCGCGTGAGTTAGAGGGTGGCTCCTTCTGAAGGAGGGGGATGCATAATTTTATTATCTTTGTGACCCCAAAAGGTCATAATCCGGTTCTGAATACAAGTCTCTTTTTTTCTGAACCTAATGAATTAAAACTTGGCCAAAAGTTGGTTTCAAGAGCTTTCGACTAAAATGTTAGTCATTATCAATTTTTTTATTTATTTATACTGCTATAATAATAGTGTGTAATTGTTATTATTGACACAATATAAAAGTTACTGAATGTAGACACATTGTTAATGTCAAAGTATGGCCAGTGTACTGTAGGCCTGTTCATAATTAATGTTAATATGGTTCGACTTCTTTTTTTTATTCGGTTTCTATAACTTTAAAATTCTTTTTCAGTCTGAGGTTCATACCACATTCAAAGAGTATGTTGCGTATTGAGGTTGGTTTAAATGTGTCCAAATCGAGCTCTGATAGGAGTCATGTAAGATCAGTTCATAGTCGTATTGACAGGCGTGTGGTGGTGTGTCCAGCATAATCTTACTTATTATAAAACGCAGATTGTGTGTGTGTGTGTGTGTGTGTGTGTGTGTGTGTCTGTACGTTTATATATTGGATCGGATTTCCTACATTTTTCAACCGATTTCAACAAAACTTCACAGGACTACGTAAAATTACCTTGCGGTGGTTCTGACAGCGTCAAAAATTGGAAAAACACAATTGTTTTTGCACGAAATCACTTTGAAAACACGATTTAGGGGCATCGCGAGAATGAAAGGAGGACAACTCATATCGAGTTATACTTATTATAAAACCCAGGTTGTTTGTGTGTGTGTGTGTGTGTGTGTTCGTTTATATATGGGATCGGATTTCCTACATTTTTCAAACGATTTCAACAAAACTTCACTTTTTTTTTGGCAGGTAGTGTTTCTTATTGTCTTGCACACTTTTTTCTTTATTTTTACATTCAGAATGCTTTAAAAATTCCATTTACAAGACAATTGTTTATAATAAAATTCTATTCAATCGGTAGATTCATAACGATTGAAAACAATGTTTTTGTTTGAGTTTGACCAATTCGTAAAAAACAAAAAAAAAAAAAAACAAAAAAAAAAAAACTAATTAAGACATGCGTGTGTCCGTTAACCTTAAACAATAATCTTTGTCAATTTTATTTTTCATTCTTTATGATGGTCGATACTTGATCTATCTCTTACTGTTACATCCCCGGGCAACGCCGGGCTCTACTGCTAGTTACTTATAGGCTTGTCTTTGTTGGGAACGCAAATAGTCACGGGGAAGTTAAATTAATAAATATCGTTGGTCTGGTATAGTTTTGATTTCGTTGGCGAAATGCTATTTCTGATAATTAGATTTTTTTAAATTTGTATATTATATATATACAAATTTAAAAAAATGTAATTAACAGAAATTATCAGAAAGGTTAATGGTCAGAGTTGAATCAGACCGGGGAACAACAATAGTATTAAAAAGTGCTCAATAGATGTTATATATATTCAAGTGCTGATTCAAGTTTCTTTTTTCCCGCAAAATACGTGGTAAGTATTGTACTGAAGATGGTATGGAATTACTGATAACTTCGCCGATAAAGTTTATTTAATTCCTTATTTTCCTGTGAATATGTTTTGTTAAAAGATTTATTACTTACTGTTTAAATTACATGTCGTGTCTTTTTTAACTGGCCTCACATGAGTCTGCAAAATAATGCCACTAAGACGCAGGGAGTTACTGAACGTAAAAAAAGAAAAAAAAAGTAAAAAAAGACGTTAATGAAGAGAAAGAGGAATAAAAGAACGAGTTTCGAGAAGACAGAAGATGGCGACTGATGTTGCATTTAAATTTTTGAAGATCGTGGGTGACAGGGAAACAAGAAGACGGAAAAGAGATCCCGGAGCGAGAAAAGAAACTATTAGAATAGAACTTACGGTTACATCTAGATAGTTCAGCAATAAAACGATGAGACCTAGTTGCCAATCGAGTAGTATGCTTAAATTCATGTCGTCGAAGTATCAAGGAGAACTCATTACAGCAATTGGCATGAAAATATTTATAGGAAAAAAAGGGAGGGAAGGCTCGTTATGGTGATAGGAAGTAGACTCTAGCCGAGATGCTAGGCCAAGACCGATAACGTTACACTTCCGATCTAGCCCTAACATCCCAGTAGGGGGGAAAATGGCTACTTACATTTAATGCCTCGAAAACCAAACTAGTTACATTCCATCATCGCTGATCGGATCCCGATCTACTGCCAGTCTCACGATGAACGGATGTCCATCCGAGTAGTCACCGTGCCATGAGAGAATAATGGGCCTCAAACACAAATCTGGCCTCAAGCGGAACTCGTGCATACGATTTATCGGTAAGGATACAGGTAAAAAGGTCGGTTCCCTGTACCTGACTATCCTCTACCTTTACAAGAGACCAATCAGGCCGAAAATGGAGTACTGTTGTCATATTTAGGCGAGGGCTACCCAGTCCTCACTTTCCAGTCTCGATAGAGTTCAAAAGCATCTCCGAGTCCTTGTAGGTGACGAATTATTTGTGGTGAGTCTCTATCGCATCTACAATGGAAAATGCTTGGACGAACTACATTTTTTGGTTCCGCCATTTCTATCCTTCACTGCTAGGACCCGCCATGACACTTACATTGTAGCAAACCTCACCCACATTCCCTCTGTATTCCATCGGTGAGAAGTAAGTTCCACTCGAACAGCTTCTTCACGCGAACCACAGTTCTGTGGAACAGAATCCTAAGAGGATGTTTCTCCGATCGCTACAATCTTAACCTGTTCAAGTCTAGAGTCAACCATTATCTCCCCCCACCCCTATCTATATAAACTGCTCCTTAACGTAACGCTCTACGACATGAGGAAAAGGTACTCGGAGGATATAAGTAACCAGAAGGAAGAAACGATGCCCTTAGTAGCCACTGAGGAGAAATATTCGAGTAAACGGAAAAGAAAATTTACAGGAACTATTAGGATAAACCGGAAAAGAAAAAAAAATACGAATTCCAGAGGAAATACCCAATTAAAAAACGGGGATGTAGTGGAGTAGTTGAACACCTTCACAAGATGGACTGGTCTTAGACTATTTAAGCATCACTGTTACTGAGGGAAAGGAGTTAACCATTACTGTTAAATCTGCTTGTCGACTCTCTACCTCCTGGCGGAGAGGAACACAGAAGGGCAGAGTCTCCTCTGGGGAGGTAGACAGCTACTCAACCCCGTGTATACAGGGTCTACGGGCAATTTTTGCCTATGGGCTCGGAACGCCGGACGTAAAAAAAGAAAAAAGAAAAGGCATTGTTCCACATCCCGCTTTGTGGGGGAGGTCTCGGGTAAATACCGAGGATTTAACGATTAACTGTTTATTACATTAATCTGTCTTTTTAACAGTCTACCATATTATTCTCCGAAATAAACTATTTCTTATTTTTCTAACTTTACTTTATTGTCAACCTTTCCTATTTACGACACATCATTTATTAAGGTTAGTTTTTATCTAAATATCAGAGACTAAACAGAAAAGATTACTTTCACACACACACACACACACATATATATATATACACACACACACATATATATATATATATATGTGTGTGTGTGTGTGTGTGTGTGTGTGTGTGTGTGTGTGTGTGTGTGTGTGTGTGTGTGTGTGTGTATACACACACACACACATATATATATATATATATATATATATATATATATATATGTGTGTGTGTGTGTGTGTGTGTGTGTGTGTGTGTATACACACACACACACACACACAAGTTTTATTAAAGCCGACTGACAATATTCTGCGGTTGGGATTTTATTTTAACTGAATGTGTAGATTTTTATGTATGTATCTAGAGTTATGGTAATGGATTTTTTTTTGTTTTTTTGTTGTTGTTTTTAATTTATTTTCCAAACACGGTCAATCCATTGTGACTGTGTTCATTGTTGATATTATTGTTATTATTTTCTTCTTTATTATCAATGCTTTCATTATTTTTTTACATGTGGATGAGGCTATTACAGTTATATTTTCTATGAGTATGTTGCAGATAAATTCTTGTAGGTTTCCGAGTGTGTTGAAATGGGTCCTAATTGAGCTATGGTCAGAGAGATGTAACGTGAGTCCTTTTGATAGGCATGTTGTGGTATGTCCAATATAATTATTCATGAATTTGGTTTGATCAGGAACACAGTTTCTTAAGGGATATGAATTCATAAATAATATTAGTTCTCTGAAATTTGGATCTTGAAAGTGAGTTGTTATTGACAAGTTTAGCTGTTGTAGATAAGGTTAGCGGCTTTCATTTCTTTTTTTTTCTTTGACATTACTTCCAGAAACTTTTAACTACAGACCTATTTTACCTATATTAATACAATCGTTCAGAGTTGAATACATACTGCATTTAAGCTATCCATTACATTTGAATTTCATATTGTTGCTTATCTCACAGTCAATGTCTCTTCAGCAGTGTTTGCCATTGGTGAAGCGGCTACCTTTCTACCAATAGCCTCACCACGCCCCAAAGATTCTAATTGGCCCTTGTCGTCTGAGTTTATAAATGCCCAACTGGGACAATCGGCACAGTGTTCACACTAATGGAAGATTTGTGCAAATGTGCGACCTCAATACAACAACCTAGTTTTTCATGTAGCCTGTTTGGGTTGACCTTGCTTTTTTTTTTCTTGTCTTTTTTTTCCTCTGTGTGAGTCAAATTAATTGGATCACTCCCCTATCCTGAAAGCACACAATCTCGACCTCTCCAACCAGCTTCAGTTCTTTGTTGAGGTTCGTGTTCAGCCAACCGCAAACAATTCACCCTTTTCTCATTGTCAGTAAACTTGGTAACAATTGTTTACTTACGAACCGAGATTAAAAGCTGCTTCTTTTGTCTATTATCACTTGTTTATTTTTATTTATTTATTTTTGTTTTGTTTTTGTTTTTAAAATCTTGGTAGAGGTCCAGACAGAATTTCTTGTTGTTAGGAGCAGCCCAAGATGCAAGCTACGAATTGGAGATTTCAAAATGAGGCAAAAACAGATATCTGCCTGCGGAGTATTATAACAGATGACGGAAAATGTGACGCCGAAATCCGAAGGCGCATTTGAATAGCGAAAAAAGCCTTCCAAGAACTATACAAAATATTAATTAAAATTTCGTTATAAACAAAGAAAAGTGTGCTGAACTACAATGTGATATAACTCCTCATATAGCAAAGAAATGCTGGACAATTTCATCCCAAATGAAAAGGAGACTCGAATCTACAGAAGGATACTGAGAATACCATGGATGGAACAGGTGAGCAACAAAGAAATTTTAAGGAAAGAGACAGCCGAAATTTCTCATACATATGATGAGGAAAGGGGGTATGGAGAATTTGACATTCACAAGACATTAAATACAAGAGGCAGAAGAAAAATGTGAGTAACCTATCTAACGAGTTTTTGTAAGTGGATGGTAGAACAGGGACGAGAAGAGACAGTAAGAGGTCAAACATTACTTAGAGATGCAAAGGATAGGACGTTGCGGAGAGCCATGAATGCCAACGTTCTGAAATGATACAAGGCATAAAAGATACGCAGTTACAATTAATCTCTAAATTTTCGCAAAGTTTTGTACATTAAAATGGTTGGGTTTTCCTATTTTTGTCATAGAAATCTGAAGTCAGACAAAATTTATTGCAAATCCAATTCAACGTAAAACATGTTTTTACCCTTTCGTTACTTTGTGATGTTAACGAATACTCGTTGTCACTTTCGTAATGTTCGTTGTAGTAGAGACTTTGTAATTGCAGATACAACTATAGTAACGCCGTTGAACAATACTGGTGTCAGACGCCTTCGAATAACACTCGCACAAATAGTATTTGTTCAATAATACTCGCTCGAAAAGTAACCACCGAATAGTGATCCGAATAGCAATCCGTATATAGAGAAATACTACAGTGAATAGTATAGAGAATAGCGATCCGTATAGTAATAGCGCATAGTGTAGGAAGGGTAATCAATTAGACGCCTGTGTTTGCTCTCTGGTGATCTGTGTTCAAACTTCGGTAGCGGCATTTTATTCCTATGTAACAGGTTAATTGTGAGAATTTAATTCAAGCCAAATAAACCACGTGATCAAATAGAAAGAAGTAGGATTAGGAAGAAAGTGGGGGAGCCAGTTTTTTTTTTATTTTTTTACATGCCTGTAAAGATACAACGCGACTCTCGCCCAAGGTTTCCAGCTACGCAATGATTACCCCACGTTGTGTTTCAACCTCCCGGCTGGGAAAGTGCCTGATGCATCTTCTCAAATTTAACAAGATGAAAGACAAACACCACGTCGAGCATTTCACCCCAAACAAGTACACACGGTGTTACAGTGAGTGAAAGTAAGATAAAAAGTGGCTATTGGGGAAAGGATAAAAAGAAGAATGCAGGCGGATAAAAGAAGAACGGGGATCAAAGCATCAGAAGATGCCGATTGACATTACATTTACATTTTTGAAGATTATAGTTATCAGGGAAGCAAGTAAGAGAAAAGGAGTTTCACTGTTGGGAAGTGCGTGAGAAGAAGCTGTTGGAGTAAAATAGGTGGTTACATTTAACTGTTTTGACAGGAAAAGGGTGGGACCGAGATGCCAACCTAGTAGCACGCTTAAATTCATGCAGTCGGGGCAACAGTGAAAATATCTCGTCAGAGCAGATGCAATGAAAATATTTATAGAAAAGACAGAGGGAAGTCATATCAAGTCTGTGGGAAAGTGACTGGAGACGAGATGCCATGTCAGGACCTATCACATTGCATATCCGTCTTTAGATCCTGTCGAGAACCCCGAGATGAACAGCGAAGGTACCAAACCATATATGGCAACAGTATTCAATGCAAGGGCGAATAGTTGATTTGTAGTTGTGAAGCATGTATTCAGACGAGAAAAACTTGGCGCGACACAGAGAACCAACTTTCCTAGCGGTAAATGCAACTATTGATTCAATGTAGTTGTTCCACCTCAGGCCAGTGGAAAACGTGTGACCAAAAAAGCGCAGTGAGATGCTCTCGTGAAGTTGAGCATCAACCATGATGATAGCAGGCAGTGAAGTTTCTCTATTATGGGTAAATGAGAGCAGTTTCGTTTTGGATGTAGTAAAATTTACAAGCCATTTCCTGCCCCAGTCAACCCCAGATTGGAGCCGTTTTTCGAGAACAACAGCCAGGTTAACTTTACCAATAATTCCGGATTTACTATTGAGACAGGAGTAAATGGTAGTGTTGTCTGCGTAGATGTCTACTTGAGAACTGATGACGTCAGGAAGATCGTTGATGAAGATCAGAAACCGTGTAGGACCCAGGATAGAGCTTTGGGGAACACCAGTTCATTTCACGGTTTGACAGAAATGTTTGGATTAATTCAAACAATCGTCCTGTAATACTGTATCCCTTATGCAGAAGACCAGCATGCCAAACCCGGTCAAACGCTTTCGATATATCTAGAGCCACAGCTCGAGCTTTGCCGTTATTATCAAGAGCTTGGTATACATATTCAGGTATGGCCGTAAGTACATCAGCGGTAGACCGGGCAAAGCAGAAACCATATTGTTTATCAGAAAGTAGATTGTGGGAGCTAAGATGCTTAACCATTTCAGCATTGATTAAAGCCTCGAATAGTTTGCCGAAGAGTGGCAGGAGACTGATAGGACGGTAGTTAAATGGGTCAAAAGAATTGACCAGAGTTCTTAAAGACAGGGACGACAGAGGAGGACTTCCAACAGCAAGGCAATAGTTGTATAGTTTGGAGAGAACTAGAGCCAGCTAAAGGGCATTTTTCTTTAAGAATACCGGCTGGTATCCCGTCGCCACCAGTTTATGAGAGTCTAATTTAGAGATGATGTCCAATACCATCGACGGAGTTATGCACATGTCACTCAGTAGAGCCTCGGTTCTAGGGGGAAAATCAGGTGTAGTACTCCGGATGAGTCAAGTGTTGCGTTGGATGAGAATTCCCGAGCAAATCATTCAGCCTAATCAGCTGTGGATGTTAGGACTTCAAATTGATTGAATAGAGGAGGGATTGATGATTTTCTGTTTGAAAAACACTCTTGCAGAGCCCCCAACTTTTAGAATCAAACTTGCGAGATACAATACGTTGTTTTCATTCTACCAGCAAAGAGTAATTTTACTTCATTGATGACACATGTACACTCATTACGAGCAGAGAAAGAGACCGTATGTTGCAATAAGACATGTTGCTCTGGTACAGACGGAGGAAGTGATTTCTATGGGCTGTAGCGGCTGAGCACGATTTAACTTGGTATTTTCTTGCTGGAATGAAAGTCTTACTGTCTTTTACCCAGGAGGAAACCTTAGATGCACATTTTTGAACGAGATGGTTAAAAAGCACATTTCAAGGGATGTCGCGAAGGAAATCACGAAACGAATCCCAGTCTGTGTGTTGATAACAGAAAGATATTCTGTTAGTAGGAGGTTTATGCCTGGAAGGAGAGTGGAAGGAGATGTTAGCAGACACTACCGCGTGATCAGAGTTGCCAAGAGGGCAGAGCTGCATAGCGCGATATGAGTCAGGGATGGAGGTAAAACAGAGATCAAGAAGGGAAGCGTTACCTTCAGGAGTGGATCTTGTTTCCTATGTTATATATAGAAGTTCTATTCACGGTTTCGGCTGGTTGTCCGAGATGATAGTTGGGACAACTTCTGTTCTGTCAGCTCTTCCTGTCTACAAATTTCTCGGCCATTTAGTCATCTCGACGTGATAGATGGCAATATGAATGGTGGCTTCAGAATTGCACGGCGGACACATCTGTTTCCCGCCAAGGATGGATCAGAACTCTCTCTGTTAATATCGATCAGCACCCGGATTTTTGCGGCCATTTTATCTCTAAAATCCCTTATCCATCCCTCTGTTCAAAAACTTCAGCGAAGCTTTTCAAAACAGAATGTCAAGAAGAGGTCATCGAGGTTTGCCTGATGTCTTGCTGCATCAGGAACGCCGGTGAATTCTTCAATGATCTGTGTTTGTTTCACAGGCTGCTTGGTTGTTTTTCTTTAGCAGTATATCAACACTTTTATAGGTTATTTAATACCAAAATCAAAATATGAAAATTCAAACTTTATAATTAATTCAAGAGAAGGACATTATCTTATAATTACATTGTATTTACGTAGCTGCATTTCTTTTATCAAATAATCTTACAAAATCAAACGAGAAGTAAAAATTTATTTCTGTTTATAAGAAATTAGATTAATCATAGCAAATTATGTCTTTTTTTTTTAGTATTTATTTTATTATTATTGACTTATTTATTTTTTTACAATGTATACTATGTCGTCAAATTTACTGTATAAAATGTGTTTTTGGTCATTTTACAATAAAAAGTATTGCTGGTAATTTTGCCATAAAAAAGTATTGATGGTAATTTTGCTATAAATGTATTTATGGTATATTGCTATAAAAATGTATTCATGGTATATTGCTATAAAAATGTATTTATGGTATATTGCTATAAAAATGTATTCATGGTATATTGCTATAAAAATTGATAAAAATTGAAAATCCTTTATTAAACAGAATTTCGAAATCGCGATTTCAGTTTCTGGCGAGAATTTTTTTTTTTTTTTTTTTGAGAAGTAACTTGTTTCATTCCGTAATAAGCATGTAAAAACGAAGGCTAATGTTACAAATTTATTCGGTACTGACTGGATAGAACTATTAGAAATTTGGGATTTTCTGATAAACATTTATTGTAAGAATGTAAGTGGCTAAGCGACTAATTTAAAAAGTTAGAGTGAAAATCTTAAAGAAGAATTAAAAAAATGTTTTCCAGATGTTCTGTCAAATGAACTTGATCAGTGTTCAAAATTCAAGGCGGATTTTCAAGTAAAAAAATGTTCAACGCCAGTATTTAAGCCAAAATGGAGCTTACTATTTGCAGCAACGAAGAGTTGAACAGACTCAAAAGAATTAGTATAATAGAAAAGATTAACAATTCAAAATGGGCTGCAGCAGCAGTGTATGTAAAAATAAAATAAAATAAAATTTGTGTTTGTATGGATTTCTTGACAGGATTAAACAGCCATTTAGAAACACATAACTACCCATTACCAAGTCCAGAGGAAAATTTTTGAAGTTAAACAACAGAAGAATATTTTCAAAGCTGACTCTCTCTGTAGCGTATTAACAAATTCAGATTGAAAATGAATGTTCAGAATAAACGACCATAAATACGCCCAGTAGATTATATAAGTTTAACCAACTTTTTGGTATAAAGATGGCACCAGCTATTTTTCAACAAGCTATGGCTACCATGATTGCAGATAGCGATTGCATAGTAGCGTATCTGGACGACATTTTAATCAAAGATTGTATCTAAAGAACAACACGTTGGGCATCGGAAAACAATTTTGGAAAAACTAAGAGTTCGTCTTCTATCAAGCTCAGTGAAGAAAAATGCGAATTGTTTTTATCGAAAATTAAATACCTTGGTCAAAATATTGATAAAATTGGTCATCAACCAAATCCGTCGAGGGCAAGTGAATTAAAAATATGTCTCCACCAACAAATGTGACTACGTTACAAGCATTTCTTGTACTGGCGAATTACTATCAAATATATGTACATAATATGCAAAATTTCAGAGCTCCGCTGAACGATCTACTCAAAAATATAGTAAAGTAGAACTTCAATGATAACTGTCAAAGGGCATTTTACGAAATAAAAAAAATACTTAAGTCAGATTTATCATTAGCACACTACGATCCAAAAGCAGAAAATGTAGTGGCGTCACGTGCTAATGAGTACGGTATTGGAACGGCGATTTTACACAAATACGATGGTGATAAAATGAAAGCCTTCGTTCATGCTTCACGCTCCCTTCTACCAGCAGAGAAAACTTACACTCAGTAAAAGAGGCTCTAGCAATTATATTCGCTGTGAAGAAATTTCATAATATATTTAATATCAACGCGTTTACACCTCTGTCGATGTACACGATCTCTAGAAAGTGCCATTGCACCCTAGTTATATTCGAATATTTTTACAGGGGTATATTCTTGTAGTTGAATGACGTATAAACTTTCTCGTATGGTCTTTGTATTCAGCTTCACACGTGGTTAGGGCAACTGTGGGTTGCTTCTTTGATTTCCAGGAAATGGGTGGACCATTCTTGGTTAAACTGAAGCAATATCCAGATGTACTACGCCTGTCGCTTTGATCTGATGCCCAATCGGCGTCACTGTATATTATTAGTCTTACTCTGTCATTGTTCTTTCTGTAGCATAGCTCGTAATTTGACGTACCTTTTACGTACCTCAGTGCATGTTTGGCCATTGTCCTGTGTTGTTCATGTGGCTCGGACAAATATTGTGATAGTTGCCTGACAATATAACTTAAATCCTGCCTAGTGCAGGTCATGAGATAAATGAAACTGCCGAATGGCTTCACGATATTTTGGAGTGTCAATCAGGTCATCAGTGTTCGTAAAGTCCAGCTTTTGCTCACATGGTGTCATTGTCAGTTTGCAGCCCGGCATATTGAATCTCTCTAGTATTTTATTATGTACTCTTCTTGACTTATTTGTACTAGCCCTTGGGTTATTTTAAAGTCTATTCCCAGGAAATGACGGAGTTTCCCGAAGTCCTTCATCTTAAATTTTGATGTTAGCATTTGTTTAATGTGATTTACTGAGTTTATATTGTCGGCTGCGAAGATTAAATCGTCGACCCATGACATGATTACAACTCTTTCCTTGTTATTGTGTCTAATATAGTCACAGTAGTCTGCTTTATTCTGTATGAAGTCAATTCTGGTGAAGCAATCGTGTAGGGTTTTATTCCAGTTTCTAACTAACTGTTTTAGAGCATATAGGGATTTGTTCAACTTACAAGCTGGTCTTTTATTTGTATTCAATATTACTTCAAATCCCTTTGGTTGTTCCAGGAAAATTTCATAATCAATTGGGGGCGTATGGGTATGCTGTTTTTACGTCCATTTGATGTACTATGAGATCGTATTGTACAACCATTTGCATTAATATGCGTATGGGTGTAATGTCTCCTTATACAGGGTGTCCCAAAATAATGTATACACTCTTTGAATCGTTATAACTTATTCAATTTATGTATTTTGACTTGTAAATAAGATTAATATAAGAGAAAGAATACACATTTAAAGAAATGAGAGTAAAATATACAAAAAAAACAAAACAGAAACTTAACTTTAATAAGATAAAAGTTACTTGGGGCAATGGCAGACAATTCATATAATGTTGAGTTCACATCAAGCGCTCAAACTGGTTGCCGTTCTGTTCAATATCCTTTTCATATCTTGAAGAAATAGGCCTACAAAGGACCTATCATTTCTTCTGGAATTTAAGCACATTCTTCTTCAATTGCTACTCTCATTTCAGCAATTGTTTCAGGTTTCCTGTTGTAAACTTTGTCTTTTAGAAACCCCCACAAAAAGAACTCCAAGGGTGTCAAATCGGGTGATCTAGGTGGGTATTCAACTGTCCCTCTTCTTCCAATTCATCTGTTTTGCATATTTTCATCCATATAAGTTCTCACATCACGGTAATGTATTATTAACTATTAATATTTAAAGAGTGTATCATTATTTTGGGACACCCTGAAGTTTAGTCCTTTTATTTTATTGTATCCCCTGGTAACAAATCTTGCTTTGTATTTTTGCGATCCATCGGAGTTTTCTTTAATTTTGTAGACCCATGTATCACTTACCGCCATTTTGCCTTCAGGTTGGTTTGTCAGTTGTGAGAACGTCATTGTCTCTTTCTGCATTGCTTCGATTGAATAGTTTGCCTTTGGAGAGTTCACAGCTTCTTTATAGATTTGTGGCACACCACATGTAGCTCTGTGGCACATCACATGTAGCTCTGTGGCATAACACATGTAGCTCTGTGGCACATCACATGTAGCTCTGTGACACATCGCATGTAGCTCTGTGGCACACCACATGTAGCTCTGTGGCATAACACATGTAGCTCTGTGGCACATCACATGTAGCTCTGTGGCACACCACGTGTAGCTCTGTGGCAGTAATCGACATTGATTAGTGCTTGGTCGTTTTCGTTTTCAGTGTTACGTAGTCATTTACGTAGCGAGGAATTCTCCGTTCCACTTTTTGGGTGTCGGCGGGCGTGGTTATCCTCATCAGTATGTGGGTGGTCTCCAACATTAGTTTGGGTGTCAAGTAGCTCTTTTAATTTCTGGTTTTGTATTTGTTTACGGCCATATCAGGTTGAAAACACCGGCTCTCGTTCGATCACCCAAGTATGTGTTTATTTCGAAGAGAATCATTATCATTCAGCAGATCAGTTTCAGTTTGTTGTTCAATGACACTACTGATGAATTTGTCTCTGTTTAAGGACCTTCCTATTTTCAGGGTAATAGACCTGATACGAAGGGCTGTTCCTGTCATACCCGACCAATATTCCCTTTTCGCATCTTGGGTCTAATTTTTTCTTCAAGTGTTTGTAAGCGTAAATCACTAAACTAAAAATGTTCATGCTTGAAATGTGATTGCGTCGTGGGCTGTTGTTGAAACATCTCTTGCGGATTAACGCAGATCTCATAACAGCATAGGTCCATAAAGTTTTTGGTAGGCCACTTCCTATAATCATGCACATGGCTATTTCGAACAGTGTTCGCCAATTCCTTTCTGCCGTCCCGTTTTGATGGCGTGAATATGGTGCTGAGGTCTCAAATTATTTTTATGGAGTAATGTTTGAAAATCGTTCGAATTGAATTCTGAGCCGTTGTCTGATCTCAGTGTGTTTATCTTACCGTAGGGATCAGAATCTGCAATAAATTTTTCGGTGGCTGATACAGTGTTTTTATTTTTGAGGAAATACACGTATACAACGCTGAAGAAATCGTCTGTAAATAGTGTAGCGTATTTGTGTCTATTTATGTCCGTTGGTTCTATTGAGCCAGCTAGGCCTGTGTGCACTTAACTCAAAGATGGATGCTGTCCGTGTGTCAGGTTATCTGTTTCTACTCTGGAAAAATTTTCTCTGAGTGCAGATTTCACAGTCCCTATTAGCAGTACTTTTTTCCTTTTATTCTCATCCCTTCAACTACGTCGGGTAATTTAGCGACATCCTCGTAGTTGCAGTGTCCTGATATTTTGTGCCATGTGTTGATATCATAACATCCTTAGCAATTGTCCTCTGTGTTGTTCTCTACGGTCATCAAATAATATAGTCTCTTGTGGACGTGTATTTTGAATTTTGTACTGCTCTTTTGTATCAGTTCATCTTTATTTTCTTTAATAATGACTGTCACTCCGTTCGTAGTCGTAACTTTAACAGAGAAAATATCCTGCGGGTAGGAGGGGATGTATAGCGCTTTTTTGAGTGTAGCTATTACGTGGTTTCCATCTACATCTCTAGTAGGCTATCTCAGGGTCTCCCAATTTTAGTGCTATGCCGCTAATTTGAGTTCCATCAGCTAGCTCCATGTAGTGGTTTTCGTCGTATTTTTAAAATTTTCTTCACATCTCCTAAGTATTATTATAGTTATCCAACTTGCTCGTTAAAAACATCATGATTAAAAAAAGGTCCAAAACTTAATAAAAACAAAGTTTTATCGTCAAAATGTTTTGTTATTATTAAGACGAAAGACCAAAATATTTTTTATTATTTTATTAATTGTTATTTATTGTATTTAAAATACAATTGCAGCACAAGGCCAAAATGGGGAGGGGTTGAGGCTGGTCATCACTAACTATCTTATACCTAGCTAATCTGATTCACGACCCATTCACACATTACAATTTCCATATTCACCATAAGAACTCGTCCGTCACCATTCAATCCTCCGTACACCATAATACCGCATCATCTCAAGGGGAACCTACAAAACGCGCCCGTGCCATAAAAATCAAATGATCATAAAATATATACTTAAAAATTTATGGATGAATAGAATGAGAGGGGAGGGAATGAACCCCAAAACAAACTAAATATAAACACAAAGTAAACTAAACATAACTGATGTTAGTAGGGCCCGCCCAACCCTCAAAATAGAGAGGCCGCAGTATTCTGCCCATCTGGACAAAATCAAGAGGCTCTCTCGCTAAGGAAGTGGGAAAGGAGAAAAATATACGGACATGGGAAATAAAAAGCTGACCCAGTCGAGATAAAAAGGTGCCAAAACAAACTGGGGAGGTTGGGAATCTCAACTTGGATCATAACCAAAGAGATAGCCGGGAACAGGCCAGGAACAACACTTACTCACATTAACTAGGTACACAAAAGCTTGTCTAACCTAACCAAAGGGAAGGTTCTGCAGGAAACCACCCCAATGTGATGTAAGTTGACCTAGAAGAGAAAATCGTGGCTAGCCCCGTTCAAACGAACAAATCTTGCTTGAGTCAACCACCTTTTGCTAAAGACTGTCGAATGCAAGCGTTTTCTATCAGTTCTAATCTTAATCTTGAGCTGATGCTCAAGGAATCGGATTAAATCCTGATGAGAAAGACGATTGCCTCGCAAGACTTCCTCGGTTCGCCTCGTCCAAATCACCATTCGAGCCGTGGCTAGCAGCGTCAGAAACACCATTCGTTTCACCCTAGAATACGGGGACGACACATTGTCACACGCGTATGCGAGATGAATGAGCACGAGATTTTCTGGAGTAACTCACCATTGTTGGAGAAGTTAACGTGTCCTGGCAAAATATATATGCAGCCAGGTTGAAATTGACCAGAGGAAAGGGGAGTCAAAGAGTGGCAGATAATGACAATTATCGGATGGCGATTTGCTGTCCCGAGGCTACCCGGAACTATGTGGGCGACCAGGATAGAGTTGGCCAGAGGTAAAGGGAGTCGAGGGTAGCCGATAACGATAATTTTCGGGTGGGGAGTGGTTGTCCCGTTCGGGTCCGTTCGTGAAGGTGTAAATGAGTGTCCACTGGGAGGAAGCGAGAGGGGAATTAGGATTAGGAGGAAGAAGATACAAATTACGGTGGTAGGAGGGCTGCCGGCAATTAGCCGTAGCAATTATGCATGGGGACCCTCGAAATAACAACCCCACCCATCTACGATATAAGCAGGGGATGGGGCCGCGAATTATAGTCGCAGAGAGTCGAGCAGTGTGGTTGGGAGGTTAGCAGAGTTGTTAGCAGAGTAGCGCAGAGTAGCAGGAAGTGACTAGCAGAGCGGCAGAATTGTGGAGTGTACTGTGAAGTCTCTGAAAATTCCTGAGATGAGATCGTAATAGCAGTTATTAACAGACTGCGGAGACCTGATCTGTGGAGACCTGATCTGCGTGTAGTAGTCGTTTATTTTGAAGGCAAACGAGCTTTTTCCCATGTCAGCTACTTTCTTTATGGTGTCTCCTTTATAACGGTACGATTTGTATTAGCGTAAGAAAGTGCAAGAAGTGAAGTTCTGGGGGCTATGCAGGAAATATAGCAGCTAATTCCAGACATAAAGAGGTCGAGATTTAATTAGTGAATAATATTTCAGTATGTCCGAAGCATGAGAAGTATAGAGTTGAAGTAGACTTTTGAAGGAACCGGAAACCCAGTCCTAAACGGGAAACAAGGGATAAACTTGTACTTCTGTTTAAAAGACTGGGATGGGGAGCATGAACCGCACAACAGGCAAATTTTTCATTTCATTTTAATGATTTTTTTTTCTTTTTGGGTTTGTAATACCAAAAAAGGACCATCTCTTTTCTTATGTATAGCAGACCTGAAGAAGGTCGTAGAATGTATCGACTGACACATTGTAAGAATTACAAAAAATAACAGCAAAAAGAATTAATTCATTTGTCTAAAAAATATCTTCGAATAAATATAGAATTAAGACTATCAGCACCTGCTTAAAATAAGAAGAATTAGAAGAATTTTTATTAGGCAAGTAATTATTATTACAACTCTTGCAAAAAGTTTGCACCATTTTAAAAGAAAACAACATGTGACAGTTATTTGAAAACACATTAAGTGGGCATTTTTTTTTTTTTTTTTTTTTTTACAATACAGTCCACCCTGTACAAAGCCCAGGAGCCATTCGAAGTAGAGAGTTATAGGTTAAACGGTAGGGGTCACAATGTATGAGGTTATGTGTGGAAGATAATGGTTAACCCTAGACTTGAACAGGTTAAGATTGTAGTGATCGGGGAAGCATTCTCTTGGGAGTCAGTCCCAAATAGCAGCGGTTGGTGGGAAGAAGTGACTCGAGTGAACCTTACATCTCACAATTGGAATAAGAAAGGGGATGAGGATGGTTCGCTAAAATGAGCGTGGCATGTCGTGACGGAGCCGTGAAAGTTAGAACTGGTGGAACTAAATGAATAGAGTTCGTCTGAACACTTTCCATGGAAATAGCGATAGAGTAGCGTGATACTTGCAACATTTCATCTGTGGGAAAGGGGATTATAGGGTGAAAAATAATTCATCACCTACAAGGAAGCGGAGACAAATTGAAAACTAGTCAGTTACTGTCCGTATATAGCAGCAGTACTTTATTTTCGGGCTCATCTGGACCTTGCAAAGTGAGAGGATATCAGGAGGAGTCAGGTATTTACTGAGGCGGTAAGTGGCTAGTCGAACAAGAGAAACTGCGAGTGGCTCTGCGAGCAAAGAGGGTCATGTCATCCAAATCAGTCTTTGCAGGGTCTCAGGATCAATGCCAACACTTGCATCAAAATGCTAGACATAATGGCCAAGATTGATAGACACAGTGGTCTGGATTGAGGGGTTGACCTTATGTCTCCCAGCGGGATTCTACTACCGGCCGCAAGAACCACGCAATTCTGCAGTAGCTAACGAATAATTTTTGCGATCATGTCCCTCCCTATGTGTCCCCCTAGCACTTCTGATCTGAATCCCTTTGATATCTGAGGCGTGGTCAAGAAGATGACTAACCTGTGGTACCACACAGACTTGATGAAGACCGCCAACGTGGACATGATAGCTGACGTGAACGAGAGCCACTTGATCCAGACATGCAGTCACTACTGAACAAGTATCGAGTGTGTCCTCCAGGCTGAGAGTTATTTTTCTAAGTTGATGAAATGTGCGTTCTGATGTAATGGATAACGGTCCAGAATGAAAACTCGGAAAGTAGAATTCCAGTCGGGTTCACCACATTCACCTACACGCACATACTCTTGGGAAAGCTATGAATCTATTCTTCACCCCTAGCTGTGGGTTTAATAGAAGGACAGATTTGGTCCTCTCACTCTGGCCAGTAGAAAATGGCCTCACAATACATGAAAACTGCCGAAGAAGCATGAAAAAATCGATTATTTCCACTATCGATGGGAGTTGGGAAATGCAAAGTTGGTCTTTGCCTTCCCACTAACTTGGAGCGTGTGCATGTAAAGTTTGGTGCAAATCCGTCGAAAATTGCGGCCGTGCATTCGTTACACACACACACACACACACACACACACACACACACACACACACACACACACACACATCCTGCCTTTTATAGATAGAGATTTCCACATGACATCAAATGTCGCATCCAGCTGCCTCCATCTCTCAGATATTCTTATCTTGTTACTGATAATCTAGAATAACAACATTTTTATACTAAAGTTCACTCAACACAAGTCTTGAGAGCCACTCAAGATAGATGATTACTGAAAGACGTGTGTGATATGACTGTAAAGAAAGGTAGTAAGTGAAGATTATGAAGATATGTAACGATTGACCTTTGACTTGAAGGAGTTAATATTGTAGTTGTTCAAAGAAGCACCCACGTACCTGTTCTATAAATTAGCAGTTTTGGAGGAAAAGGTTGAGTGGAACTTCCACATCACACTTGGAATAAGGGGAAAATGTGGGTGATTTGACTCTGTCGATGTAGCATGGCAAATCCTAACTATAAAGGTTTGGACTGTTGGAACTAAATATTGGACTTCATCTAAACCATTGAAATAACGATAGATTGGAGACAGACTTGCAACTTTAGGTCTGTGCGGAAATAGGCTGTAGAGTGGAAGGTAAGTCGATATTTATAAGACTGCATAAACGATTTGGATCTCTATAAAATTCGGGAAGTGAAGATTGTGCAGCTCCAGCGTAGACATTCCATTTTTGGTCTAATCTGATTCTTGTAAAGTAAATAAATGTATTCGATGTTTTTATTAAATATATACTGTTTTTTATATTAAATATATTTGTTTATTTTTTTAATATCAAAATTTGTTCCCAATTATCTGGCGTACACTGAATTATTCTTTTTTCTTGAATTATTACTTGAGATTTGATCTTTTATATTACGTGTCTCCAAAGAAAATACAATTGTGAATGCATCCGCTAAAATGAAGTTTTTCTTTCATAAAGCTTAGCAGAAAAATGCCCTTACATCTACAATTATGTAGAGTAAGATAATGAAAATTCTTTATACTCAGGGCAATATATGATCCACTTGCTTAACAAACAAACAAACAAAAAAAAAGCTGATGACTATATCGGAAGGCCGTGGTATCCATATAGCAGCAAGAAAAGCTATTTCATTAAAAAAAAAACAAAAAAAACAAACAAAAAAAACCCTAAAACTGTTAAATCCTCTGAAAAAGAAACCCTAGTAGTTTGTAATATCCTCAAATGCGTCACTTTGTTGTGAGTAGAATGATTTAAGAACAACTTCCGAATTCCATATATTAATTTGTTTTAACGTCGTAATTGTTATTGTTTTGGCGAGGGAGGTGGGCGGGGGGTGGTTCGGCGTCATTTTTATTTATTTTTTTTTTTTTTGTTCTTTTTTCTTTCTTAAAAAAGAAATCTCAAAGCGACTTAACTCTTTCCTGTTGAGGAAATGATAACTTAGCGAAAATATGTGTTGACGGCATCTACATGCCTGTCTTCTTAATCATGCAGTAGTCTGTGAGACGGACGGCGAAAAACGTTTCTTTCATTTCTGCTGGCGGGGAATTCAGTTGTGGAAGGTGGCGGGGGAAATATACAATTTATTGCCAGACATCGGTAGTCGACTTTTAGT
Organism: Acanthosepion lycidas; assembly: GCA_963932145.1. NCBI lineage: Eukaryota > Metazoa > Mollusca > Cephalopoda > Sepiida > Sepiidae > Acanthosepion > Acanthosepion lycidas. The sequence continues at coordinate 81,986,792 of OZ010585.1, read as the reverse complement.
ATACAAAATTGTTGAAATATTATTCTTCCTATTAGTATTTACTAAGATTAGATGTTTTTGGAACTCTCCGATTTCCGCGTTTCTATTCCATCTTTTTTATGTGCTCTGTTCCCTCAGGACGTAGGCGATCATGGCTCTCCACTATTTCCTGTCCCTTGTAGCTCTTAATAAATGTTATCTTTCCGTTATTTTTCCTAAATCAATGATTCCCAATGTGGGCGCATGGCCCACTGGTGGGATATGGCAATATTTTGGTGAGGCATGCGTAGGATGTGCACCCTTCGGCTTACTATATCAACGTGAGCTCAAATTTCATTTTGCATTATTATTTCATGATTAAAATTATCAAAGTCTATTACAGAATTAAACTTTCATTCAAATATTTTATATTTCTGCCTTTAAGTTCTCTTTTATTTTTTGGAATTATATATATATATATATTTAACTGTCTTTTTGTTTTTTTAATTTTTCTCTTTCATGGATGCCATGGTCTTTGTAGGCTTGTTTAGTTAATGGCTTTTTAAGCTTCCTTCATATGAATTGCAGTAAAATTTTGAATATGTAAGAATTAAATATTACAGGAGAATTTTAGAAATACCAAAGTAGGGCATAGACCAAAATCAGTTGGGAACCACTGTCCTAAATCCTATTCCGTCGGCCATTTATTCAAACTCACTTTTTGCCTCTGTCTCTCTTGCCTTCAATCTATCATGTAATTATCAGATTTTCCAAGCCCTCATTTCTCATACAGAAGCTACAACTGTCTCTTCCTGAAGTTAAGTATTAGTTTCCTTTTTATTTTCATTTTCTCCAAAACATCGTCGTTGCTCACATGTTTGGTTCGTACTAAACTTAAATGGAATAGGGTTTTTGAAATGACAAAAAACCCTCTTATAATATGAAATTGACGTTCGTCCCAAGGATGCGCGGAACGGATAGCAACTTGGAATAAGAAATCGGAGAATCGAGTTCAAATTCTAGTCGAGTTTGGTTCATTCACTTACGCCCACTTAAACTTGGGATAGCTAGGCTAACGGCAATATCACGTTGAAACACCGGTTCTCGCAAGATCATTAAAGTTAATTACCTCGGTGGCCGCTTCGGAATACCAGGTGCTGTCAGCTTGGATATGCGGGTGGCATAATGGAGGCTGGCTTGGAATTGTTAATCGGTCATCAGAGTTCCAATTCCAGTCGAGTTCGTTATGTTAACTTACATGCAAATACTCTTGGCAAAGGTATGAATCCATTTCTTCTGTCCCCTGCTATGGGCTAATTAGTAGGACTTGTATAAGTAAATTAATAATATCTTCAAAAAATTCTTACAATCTAAAAGTGTTTTCTGACTTTAAATAATCTGCAAATAGGCAATAAGCCGTTAAAAAACAGATCAATGAATTTATCTCAGAAAATTTTTTGCTTATTATCTTCTTTGATTCTGTATTTAAAAAAAAGCTTTGATTATTAGTTGTTTTTCACTTAGACTAACGAAAATCCCCGCATTATTTGTTTCTTGTCTCCTTTTTCGTCACCATATTTACTTATATTTATTTATTCTGTTTATCCTGTTTACTTTTGTATACTTTATACTGTCTTAAAGTTTGGTATTTGCTTTAAAATAAAGTTTATTAGTCTTAGGTCTCGTAGTGATTCGCTAATTAGTATTTAAAGTCGTGATGTGGCTTTAGCTAGCGTAGTAGAAATTTATTTTCGTGTCTTCATTTAGAAATGAGCTTTGATGTTTCCCTTTCGTAGGCAAGGATACCCAACATCACCCGGAGAAATAATAAAAAAAAAGAAATGATAATTTTTTCTGTAAATGTTTTCCACTGTTGTAGAATGTTTTACACACGTTACCAGAGTTGTAGGATGTTTTACAAACTTTACCGGGATTTCTGTCTATATTTCTGAGAAATGTACGCTATTTACATTATTCGGACTATTGTCCTCATCTTTGTTGCCATACTTGGAGAAGTGAATTAACAGGAGATAACTGATAACTGACATCCATTCGACATGGCACGTGGAACTAGAACAGTCTACCCCAGCGAGCGAAATAAAGAGTTCAGTTCGCTATTCCAACCACCTGAAGAAGGCCGGAGCATACAACGGCCGAAACGTTGTGATAAATATGGCAACAAAGATGAGGACAATAGTCCGAATAATGTAAATAGTTTACCGGGGTTGTAGAATGTTTTACAAACAAAACGAAAAAATCCATTTTTTAAAATTCTTTAAGATTTTTTTTCTTTTGTCTGAAAACAAATGTTTTTTTTTTTTAATCCAAACTTAATCGACATGATGTTGAGCGATCAAAACTTATCGACGCCAGAAGTGAATGGAAGCCTTTGCTGCCAAGCTCTAGACAGCACAAAAGCTACTGTGGAATAAATTGCAGATTAGCTATAATTAAGGGAAATGAAGGAATACATCGATCATACTGAGTATGGGGTTGCGTAGTCACAGAGCCAGTCAAAGTACCCATACTGATTAATGTCAATCTAAACAATGCTTTGCCGACAGTTGGTGATTTTTTCCCTCCTTGGAACACTGCCAATAAATACCAAAATTAAACATGAACACGCCACAAACGGGACCGTTTCAGAAATTCTTTAACCCTAGTCTGCTGTTTTGTAACAATCTGAACTTTATTAACGTCATTCAAATTTCTTCTCACACATGACTGTAATATTCTTAAAAAAAATAAAGTATTCGAAACCGGTTTAGCGGCTTATATTAGGTTGGTGCAAAAATAATGTCGGCTTTTGACGTTAAAAATAGGTCAAAAACCGACATTATTTTTGCACCAACCTAATATATCTCTGATCCTGACAATTGTTACGAGGCAATAGCTGCCATTCTTGCTAGTTGTCTCTTTTTTTTTTATCAATTCACCCCAAACAAGGCGATAATACCAGAAATCCGAAAGGGGCTAATAAAGGTGAAAAAGAACAAGAAGGAAACGGGAATCCATTCCTAAACAGAAAATAAAACGATAAACCTCTACCCCTGTTCACAAAAACCGCACGGGGGCATGAAACTACTGTCTTCCTGATTACTCTTTTTTTTTCTTCCGCTCATTATTAATGTTTCTGTTCCTATTTCCTACACATCCTGTAACCCCCTTGTGTTTTAGTGGCTATACTGCCTTGCTTGGAGTAATACCGATTAAAATAAATGTCAAACACAGAGTAGGAAGACCGTTTCACGGCCAGTTGAGTGTCGGTTCAAGATTATGAGTGTTCAATGTGACCCCTCCGCCAGTAAAATTATCGGTACTGAAAACGAAAATGGCTTTCCTTAAGTTCAACGCTTAGAATTAGGTATGAGTTTCGTTTTGTTTTGTTTTTTTTTACTGTATCAATCGAGTAAAAATTTATGACGACAATGAAAAACATTCGTTAATTAAAAACATCGTACAATTTTGACTGAAGTCCGTTTTCAAAATTTTCACCAATTGATCTGCATTTCTTCTCATCGGGAATCAAATACTTTGTTAGTGGTCAGAAACTAGAGTGACCATCACTAGCAGCCATTATATGGAGAGAGACTTCCCCAAATCAGTATTTTACTGACCAAACGTCAGATTTTGGGGAGTGGCTCAGGTTGAATACAGCCTTACACATATGCGTAGATAGATAGATAGATAGATAGATAGATAGATTTGTGTGTGTTCCAAGGTAGGCAGAATAACTTAAATATTTATTGATGCGAGTGTATATACAAGGTGCGATTTTGTTGCCATTTTATTTTTTAATTTTACGCAGGCGACTTGTTTTTGATTTTGTCGACTGCACAGTATAGTAGAGTCAATTCAGCACCCGTCTGTGAGAAAAAAGAGCACCATGGCGCAATCACTTTGCCAGGAATTTGGAAACGTCATGCTGTACTGTTTGGCATTCGCGCCGGAAACTTCAATACGAACGTTTCAAAGTGTTTGGGTGTCCATCCAAGGACAATACAGAAGATTCGGAAAGAGTTGGAGGAGTATAATGGTGATTACGAAGGTGTTAGGAGTGATTAGTGATGGCGACGTTATGCCCCCATTCATGTTCCCACAGGGCTTCAGACTCAACACGGAGCCTACATCAAATGCCTTGAGGAGGTAGTGCTGTTCTGAGTCAAGAGAGTGGCTGCTGGGAGGCCCTATATCTGGCAACAGGACTCATCACCACCCTGGGGCTTACGATGGTGTTCAACCCGCGAAATAGGAGGACTGATAGTAAGTAAAAGGAAGGTGTCACTAACAATCCCCGCTAGAATTGAGTCCCCTGTCAATGCGCGGCGTCGGAAAGCCAGCCTCGAAGCGAACTTGTGACACACTGAGTGCGGCATTGCCAGGCCCCGCCTCCGACACGGACGTTGGGCACAAACTTTTCTGTCGACGTGATGCTTATGTCCCCGACACAAAACGGAGGATAGCAAGCGCTCAATCGTCTTCTTACGCCGCTTCCAAAAAGGAAGTACGGACAAGCGATAAAGGACAAGAGGAAAGACGTAAGTGGCACACGCCTCAGCCCTGCCCATCAAGGACCAACTCCTTCGATGACAAGACCGACCGACCGCCACGCCGACTTTCGCCCTTACTTCTACCCAATTTTTTTTCAGCTTGAGGTCGTGTTCAAACCACACTCCGAGAATGCGGACAGGACCGTACGTCCAAGCAAAAGGGCTCCTGAAGATCGACCCCTTCCAGGCACCTAACCCCAAGCCGGAAGACTTGCCGCGTTTAATCTTGGTTCCTGTCACCTTTTCGTACCGTTCTAGCGCCTTCAGTACTACCTCGATGTCGCTGTGGAACAACACAAAAGCAGATACGCCATCGGCGTACGCGGAAACCCTGACTCGAACCCCACCAAGGACATCGATTCCACGTAGGGATGGAGTTCACACTCTATCTCCCAGCCGGCGAACGAGAGGCTCCAACGCCAAAGCGTAAAGTAGGGGCGATAGTGGACAACCCTGACGAACCGACCGAGTTAGCGCGAAAGCGTCCGACAGCTTCCCGTTCACTTGTACCACAGCACTGGGTGAGCGATACAGCAGACTAATCCAGCGGCAAAAGTTGGGTAAGAATCCAACGGCCTGCAGGACAGCAGCCAGGTAGCGATCGTCCACCCTATCATTTGCCTTGGACTGATCAAAATTGATCATCTCGGCCACATCGTCGTATTTTACACCATCTAGGATCGTGCGTATCAGATGTAGATTGCTCTGAATTGTTCGGCCCTTCACAACCCAAGTCTGCTCAGGTCCCAACAGAATCCCGGCAACTGACTGTAAACGCTCCGTCAGGATCTTGGCCAAAATCTTTAACTCTTTGTTTAGCAGAGTTATGGGTCTATAGTCGTCTAAATCCAGCTCAACACCCTTTCCTTATTTCAACAGCGTGAACACGACAGTCAAAATCGGGACAAAGATGTAGGACAGCCTCAAGTACAATTCCTGGGGCAAACCATCCAAACCAGGCGACTTGACTCTGCCGACCTTCTTCAGTGCCACGTAGTCCTCGCCCTCTGTGATTTCACCCTCACAGCTAGCCACTTCAGTCGGCGAAAGGCGAGGAAAATCAGCCAAATTGTTGCGAAACTCTTCGTCACCGAGACCAGGCTCCTTGGTAAAGCGGCTCTCGAAATGCCACCGAAACGCCTCACACGCATTGTCAGACGACTTCAGAGTACGTCCCTCCGGGGTCACGACCACTTAAATGTAGCGATCAGAACCTCGACGAATCTCTCCCTTGCGCAATTCTGCGCCCGTTCACAGCTTCGGAAGACATCTTGCTTAACATGTCTAATTACCTGACCCATATAGCACTTACTAGCCAAACGCTCCAGGCCTCCCTAACTACGGATATCTCTATGGGATCCTCTCAGCTTCCGCCCTCGACTATCCTTAAAAGCCTTCACCTTATTAGACTTGTCTAATGCGAGCCGTTTGCTAAACTTATTGGTGAAGGACCCAATCCTATCCTTAAGCCTCTCCCACTACCTATTGGCGATAACCGCCCCCACTAGTTCCCGCTTCACTACGGTAATTAGCTGTTCCTGGAAGTCCCACCATTCCAGTAAAGACAGAGTGAACTTCCAGTAGCCAGCCATTCTAAGCTTACGATATACCTTCACTCGGGCACAGGCTAATCTGTGGTCCGAATAGCCTAATCAATGGAACGTGGGACAGTCTAGTAAATCTATGTCGGCCCTTCTGAATAACATTCTATCCAGGTAGTAGCCACCCGGGTAGACGGCCATTTAAGAGCCCACGCCCATATCTACCCATCTGGGGGATCGACCCGGTATCTATCGACGAGACCAAACTCGCCGATCAGATTAACCAAGTTACAATCGCTCGACCTCCCCGCCCCCTATCAAACTTGAAATCCAGGACGGTATTCCGTTCCCCAATAAAGTTAAGCACGTTGAATCCATCAGGATCGGCCCAACTGCCGAGACACGCTTCTACCAGTCGTTGGTCCCCATATGCTGAATAGATGACAAAGTTGTTAGACAGCACCCAGGCATCAACGTTGCAAAGAAAGTGAGTTTCCTGGATCGCGGTTACATCTACACCGAAAGACGAGGTCACAAAGCAGGCGGACAGACTTACTCCGATCCCTCAGGCCATTCGCATTCAGACTGACTATCTTGATAGACATTCTTTAGGTCTGAAACAAGAAAAAAGAATTGTCGTCAAACTATTCACATACCGGGCGGAAATCTGCACCCGAAAGGACCCTGACAGATTGTCCTAGGCTCTCTATGACCAACTCCGACGTCATCCGTTCATCCAGGACAATTCTGCCAACGTCCATAGGATAGGTTAATTTTACTACTTTATATAAGGAGGGATGGAACAATACCGGGACCTCCCTGCGCAAAATTACCTTAATTTTTTTCAAGCCGGGCGAACCCAACGCAAACATCCATATATCCGGAAACATACCTTTGGCTTCAAAAAGGCGGTTCCACACCTTGAGGTACCCCCGTGTACCTTACACAAGTGATAACACCTGGGACTTTTGAGAAATTGCGGGAGTCCTCAACAGACTTTCCATCTACTTTGGATATCTTAAACAAAAGTTCTAATATTCTTTTCTGTCCACTTTACAAATGTTATCTGGTCTAGGGAAATATTTTCTTTTTTTCTCCCTAGCCGAGTGGGGCGAGGAGGAATGCAGAGATTGAACTGAGGCAGGAGGTGGAGGGTGATGGTGATGGGCCAAGGGAAGGGGAAGAAGGAAGGCTCTTTGCTTTTGGTAGAGCAATGGTTTCTTTTGGGAAACAGGGACTGATCGGGACCTGGTTTCGCCCATGTACCTATCCGCCTTAATTCGCCCAGAGTGTTTTTACGTAAGCTTGTATTCTTCATCCCTACTGCTCTTGATTTCGTTCATCTCCGTTGCTGTGTCAGGCTGCTGCTGTTGCTGCTTCTTTTGTTGTTGTTGCTGCTGTTGTTGCTATTTCTGCTGCTTTTGCTGTTAAACCTCTGTCCGTTTCACCTCCTCCCCACGCTGCACCTGCACCTGCACTCTCTGGCTCCCCTTTAGGCTAATTCTCAGGCTTCTGCTGCACCTCCTCTGGCAGCTCCCGTCCCTCCCACGGCCGCTGACAACGGAACGATCCGCTACTGGGGAGAGGCGCGTCCGCCGTCCTTTATCTCTCTCCACCTCCTTCCAGAAACCGTCTGGAGACCCTTCAGTCACTGCTTCCTCTCTAGATGCCACCACTGCAGCCTGTTGGGGATTTCTCCAAAGGCTTGGCTGGCCAAAAATCATGTCTAGTGGTGATGCCAGATTTACCTATGATTGCACTCACCTCCTCCACTCTACCATATTTTGAAATGAAGCCCCCCCCCCCACACGGTTCCCGCAGACATCCACGGGCAATCCATGCACCGTGACCCCTGTCTTCCGAGCACCCATGCACTCTGTCCGGAGTCCCACAGCCTTCGCCGTCAGGACACCTCCGCCAACCGCTTTGCCTCCTGTTCAGTATCCAGGAGAATGTCCCACATGGCTAACACTTCCGGATCAATATTAAGGCTCTCCAAGGCTTCCTCCAAGGTTTCCCTGCTGACCCTAACCAATCTCTGACTCTCCGCATTGTTGGTCAGCAGGGATACCACAAGATCACTAACAGCCCCCAAAGCCGTATTTTACTCGTTGCTCAGCACAGCACACCGCTCCCTCCCGGCCCGCTCCAAGGCCAGGCCGCTCCAGACGGTGACAAATCCTGGGCTCGCACCGACGCTGCACTTGAACCCCTCGCCATGATGGTACAAGAACACCACGGACCAACAAATGAAAGTTTGCCCCACCTAAAAATGGCTTAATGAAACATGAAAAAAAAATCAAACTTGGTTTTCAAGAACGTGGAAAATCAGGAAAAAATAAACATTAAAAAATACAAAAAAAGAAATAAACTCGAGATGGAGTGAAAAGCACAAAATGGTAATCCACTAAAGAAAGTCAAATCTAGCTAAAACAAACAACAAAAAAGTGAGCAAATAAAAACAAATAAACAAAAAGAAAACTGCGAAATGTAAAAGTGCAACAAAAATAAGGCTTAATAGTTCCTAAGGGGGAAAATCTGATATTCTTGACAGGTGAACTTAAGCAGGTCAGAAACACGACGATACTGAAACAAATCTCACAAGGAGTCAGTCAATAATCACTGCAGTCAGTAGCCTGACACCACTATTTATACACTTGGCGAAAAACATATTCATAAGACCAGAATGCTCGAACCTGGGTGTCGGTAGTTACTAATTTTCTTCCTATATGACAGTGTGTATATATACGCATACATAGCAGACAAAAGTTTAGGGCCATCCTGCATTAAAAAAAAACAACTTAAAATGAGATTCTCGTATTTTTTTAAATAAAAGATAACATTTCAGTACCTAAAGTATATTTACTCTTTTCACCATTAACCCCTCAGTAGAATTTCTGACATTATCAAAATTTTCAACAAAGTTAAATGTTAATAAAGTTTCTAATTGTTAACTAACCACTGACTAATGTTATAAACCTGTCTCCGTTTGAAGAAAAAGAAATTCTGAAATTACGACGACAGTGTTTTCATAGTTATTTTATTTGTGACAGAGAGAGAGAGAGAGTCTAGGAAACACACACACGCGTATATATATATATATATATATATATATATATATATATATATATATATATAGTGAAACTAGAGTAGATTTGAATAGCGAAATTAAATCAGAGCATTTTGTATACTGATGAGGAAATATGATCTAGGGCAGAAGTTGTACCCATTGAATCTGGGTCGTCAGCAGACAATGGAAATGCTCGAAATAATTTTTATCAATTAAAAATTGAAATGGAGCTGAGTAAGCTAAAAGGAACTTTGGAATTCACATGATTTCGGTTGACGCAGCCAGAACCCCGTGATAATCGCGTGCAAAGTATTAGGGCCGTGGGTCAGTTATAACTAGCCGGATTTATCTATATAAACGTGTAGTTATGCTGAAAAAGGCAGACGGGAGAAAATTCTTAAAGAGATAATTTTTTTTTTTTTTTTTTTTTTTTTTTTTACTTTTCTTTTCTGTAACCCGTTTCTTTTCTCTACTATTCTTTTCTGCTATATAAGAAAGACATTACCAATTCAACCATTGAATTGATGTTTATCCGGCTTTCTGCAGATTTTATTTATTTATTTTTTCTGCATTCTAAATTTCTTAGCACTGACTCTCCAGCCTTGTCTGCATCTTCAGTCGACTGTGAATGGATGAACATCACTTCTGCTTTCTGGATCAAAGAAATCACTATGTGAGCAGGAAGCACGATTAAACCAGCGGACCGGCTGAATAATCTATGGATGCTCAGGGGACCTATGGCCACTCCCTTAAGTTCGGTTAGGACCGAGTAGACACCTCAACCCAGAGAGTAAGACAAAATGGCAAAATCAAAGCACCTAAACATTGAGGTGAGAGCACAAATTGAAATTTTATTCAGAGAAGGTGTAGGATTATTATTATGCATGAATAAAAATAAAATGATGAAAATTATAAATAAAATAAAATAAAACAATAATATTTAAACGTTGTATGAAATACATTAAATAGAAATAAAAATAATAAAAATACTCCCAGTATGCAACAAAATCTGTTCTTGCCGGAATACGTTAAATTCAATCTCTTCGCCACGAACCTTGTTACAGGCAACACGTGTCCGACTTCTTTCTGTGACATGGCTTGTAATACTACGTAATAATTTCTCCCTTTTATCACATGTACCATAGAACAAATGTAACCTAGAAATTATACACACCAATACACGAAAAATATAAATAAATTGAATGAAATTAACATACAATTTACCATGCTTTTCCTGTTATTTCTGTATGTTTTATTTCCTGTAGAGTATGCTTCTATCCCCATGAACACAAGGCTAATTTCTGCTGCTATGATGTTAGTGAATCCCCCACAATATTTTCATGACCCCCGACGTGTACAAAAAACATACTACTATCCACATCACTTGTTGACTCCCGGCGTATATAAAAACCAACTGTATCATTCATTTTGGTGACCAACGTTAAAAAAATACTCAACGTCCAAAAACTTTCCTATTTACCACATCATTTGGTGTCCAGTGATGTACAAAAAAAAAAAGAAATCATCTTATTCACCACACAATTTAAACGACGTGAGAAGAAACCATACTACGTGGCGACATCAAAAACAACTATTCGTCCACACACCGCTGATAACCAATGCGTCTGACCATAAAATAGATTCAAGCGAAGAAGCAAAAACAAATAAGCATTTCTCTTTTTATTTGCATACACTTGACATGGAACGAGATAACATCGTTTCCGTTAAAATTCCAGAACTTATGAAAATACCTTCAAGTGGCTGGTTCGCAAAATGTGAAATGTTTGCCAATCCGTATATCCTTATACCACCCCACCCCACCAAACAAACGGAATAATAGTGTGCTAGCATTTAAAAAAAAAAAAAAATACAACTATAATGGCCAAAAAAAATACAAAAAAAAAAAAGAATGAAATGGATAAACGCCGTAGAAACTGGAATGAGAAATGTACCTATCGATGTCACTGGAACCCAACTACAACTCATAAAAACCATGAACAGAACCTAACAGTTCTACCGTTACCAAAAATTAAAAAAAAATTTAAACAATTTTCTGAAGGATGACTACACTGAACATATCACTCCTTTAGAAAGGACCATTACACTTAGTTAAATCCTCCGGGCTCTGGACACTATAGCAGACATTGAAGAATTCCTTATAACAGAAAATTACTCAAAAAAAAAGAAATACACCTCGCAGTCGTTATTGGGAGATAAAAAATAAAACAGTGATGCCACAAAAAACAATAGCAAAAAACATTAAAAAAATTTATCCCCTGAACAAACCGATATAAACTCCTAACCACTCTTCAAAACAACCACCTCAACAAATACAACAATCAAACAAAACGATAACGAAAACAAAAAAACACTTCATTAAAAAATGAAAACAATAACTATTTTATTTTATATAAGCATCCTTCACTACTGGTTAGCTCCACTAATTTGGTGTGGGTATGATGTAGGAATATTATTCTTATTATAAATAAATAAAAAAATAACATATAAGATAAAAAATAATAATAATAATAATAATGAAAATTTTAAATAAAATAAAATAATAATATTTAAAGTAATAAAAATACTCCCAGCATGCAAGAAAAACTGTTCCTGCCGGACATACGAACATCCCGCCAAAAGACATTAAATTCAATCTTTTCACCACGAACCTTGTCCGAATTCTCACTGTGATATGGCTTGTAATACTACGGAGTAAATTCTCCCTTTCATCATATGTACCACAAAGCAATTATAAGCTAAAAATGCACATAAAAATATAAACAAATTGTATGAAATTAACACTCAGTTTACCATGTTATTTACGTACGTTTTATTTCAAGTATGCTTTTATCTCCATGAACACAAACCTAATTTTTGCTCCTATGATGTGAGTGAACCCCTACAACATTATGGTAACCGATGATGTATATATAGAAAAACAATCTAATCACCCACAATGGCTACTCTCAAAGACAAATTGCCTTGAGGTTGAAGATTTCTAGACACGGAGTGTAATCGTTATAAAGGCAGTTACAAAGTGGCGCAAATGTTATCAGTTTTTCTGAAGCACCAAAAGTGACAACTACTGCTGAAGATAAACACTTGAAGCAAAATAAATAAATAAATAAATAAACAGACGGAAGAATGCTCCAGAGTTGACAGCTGAACTTCATTTCTATCGACAGTAACCAGTGTCTCTCTCAACTGTGGCAAAATGTATTGTGGACAGACGAGTTCAAATTTGAATTTTTTGGTAGTAAGTGGAGAGGGTGTAAGAGAAGAAATCCAAGAGAAAGACTAAATGATGACTGTGATGTTCCATCAGTGGAACTTGGTGGTGGGTCCGTTATGGTGTGAGAATGCTTTGGGGAAGTGAACACTTGAGATTTTATTCAATTCAAGGGAATCATGAATAAAGAACAATGTTTTATTCTTTTAGTTGTGTTCTTTCATTTAGGGTTTTCTCACTCACAAAACGGGAACACGTCTATTGGGTGTAACTATTTATTACCAAGTCAGGTATAGAGCAACAAGTGTCGGAGTTAGCTCCTCCTCAGTTCCTTAATCCTTCACCAGGGGTCTCTCTCTCCCCTGGCTATAAATACTGGCTGACCTTTCGCCTCGATCTCATTTCTTTTTTCCTCAGCCCTTGGACCTTATACCACCTCGCCGATGTGAGCTCTCACAGATACAGCGTTTCCCAAATTCTGGGAATACGCTAAGAACAATACACGTACGTACGAACACTCACCACAACACACACACATAATATTCACCACACGCACTCAATGTAACTGCCCATGTGCTTGTAACTTGTACTTGTTGTTAATGTTAATACATATATTTGTTTACATATATTTATCGGTCTTGTTTGTTTTCTTTGTCTTCTTTGGACTTAATTAAAGTCCAACTTTCTCATGTAGCTGGACCCGCTAGCAGGAAATTCTACCCACATGTGTTCTTCTACAATACATACTCATCACCCAACGGTCCGCTACACAATCAAGCAAGGGCACACAACTCGTGATACCCGGATGTAACAAGGAACAGTAATGATCCACGATTACTACTCATTTTCTTCCTATATGACAAATAATGACCAACATTTACACTTATGATTTTTATTGTAATATTTTGTTAAATTTCTTAAGCTCAAATACTTACCAATGAAATAGGGGAATTTCCATAGATATCTTATCGTCGTGAAACTCACAAGGAGCTTATTCTATCATTCACTTAAGAATTAGGATTTATCAAAAAATTAAAAATAGGTATATTATATTTCATGGGTATATTACCAGTGAAAAATTGAAGTTTTGAATCTCACGTTTTTCTATTTCCTATTTATTTTTTCTTATTATCATTATTTCTTTTTTATTTATGGTTTGATCCAATTTTTTTAAGTCTCTTATCTGAGACCCAAAGTAAAATAAGATTTTTGTCAAAAAATTATTGAGTGTTTTTCTAAGTATATGATCAGTACTTATGTACTTATAAAGTAAATCTTTTGTTTTTCACAAAAAGATTAATGTCATATTATTATCATTTCTATTTCCAGATCACTACGTATTTTTATGTTTCAAATTCTTTATCGTATTCATATAGACATCAAATTCTTTGGATGATATGTTCTATCAAGTTGTATGATTATGTCGATAAGATAGAATTCATATACTTCGAAGTTTTTATAAAAAAAAACTCTATCTCCTTCTAAGATTCTATGGGGCGATCAGTGCATACGATGATGTTTTTTTTTTCTTCATACTATTTTTGTATAGGTTAAGTTATAATCTTCTTCTTCTTCTTCTGCTTATTATTATTATTATTATTATTATTATTATTATTATTATTATTATTTATTTATTTAATGCTACTACTACTTCTACAAATCGATTTTTATGTATACAAAGATGATCTTGAATATGGTCATTGAAAAGATGCATCGATTGTAGAATAGTGATCAGCAGGTAATCCAGTAAAGTATTGCTGGTTATATTTTCTATCCCTTTCTCGTGACCCTATGCTAGACTGAGCAAACATTAGTAAATACTTACATTCACTTACTTTAATCTTAAAATTTACGACTATAAGTTGAAAGAACACATGGCCCAGTGGATAAAAGCGTTGAGTGGTTGATCCAAAAGTGACTTGATCCAGGTAGCTTCCTCCATTAGGTCACGTAAAAAAGCAGTATATCACGATGAAAAAAGGCTCATAAATCAGCGAAAACAAAGTTTTGTCTCAATATGTTGTTATTAATTGAAAGTTAAAGCATTAAATTTATTACTTACAGTAAGTAACATATTCTGGTGTCTTTCAGACAGAAATTATATCGATTGGAATGTCAAATATGTGCTCGATTTTTGTTTAATTTTCTTAAAAGCGGCCATTTCCTTAAATTTTAAGAAATTTGTAAACAAAAACAAAATTTTGATTTTAAACTTCTTCCTAAAATAAATGTATATATTTTTGACACGTTATTTGAGTAAAATTAGAAAATTTAAAGTTAAATTAATCTGATATGAAGCAAACAGTACTTACTTATAGCATAAAAATTTGTATCCAAACATTTCTTAACGATGTGTCTGAATTTATCAAAGAAAACGATTGTGACGAGGTGATGACAGATTACTATGGATGATCAAAATTGAAAATTTTTGCAAAGTAAGCGAACGCGGTTTTTCTTTTTTAACTAGTACTTTTTAAATATTAACATTTTTATTCAGCAATTATGTAATATCTATTTTTTATTTCATACTTTCTTAATTAGATAATTGTTTAAAGTTTTTTTATTAATTAAATAATTGTTTAAAATCTTTTAAGGATTATGTCATGTATACATTTCCATACGTAGAAATTATGAACGTTTTTTTTCAGTAAAATTTTTTTTGAAAATTATTTTTAAAATATTCGGGGTCAAACGACTGTTATGTGCTTTTCAAATTTCGATTCGTAAATTTACTTTTTCATTAACGTTATCGTATTACTTGCTTAAAAGCAATAAAGAATTTTAAACCATTTTTGAAGTATTAAGAAGTCAATGAAAAAAAATTTTTTAAATGGAAAAAAATTTGTAAAAAATACATTATTCATCGAAAAAAATTTATTTCTTCACAAAATAATGTCCTTAATATAACGTATTTACAAAAACAGGTGAAAGCTTTTCTAATTCATTAATGTCATACTTTTTTACATTTTTTTTATAATTCAAAACAGATTTTCTATGAAACCATGTACTGTTTTACAAAAACAACTGGTGATTTACTTTCTACAAAGAGTCCTGTTTATAACTAATAAAACAAATCCCACGCGTAAAGATTTAATTTTTCGAAATTTCATGAAAATATGTAAGTGGGTGGAAACATGTTTAAAAAAATGTCTTTTTAACAAGATTTTCTAAAAAAAATTTTCAAAAATAATTTAATTCATATCTGAATAAGTCATGAAAGTTTCATTAAAATCCGACAATTATTCGATTTTTGCAAGAATTTCCTAATTAACGTGTGTTTTCCTCGGGAAAAGCGCAAAATAAAACTAACCTCTTTTTCATCTTATCGCGCTGTCGTAAAAAAAAAAAAATTTAACGAAAATTTTCTACGTGCTAGAAAGGAGTAAAAAAATTTCAAAAAATACTTTAGTCTTTCCTCTTCATAACAATATAAACATATTGATACAAAACTTTGTTTTCGCTGATTTATGGACCTTTTTTCATCGTGATATGCTGCTTTTTTACGTGACCTAATGGAGGATCCTAATCCAAAGTTATGAACTCAAGCAAAGGGAACAAAAACGCAGAGAGTTGATTATCAATGGTAATTAAGTAAAACTGAGCATATCCAGAGGCATGACACGTGGAATTAGAACAATCTACCCGTAGATTAAATAATGATTTCGGTTCGAAATTCTAACAAATATCACCGGCCGAAACGTCGTGAATATGACAATAAAGGTGAGGACAAGAGTCCGAACAATATAAATAGATGAAAGTTTATAGGAAATTTTCATATAATGTCTGACAAGTATTGCCATTTCATGTAGGTATTTTTGTGATGTCGACGAACACTCGTTTGAAACTTTTGTAATGTCAACGAATACTCGCTGTCACTTTCGTAATGCTCATTTTAGTAGAGACTTTGTAATCGCAAATTCAACTATAGTAACGCTGTTGAACAATACTGGCGTCAGGCGTCTTCGAATAACACCCGCACTAATAGTACTTACTCGATAATACTCGCTCGAAAAGTAACCACCGAATAGTAATCTATATAGTGATCAGTTGTAACAGAGAGAGGTATACGCAAACACACCCACATAAACACACACACACACACATATATTTTTTTTATTGAAATTGGAGTGAATCTAGCTAGTGAAATTAGATCAGAGCATTTTGTTTACTGATGAGGAAATCTGATCTCGCCTTTGGAATTGGATCGTTGAAAAAACAATGGAAATGATCTAAATAAATTTTATCGGTTAAAAATTGAAATAGAGCTTACTCGAGCTATGAGAACTTTGAAACTCACATGATTTGGGGTTGAAAACGGCACTCATGATAATCGCATGCAGACCAAGGGTTGATTTATGATCAGTCAGATTTGTCTATATAAACGCATAGTTATGCTGAAAAAGTGCCAGATGGAAGAGAGAGACGAGAGAGTCCGCGATCGGTCGGCACATCGTCGTCGCATCCGTGAGCACCCGCAGGCGACCGTTACGGGTCGCAGTGCTACAAGCCAGACGGAAGAGGCAGAGAGTGGTTGGCTGGTCTGTCATTGAATGCAGATGGAAGAGAAAGACGGGACAGACTGCGATCGGTCGGCACATCGTTGACACGTGCGTGAGCACCCGCCGGGGACCATTACGTGTCGCGATGCTACAGGAGAGACGGTAGGGTCGGGGAAAGAGACTGTAGTCGAGAGAGTCACGAGACCATCGTCGCAGTCGGTCGAGAGATTTGCGGGAGAATTTTGGAGGAGAGAGAGAAGACTGCCCCCTGTTCTGAGAAGTCTGTATGAGACTGGACTATTAGTCATAAACCTACCCCAGGCGATTCAATACGCATTTATCACACACAAACCCTCTCTCTGTTGGGAATTCGCTGGATGCATTTTGTCTTTTTCTTTTCTCATTTATGTTAAATGTTTTTATTCTCCCTGTAACCTCTTTTCTGATGTTATCTTCCTATATAAAAAACATCAATATTTCCCCCATTGTTGTCTGGTTTCTGCAGATATTATTTCTTGTTTTATTTTGCCACATTCTAAACTTCCTACCGCCAACTCTCACAGCCGTGTCCACACCCCCAGTCGACCGTGAAATATGGACAACACCCCGCTTACTGGATCTAAAAACTAACACAGCATGGGCAGCGAGCAGGACTTGACCAGTTGACCGGTCGAAATAATCTACGGGTACTCAGGGAGCGTACACCTCAACCCAAAGAGGAAGACGCCGGACGTTGAGGGACTGGGGACGAAGTGGTAGACAGTGTAGAGAATAGCGTAGAAATAGTGAATAGTATAGAGAATAGCGAACCGTATAGTAATAGAGGATAGAATAGAAATAGTGATTAGTTAGACGCCACGCTAATTTCCATATACACATTTCCTTTACGATCACGTGGTCTACTTATTAGAAATGAAATCACCTGTGTTTGCTCACTCGTGATCTGTATTCAAACTCAAGTGTCAGCAGCAACACTTTATTCCAATATAACAGTATGTTTGTAGTCACTAGGTTGAAATCCGTGTGATATTTGTGTGGTTAATAGTTGTTCTGGGCTGTATGATGAATCACTCCTTTAGTAAATGTAGTAGCAGGCTAAGTGGACGAAGTTGAAAGTCCGTAGCAACATTAAACATAGAAAGCTTCTAAAATAAATATTAGGTTGGTGCAAAAATAATGACGTAATAATGTCGTCTTTTGACGTATTTTTTAACGTCAAAAAACGACATTAATACGTCATTATTTTTGCACCAACCTAATAAGAATAGGAATATTGAAGTTAAAATAACGTAAGATTATTCTCTTTACTATAGTGTGCTGAATTGTAAAAGATTACAACAGTGTAGACGTTCGTAATAGATTCAAAGAGTTCAACTGGAAAGACTGCAGTCGTTTCGCTGCATGACGACGGTATATTCGCCAACGTTTCTGATTGGACAGAAAATATGACGTTTTACCACCAATTATGTTCGCTTTTTTTCTTTTTTTTTTCTGATTCTGTCAGTAAATATTGCCTTTGTCTTTTGAGCTTTGACATAGAAAGAGTGAAGATATTCGTTACAATTACATTGTGAACAATGCTCTTTAAAATGTTGACTCATGACGAAAGAATTTAAAACGCTCGATCGATATTTTTTGTTCACAGCGAAATATTTGTATGAATTAAATGCATTTTCGTTTTTTTCAGACGTTTACTCCAAACTTTCTTCCAGTACATATAGTATTCAGTCAATGAAGTTCAAAATATTTTTAATTAGATATTAATTTTCTGCTTAATTATAAGAATGTGTAAAAAGGAGTTTTGTTTTCATTCTTTTTTACAGACCTCCATTCCAAATCTTATTTTATGTACACATCAGAAGACTCTGTGACACCATTATAATATTTGTAACCGGTTGAGAAATTTAAAATTAATTAATTCAACACGAATGTGAGCTTTTAGTTAGGTTTACATGCATGCAGATAGCTAAAAAGAGAAGAAAAACATTTATGAGATTAGCAATAGTGCATGTGTGTTTAAGGGAGAGGGAGAGAGAGAGAGAGCCACGTGGTTAGGTTTAAGTTAAGTAGTCAAATTTGCTCGGCTGTTGCTTTCCTTGAGTGAGATAGTGGGCAGCGTCTTGTACCTACCACATTGTTATATACCGTACCTATGAATACTAATGGGCATGTCCCAATCCTCATAAATACGTCGGACATATTGTAAGTGGGGGTAATATGCTGTCTAAATATTAATAGTTCACCACTAGCAGTGGTTTACCTATTTCACTCCGCTGGCGAGTATTGTATTTTGTTGATGTTATAAAGATTACTATTTCATTTCCAACCTCCGTTTTGGTTATTCCACATTCAATAACCTTTTTCTAGGTTACAACACGCATTCTATGGATGACAGCAAAAGATAGAAAGAGGGTTTATGTACCTTTATCTTCGCTTTGGGTATAATAATTAAAGATATGATTATTTGATTGGATATGTGATGATGGAATCTAGTGAGATGGAAAAGGATCTTCGAGTTCATATACATCAGTCATTAAAGCCATCAGAGCACATTGTTGAATCAGTAAAAAAAAGCGAACAGAATTCTCAGAGAAATAAAAAAAAGCCCATACTTTAACAAGTGAGACCTAAACAAAGTTTCACACTTGACCATACCTCCTTGTCGCTGCTCTGTCATCTGTGGTTCACCCAACCTCATTAGTTCAGTTGTTCAAGATTTCCCTGTAGACCCCATTTTTTCAATACATCCTGTGGGTATTATTTTTCCAATCTTTGCTTCCTCATAATGGGCCGAAGAAATATCAAGTATTTTTATGTTTTTAAGTATGAATATCATTCTAGTTCCAATTTTTCTTTAGAAATATATATATATATGTGTGCGTGTGTGTGTGTGTGTGTATGTATGTGTGTGTGTGTGTGCGTGTGTGTGTGCGTGTGTATATTTAGGCAGAATATATCCATTCAAGCGTTTTATTGAATAATATAAACATATCATGTCTATTTTTATAATAATCCTTCTACTTCTCTCATCAGCGTCTTGACGTTAAGTTGAAATTCGTCAAAGGAGGCACCGTAGTTTTTTCTTAACCAAGTACTTTCGATCTCCTCCAAAATTGTCTTTGTAATACACCTCGGAGGAGGTCGAAAGTACCTGGGTAAGAAAACACTATGGCGCCTTCCTTGACGAATTTCACCTTAGCATGAAGAAACTGATTAGAGAACTAGAAAGGATTATTATAAAAATAGACATATGTCTAGATTACTCAATGAAACATGTTTGAATATATATATATATATATATATATATATAGAGAGAGAGAGAGAGAGAGAGAGATAGAGAGTAATATTCACCTTGTATAAGGCCCAAGAGCCACTCGAGGAAGAGGGTTACAGAATAAGAAGCACAGTTTATGGGGATATGAGTGGAAGATAACCTGTTCAAATCTAGGGTTAACCGTTAAGATTTTAGTGACCGAGGAAGCATCCTCTTGGGAGTTGGTTCCACAAAGCTGCGGTTCGTGAGAAGAGGCTATTCTAGTGGAACTTACTTCTCACCAATGGAATACGAAGGGAATAAGGGTGGTTCGCCATAATGTGCTTGGGATGGCGGGTCTTAACCGTTAAGTTTAAAATTGGTGGACCTAAAGAATGTAGTTCGTTTGAACGCTTTCCATGGAAATAGCGGGAGAATAACTAGTAGCTTGGGACATTTCGTCTGTGGGGAACGGGTTGTAAGGTGGAAAATAGTTCATCGCCTGCAAGGACGCGGAGACGCTATTGAACTCTATCGAGACTGGAAAGTGAAGATATGCCAACAGTACTCCGTTTTCTGCCTGATCTGACTCTTGTAGATGTAAAGGATAGTAGGTGTCATGTACTTACTTGGACCTGTACATGAACCGACCATTTCTATAGTATCTCTAGCGATGGATCGTATGAACGAGTTCCAATTGAGGCCTTGAGTTTCCTCCCACTCTCTATATATAATTGCCTAAAAGACTCTGTGTAGATGTTAGTTTTCTTAGAACTTTGAGTTCTAGTCTTAACAAGTGTGGTCAGCTAATGATAAGCATAAGTTCTCCAAAATGTATCTTTCGTATGTTAATAGGGTTAGGGGTTGTGTGTTGAAGAAACAAAAACTAAATGTGCTGAATTGATTGAAAAAATAGACAAACAAAATGGTGAAACAACGAGATAGAACATTTTATTCTATCGGGAATATTTTCGTATAGAAAAAAATTTCAAGGAATGTTCCTAAAAGAAAATGCAAACTCCAGAAATGTTCTTAAGTGTGTCTATGTAACCAAAACAATGCAGAAAACGGTGGACTTACCCTGTTGATGAATTAAAATGAGGTGTATTATCTACGTCATGTACATCTATTGCATGGAGCGCTAATTTTAGCCTCCTATCCCGATCTTAGCTCGATATGAAATAAAGCTAGCTTCTTCAGCAAGCTCCCAGATTTTCTTTTTGTTTTTACGCATGTCCAAAAGCTGAAACGGGGTTTGTTGGTGCTGATAGGGTTATCGCGTGTCTAACGAAAACTTTTAACGTCTGCTATACGTATTTAATCAGCGACAATTCTAATTTTGAATATTTGATTCATTCTTATGATTATTCAAATACTTTAATTAAAATCTATAGCTTGACAGTGTGTTTTGAATTCTTTTCTCTTATTTTCTTTTTTTACGAGAGAAAAGTTTACTTTTCATAGAGAAAGACGCTGAGGGAAAAGGCTAGAGTTTTCTTTTCTTCTTTTCTTTATTTTTAACAAAAAGTAGTAAAGTAATTTCTTTTATAGTCCAGTTTGACAGGCGAAAGAATAAACTGGTTTATTGCAACGTGGGTAGAAGGAAGAAAGAAAAGGACGAAAGGAAGATAACGACAGTGAAAGAAAACTAATGAGAATTCGTAGAGAAGTAAAGAAACACCGGCTGAATGTAAAGTACACAAACAAAGACCACAATGAATCCCTGTCTATTCATTCACCTTAGTTCTAGGTACTTATTATCGGAGAAAACCTATTTTAACAACTTTTACAATATCTACAGACAAGCTGCAAGGAGGGATTTTTGTTTCCTTGCCCTCCATCTTGTTTCCACTGTGTTTCTGAATAATAACAGAATACGTGGTTTGTCGGCTTTGTCAAATTGTGTAGGACAGACGTCGAAATATCCCGTCAATAAATGTCAGTAAAAGTAGCTAAACTAGACTTTCTGAGTCACCAAAAGTTGGTCAAATGCTTGGCAACACTGTAGAGTAGTCATTCACAAAGTGGGCCGTTGAAAAATCCAGAGGGCTGGTAAAGGGTGGTATAGAGCGTCATCAGAACAAAGAAGTATTTATTTATATATTCCAGCCTAATCTATTGCGTTCACTTTCGCAGAAATGCCCTTATAGTAATGGCATGACACCGCCTTTCCCATTTCTAGTTTTGATTCGAGAAATTGTTTTCAGCTTGTAGAAACCGCTGAATCTTTTGTTTTTCCAGTGCGTCATTCAAACGACCCACTTGTTTACAATAGGGTTGCGCAGTAAAAGTTTATCCGAGTTTGTATCTGCTCCCCAAACAGAAAAAATAACTTTTTCAGCAGGAGATTCCATTTAAGATGTCCAAGACTCTCTTGAATCTAGTTACAATTTTCCTCGTTTTCGATTCCTCCAATTCATCAATTTTTCATCGCCAGTAGCTGTTTCCTCTAGCGAACAAGAAGAAAAAGACAAATGTTTAAAAGGTCACTAATGTCTGTGGTCGCCATTTTGTAGGCTTCTCAGGTACAGGGTCAATCTGAGATGACACTAACCAGAAGTGGAGATCTACGATTCTTCCGTTGCCAATGGTGATCCCGAAAGATGAACATCTGTGAGCAGGTTTGTGCCTGATATGTGAGAAAATCCGTTGAACAAAGGAATATATAATCAACCAGAGAGAAGTTTGGTAGTCTCTCATACATCGCAGACAGAAAGTAAGGTCCACGTTTCGAAGTAGAGGCCGCTTCACACACACACTGATCGAATAAAATTAAATATGGATGATTCATGCCTCATGTTCTGCATTAGCCTGTCTGTTTTTTTATTAAGAGGAACCACCTACGTTATTAGAGCAGGGGAACAATTACCCACGTCCTGAAGTGACACGGCACATAAAATAACGTTTCATTGGCCCATTTCTAAAACGAAATATTAGTCACGAGGTTTATTTGACTCTATCTCAACAATATTTTATTTAGCTGTTGTACAGAAGCCTCTAGACGTCGAACAATACTTCAACAAGATGATACATGAAAGAAAATTTCTGAATAAAAAAGAAAATAGTAGGCAATCGATTGACGTGGATTGGACATAAGAAAGAATTCTTCCAAATACAACTTGCAATTATTAGCTCCGAAGTAGAAAATAATAATTCGCGATTTGCTTTAAAACTATTCAGGTATGGGAAATGGTCATCTGGTGTTTCTACTAATGTATTTAGAGATTCTTGATAAAATACAAAGCAGAATTTACAATGTAATTGGTCCTGACTAGGCATCTCTGCGGCAGTCACTTTCCCACCGCCGGAACTTAACTTCCTTGCGTCTTTTCTCTAAATACTTTTATGGTATCAATCTATATCTCTGAGGTGAGGTATTATGATTATTTACATTATTTGAACTGTTATCCTCATCTTCATTGCCATGTTCAAAACGTTTCGCCCGTTGTACGCTCCGGCCTTCTTCAGGTGATTGTAATTTCGAACTGAACCCTTTATTTCGTCCACCAGGGTAGGTTGTTCTAGTTCCACGTGCCATGCTTCTTCTGGATGTCTCAGTTATTTCCCTTTAACTCTCCAAGTTTGGTTTACCACTGCTGTGGGCTGGTATTGAACTCACAACTCTTTGGGTCGAGTCACTGGATCTAACCAACGGTGGATAAAGACGTTAGTTAGATCCAGTGACTGGACACAAAGAGTTATGAATTCAATACCAACCCACAGCAGTGGTGAACCAAACTGAACTTTTATGGTAATTCTTCTGATGAACCTTCTTTGCTACATAGACTTCATGAACTCAAGAGCAGTACTAGATTGGTGGCGCGGTCTCATCACTGGATCTGGTTAGATGTAACCGTAAATTCTATGTTAACAGTTTCTTTTTTTTTTCACTTTTCGCTTGTGGAACTTTTCCATCTTCTTGCTTTCCAGTCAACTTTGATCTTCAAAAACTTGAATGTAATTTCAATTGTCATCATCTGTCTACTTAATTGTTATTATTATATTGCTCTCTCTTCTTAATAATAGTTTTTCTCGTATTTTCGTACACTCAGTAACCCATTGCGTCTTAGCTATTATTCGCTTGCTTGGAATAAAATGATTAAAATAATTCTTTGCTGAGAACGCGAGTCAAAATCAGTGATTTTCAGTCGTAGCAAGAGAAAAATACTGTTCGCTGTTTGTTTGTTGGTTACTCTCAATTTATTTAGACGTAGAATGGAGAAAGAAAGAAAAGTTAAACAATGATAGCGGCATCCTTGTTTCAAATTGTCTGACCGCCCCAGAACACACGTAACGGTAAGAAAGGACTTGAGCAGGAATGTTCTACTAGTCACATTTATATCTGAAGTCACTGGCTAAATTCCCATCAGCACCTGATAACGTGTACTTAGTCAAGTGATTCTTCCACCTGTTGCATATTTATTGAATTATATCATTGAATATGAAGAAAGTATACTTTGATAACGCTATTCATAAACTTTGTTGAAGCCACGTTACTAATTCTATTGCAACGTACATAAAATATTTAAAAAAAAAAAGTTTTCTGGCAAATTTTTATCTACTTTATAAAGCAAAACTTTTTATTCGCCTTAAAGCAAAATGTGATTTGTGATTATTCAGTTTACAAATCGTTAACACGACCTCATTACCATCAGAAATATAACCAAAGCTTCCAACGCAACAATTATCAAAATACGATCTGAAGGAAAATTTCATGTGAGTTAAAATGGAAGGACTGTGAAGGTAAACATTTTGAAGAGATCGATAAGTGTCTCTTCAATAAAGAGAGACACCTTTGAAGAAAGCGGTATTGTTTGCTGTGCGACCCTCTGGGTAGATACCAGCTTTTGTTGGTGCAAATTGGCTAACGCTTTCTTCTTTATTTTTTCATTTTTTTCATCTTCTTTCTCTTTTTTACCCCTTTTTCTTCTTTTTCTTTTTCCTTCTTGTTTTGCTTGTTTTTCTTCTTCTTCTTTCGATGACCTCAATATGAGAAGTATTTGTTATAATTTTTGTCTTTTTCGTCTCTGTTGACCGTTTCTTTTCCTTATCAACCTATTGCATTCGGTTATCGTTCATGTCAGACAAAAATCAATATTTTTCAACGAAAATGTATTTTTCTAATGTAGCTCTGTACTACGAAAATGACCGTTATTTCTTAGAAGAATGAAAGTTTTAAAGTTTAAATAGACGAGTTAGCTATAAAGTGAAAATCCGATTCCCATTGTATTCATAATGCCAAACAAAACGCTATCTTCGTGTCTGACTTTCTAACAAGGAATGTTCAGTTTATAAACGTATTGATAAATTGAACCATGACTTTGTGTCCGACATACTGAATGTCTTTTCTAATGTCCGTTGCACGACTCAGACATCCGTCTATGACCAACATAGAGAGCAGTGGTACATTGCATGTTGGAACGGCGTCTGTCTTTCTCCTCGATTGATTGTCCTATCAAGGCTAAATAGACCATTCTTCCCTATTATATCATTAATAAATTAATTTATTGGCCCTTATCCTAAAGATCCCAACGTGTTTTCCTTACACACAAATTTCTCTTAGATTTAAAGTCTTCAGGTCGGAATCAAACACATATTGGTGAAACGCGTTGTTGTCACATTATTGTCACTTTTGTTTCGGATGCTATTCTACATCCTACAAACACGCGTGTATGTATAAACGAGGGATGTTGAAAAGTTCGCAGAGCCACCAGTAGTTTTGATGATGGCTATAGTGTACTTCGCTTATTTTTGTAATAACATTTATCAGAAAGAAAAGAGTAATTCAAAATGATTGAAGTATAAACCAGGAGGCCTTTAAAAAAACAAAAACAAAAAAAACAAACGATGTTTGCTTAGATTTTAGGAAGTGAATTGAACCTAGAACTTTTTAGCACCGACTCATAAAATGTTCCCATAAATGTGGCCGAATTTTTTTCACAAAGAAATATAAGAGTTCAAAACTATAAAACCATATTCTGGATCATTATTTGTGAAAGATGTTATATCATTTATTTAAAACTATCACAATTCGCGTGTTACGATCACGAGACCCGTAACCCATTAGGATCTAATGGGGCATCCCATGTACTGTTCTAGCAATGATATTTCCTGGATACGATAGCAAGATAGCCTGGTAGAGCCCAACCTTTTCTAGGCTGGTTTCGAATTCAGTTTTTCCTTCTCTTAGACACGTTGCCATACAAGGCAATAGGAACTTCTATTTCTATCCTTCTAGAGGGGGAAGTGATGCATTCATACCTCTCCTAAATGTAATAGCACATAAGTGAATGTAATGAACTCGACTGGAATTCGAACTCGGCTCTCTGACAAAGTACTACTTAAAAATTGTTCAAACTGTAGAACCAATTTTCTACTTTGACCAAGCATTTTAGGGGTTTATTTTGAAAAAAATATTTCTATTTTCTCATTTCAAAGTGATATTTGTTCTAGATAAGATGTTACGCGTGGGCAGCTGGCGATCTCTCATTAAAAAAAGACCCTGTCCAGGCCTGCATGCCAGGGAAAACAAAATAATTCCGTCGCAGATCCAGGGTCTCTCGAGACTAATGTGTGTATGTATGTATGTAATACACACACACACATATACGATGTTATAATCATATGTATTATTAGTTTTTGTTTCTTTTTAATCGTTTTATCCCAAGTAAGGCGGGAATACAACGAGTACGCAGGAGGTTACAGGGAATAAAAGTGAGAGAAAAAACTGGGTATGCAGGGGTGGGGATTGAGGAAAGGTTAAAAGATGAACGGGTTTCAAGACAACAGAAGATGGCGATTGGCGTTGCATTTACATTTTTTAATATTGTAGTTTTCAGGAAAGCAAGTAAACGGAAGATAGACCACAGGAGAGAAGTGCGAGAAAAAAACTGTTGGAATAGAAGTGGCAGTTACATTTAACGATTTCAACAGTAAAAGGATGGGACCTAGATGCCAGTCTTGTAGCACACTTAAATTCATGTGGAAAAAAGCTCATCAGAGCAGTTGGCATGAAAATATTTGTAGAAAAGACAGAGGGAAGCCACATCACGTCTGTGAGAAAGTGATTGAAGCCGAGATGCCAGGTCAGGATCGATTACATTAAAGATTTTTCTTTAATTTTTTGCAAAGTTGGTTCGATTTAAATTTTAAAATTCTTAGATCAAGACTTGAATTGTTTTTGCAGCTTTTAATTAACAAGTATAGTTTTCATTTCAAAAATATCATTAACCTATAGCAGCATATATAATAATTGTGCTTGTCCCCCTCCCTTCGTTAGTTCACACGACCGTCACACCCTGCCATTACCTCATAAATAATGGACTATTCTGTTTTAATCGATTCAGTAGAAAAATATATAAAATCGCTACTTAGTTTCAATGAGAAAATGAAAGAAAGGAAGATGGAAGTGCTTAAGGTCTGCTTCAGTAAAATAGGGAAAAGGTGTCAATTGCAAATCTTGTCATTTGTACCCACTTCCTAAAATAACACCCAGCATTCTTATTTATGATTGTTATTGCAACCATGGTCGCCCACATCCTGAAGAGACACGACACATAGAAATATATATATATATATATATATATATATATATATATATATATATATATATATTAAGTCATTTTTATGTTTAACATTCTTTTTATAGATACAAATATTTAAGTAAATGCTCTCTCTATATTATTATATATATTAGCGAGTAAAAGAAATGAACCACCTAAGTAAAAATTCAATGGACTTAATTTTTACGAAAATTGGTATATATATTCGACAATGTCTTTTGAGGACTAACCATTAAATGCAAAAAGACAAAAAGTATGATCATCAACAAGAGAAAGAAAAAAACAAGGTGTGAGTTACAAATGGGATATGTCAACATCAAACAGGTACAGGAATCTAAATATCTGGAAAGTGTTTCAACTGAGGATGGAAAATGCGACACCGAAATCCGAAGTACCCATCGGTTTAACGAAAGAGACATTTCAAAAGCTAAGAGATAAGTCTAGGAGATAAAGACAATGAACATAGAATAGGCTGCACTTTGAACTTCTGGGAAAGTTCGATCTACTTGTAAAGAATGTTAGAATAATCCAAAACTCATAATGGGAGTAAACTGCCTGTATAGAGATAGAAAATGGCTTGAGTAGATACACAAAAGCAGAAATGGGCACGAGACAAGGATGCGCATTCTCCCCAAGATTTATTCAACGTCTACAGCGATGCTATTCTAAGGGACCTGGAGGCCCTAGCAGGATTTATTATCGGTGGGCATAATGTTAACAATATAAGATACACAAATGACACTCTGACACTCTGTTGATGACCAACTCGGAAGGAAAACTACAGCTAACTCCTAGACAAGGTGGTAGTGAGAAAACAGGACTCTCCATCAATTGCAAGAAGACAAAAATATGTTATCAGTAAGAGAAAAACCCAAAATGCTAGTTAAGAATTGGAGATATAAACATCAAGCAGGTACAGAAGCTTAAATATCTGGAAAGCGTTTTAACAGAGGATGGAAAATCCGACAAAGAAATCCGAAGTACCCATCGGGTTAGCAAAAAAGAGGCATTCCAAAAGCGAAATAAATTGTTGAAAAGCAGAAAAACTTCGTTAGAAATAATGAAAAGGGTGATGGATTGTTATGTGATATCCATCCTCTTATATGACAGAGAATGCCAACAGATGAAGAGAAGACTAACGTCAACAGAAATTGGGGTTCTACAGAAAGATACTGAGAATTCCATGGACGGAGTAAGTAAGCAACAGGGAAGTCTTAAAGAAAATGGCAACAAAAACGAATACTTCTGCTCAGAGTCAGGAAGACAGCTGATATTTCTTTGACCATAATAAGAAAGGAGGGCTTAGAAAACAAACCCCACAGGGCATATTAAGGACAGGAGAGATAGGGGAAGCCAGTGAGCCGCCTACCTGAGGAGCTTTTTGAATTACGGAAGCCTTAGCTAAAGTATAAAATCTGTTAAAGGCCGAAAGGGAGAGGAAGTTCGGGAAAACTATGGTCGCCAATGTCCGACACATAGAAGATCTGCGGTAATTCTGAACTATATATAAGGTGACGTATTCATGTGAATACAGTACGAGGTGTGAATATAAGGGTATGAACACATCGTGCTCCTGAAAAATACATATACAGACGTTATGAGGCACTAAACTATAGTGCCTCATAACTTCTGTAGTGACTGAAGTGAACGGTGAATAAAATGGATATATGCTCGTCATGAGTGGATTTCTCTAATGTAAATAAACTGTTGGTGGTAAATTGAACAAAATTTCTTTTTGAATCAGAAACGGGAAAGAATGTCTACGTGCAGACATGCAAAGAAAATATTGATTTTGCACTCTCTGACCCTGCCCAAGAAAGAAACTGTAAGCAGTAAGTGAACAGATTTAAATGACGGAAAAAAACTTATTTTTTCTATTTTAAAATAGAAAAAATAAGTTTTTTTACGACATGCAACATTTAGGTTTCTGCAGTCCGAAAGGTGAAGCTATTATATATATATATATATATATATATATATATATATATATATATATATATATATATATATATATATATATATGTAAGCAAATATAAATGGATATAAATCCGACAGAATGGAGAAAAATATTTGGAAAAAACAAACGAAAATCCTTAAATGCAATTATGTAGTTTTAATATGAATGAAATGTCAACGTCTGACGTTTCGGTTTAATAAACCTTCTTCAGGACAATATTCATTAAAATACAATTAACATAATCAGTTCAACATGACAAAGACGATGGACATAAAAACAAGACTTTCAGCTTTCCGTTTAAGCATATATATATATTAGGATATAACACAGAAAACATGTAAAATCGCTACACAATTGCAGTCATGTTTCAATGTATATCAATGCATCTCATCAGTCGATTGTAAATTACAGATGAGTGTACGATTTTAGATAAAAAACATTATCAAATTGCAAAGTTTAACTAAATTGTAAGGTAAAATGTAAACTATACTTACAATTTACTGTTATGTATATATATATATATATATATATATATATATATCGTATATTTCCACGTATAATATAACACCTTTTGCCGCTGTCTACACTCGGTAGTGCAACCACGCCACGTTCAGTGGTCCGGTCCTCAGAGTCTAAGGACGACGTTTTAACCACGCGGCCAACTCTTCGCTGGTCAATGCTGACGCTGATCCAAGCTGGTTGTTGGTCCCTTCGATCTACACCATCTCTGCCCACGTTGTGTTCTTGATCTCAGAGCAGTGGAAGATCGAAAGTCGTAGTAACGCAGCTCTCTTCAAACAGTGTTGGGGGCTATATTAAGGAAGAAAAATATTTTCATGACGAAAAATAAAACAAGAGATTCATGAGGTTTATCTTCAGTTGGTTTACAAAGCTCTTGGTGCAATAAAAATTCTCCCTTTCTGCATCAACTTCTATAGTGACACTGAGCCTTGTCTAAACTTCTGGGGGAGCTGGGTTCAAAGTTCTTAGTAATCAGGAAATCTGGTGGTAGCTGATAGGATTCCATAGGCACTCGATGCAGGTTCTCTGAGTTCTCAACGTCATCTGCTTATATGCACTTTGACCCAAAACTGGCATGGGGTCTAAGGGTTCTGGGGATTCGGTGATTTCCTAATCCTCACATTAATCCCAGTAAAGGTTTTCTTTGTTCCCTATTTCTGCTTTCTTCATCAACTTTCCAAATTTGGAGAATTATCCATCTTTCTTGGGAATAGTCACAGGGATGCTCCTCTCTAACTCCAACCTATTTCACTTCGCACCTCTCATCACCACTCCACACAGGCGGGCTAAATTCTGCCATTTTCTCCTTCCTTCTCGGTATTCTAAATCTTCCCACTTCTCAGGGCTGGTATAACTGTCTTTGTGACAAATCTAATTTTTAAAGTGCGTAGCTGAAAGAGCGTAGTTTATTATCCTCATTAATTTAAATTATCTGACTCCCTTCTACATTCCTAAAGTCACCTCCGTCCAGCGAGAACATAAACCAGACCATTGATTTTCATTTTAACCTTCCGAGTGATAGATAAAATTATTTCCCAGTTTGTTTCCATCAACGAAAATATAATTGCTTAACTAAATTCTCACCACAGATACACGATGTTCTCCATCATTAGGCCGTTCACCGCCTTACCAAAAACATAAACCAGACCACCTGTCTATTACGAGAGGATCGATTTTCATAATTCTAACCTTCGCAGCCGGTTTATTCTCTGTTTTCATTTATCAGTTCGTTCTCTCCAACGTAAATATAATTCCCGTCTGCCTCTCTTCTCGCCAAT
Source organism: Acanthosepion lycidas (assembly GCA_963932145.1). Taxonomy (NCBI): domain Eukaryota; kingdom Metazoa; phylum Mollusca; class Cephalopoda; order Sepiida; family Sepiidae; genus Acanthosepion; species Acanthosepion lycidas. The sequence continues at coordinate 81,955,374 of OZ010585.1, read as the reverse complement.
GACGTGTTTTTGTAGTTCCCCAAGAAAGAAATAAAGCCATTTCCCAATTTGCTTCACTCGCATGACAAATTTTTGATAGGTAAAAACAGTAAACACTTGGTGCATAGTTCCAATTAGTAACACAATCCAGATGACTTTTTTTTCACTTTCACATTACCACGGAAATGTCTTCCATTCTCTCTCTCTCTTTCTCTCTCTCTCACTCTCTCTCTCTCTCTCTCTCTCTCTCTCTCTCTCTCTCTCTCTCTCTCTCTCTCTCTCTTCCAGTTTATATTTCATTTTGGGCTTAACCCTTTTTCTGCTTAAAATAACGTTTAACCACCGCATGTCTTCAGTGTCGACATAAAACGACCTTTAGATCCAAAATCACCCTTAAAAATTAGGGGTGGTCGTCTTATACTACAATTCTAGAAAAGAAACCTTAAATTCTGAGTAATGTTTGTCGGTAGCCTCACCTCGGCCTCGGCGCGATAACCAATAGCGCACATGAAAAGATTCCTATTATCAAATAAACTGACAATAAAAGTAATAAAATCATTTCTACCTAATATATTACTGGTCTAGCTTTATAATAAATTGACTATTCAAAGAATAATTCCATATCAATTTTCGCAGCTGAGAAAATGTAAACGTCGAGTGATGATTGCGTTCACAGCAACCTTTATCTTTTGCTAAACTTTCACTAATCCTCATGGTAGGGTTAATTACGGCAGTAATAACATTTAGGATAATATTCATCTCTCATTAAAATTCCTTATCATTTTTGTGTTAAATAATAGCACAATTTAGGTTTACATACAACCTTTATTTTTCAAATAAAATCTGTTGTAGTGGTTTAGAAGAAGAAGAAGAATCGGTATTGGCAAGAAATCACGTGATGAAACAAATAAAACAATGGTTTCCCTTTTAGGGACGTGTGAAGGAAAAACATTATATAAAATCGGTTTTGTTATTTCGTTTATTTTGAATTTCTAAGGACACAGTATGTAACAACATTTCCAATAGCATCATATATATAATAAATTAGCAGTCGTCTTATACTATAGGATAAATTCATTAAAATTTGCTATATTTTTTACCACTTCTTATACGCGGAAATATGCGATATATATATATATATATATATATATATATATATATATATATATATATATATATATGCTTGAACGCAATCTTCAGGCCTGAATATTGCGTTTAGCATGAAACAGACTGTTGTCACTCGATATTAACCTCAATGTTCACTTTTATATATTTATAAGCTCTATCCCTGATATTTTTTACCCATAAATATAGCATAATTTCAACTATATTTTTTATCATATATATATATATATATATATATATATATATATATATAGATAGATAGATAGATAGATAGATAGATAGATAATATTAGTGGTAAATATACATATAATGATATCTAATGATACCTTTAATATCTAATGATATCTAATGATACCTTTAAACCCTTCCATAAAGTTGATCAAACACCCCTATATATCAACGTCCACTCTAACCACCCTAAACATGTGATAGACCACATCCCTAAAACTGTGAATACTAGAATAAATAAGCTATCTTCTAGCCAAAAAATCTTTAATGATAATAAATTTATATACAATCAGGCCCTCAAAAATAGTGGTTTTAGACAGGAATTAAAGTATAACGTAGAACTTGTAAATCAGAACAATAACAGATCTAAAAATAGAAAGAGGAAAGTAATATGGTTCAGCCCACCATATTGCAAGCTCTCTAACATTGATATAGGAAGTTTTTTTCTGAAATTAATTGATAAACATTTTCACAGTAAACATCCATTAAGTAAAATTTTCAATAGGAAGACTCTGAAAATTAGTTACTCATGCGTTAGAAATATGGAGAAAATCATATCTTCCCATAATTGCAGAATACTTAGAAACTACCATTGTAATGTAACTCAATCAAGTAACCCTACCTGCAATTGTAGGAATAAAGATCATTGTCCAATCGGGGGTAAATGTAACTATAAAAATGTAATATACGAGGCAACTATCTTTCCCGAGGAAAATATAAACGAGAAAAAAAGATATATAGGTATATCCGCCGGTAATTGGAAGCAGCGTCTATACAACCATAGACACTCTTTTAGATATAGATGCCTTAGAAGTCAAACTTCCTTATCCAAACACTACTGGGATCTGGTGGATAAGGGGTTAACCCCACTTTTGAAATGGAGATACCTATCAAGAGCCAAAACACGTAATAACTTCCGCGATCGGTGTGATCTGTGCTTGGCGGAAAAAAATTTTATTATCAAAGATAAAAATCAAGATGAACTGTTGAATCTTCGTAATGAGATATTTTCTAAATGTAGACATAAGAAAAGATTCAAAACATAAACACCGTTTTGTAACTTTCTGTCACTTATGTCAGTTACATCTTGTTTCAAAACATCGGGCATGGCATTTTAACGGAATGACTATTATGTTTATTTTGTTTATCTCTATATAGATCATTGTGTATGTTTTTGTGATGCGCTATGGGCTTTTTTTTTTTTTTTTTTTTTTTTTACGCCCAAATTGTTGAAATTTTACTTATTTAGTAAATTCTAATTTATATGTATGTATATGTACGTATTTGTATGTATGTGGGTATATATATATATATATATATATATATATATATATATATATATATGTGTGTGTGTGTGTGTGTGTGTGTGTGTGTGTGTGTGTGTGTGTGTATATGCATGTATGTGTATGTATGTATGTATGTATGTACTTGGCTACGGGTATATGTAGGTATATATTTAGGGGGGGGTGTATTGGTATATGTATGTATATGTATGGATATGTGTGTATATGTATATATTCATGTATACGTATATGGATGTAGGTATATGTAGATGGATATATATGCAGGGCTGTGTGTATATATATATATATATATATATATATATATATATATGTATGTGTGTGTGCGTATGTTTTGGTATATATGTACCCATATATATGTATGTGTATGTATGTATGTGTATATATATGTGTGTATGTGGGTATATATGTGCGTGTATATGTGTATGTATGTATAGCTACACGGATAGATACAGGGATACATTGTTTTTTTGTTTAATTGTATAGAAATGTAAGGTTTTAGGTATATATGTTTATGCGCATGTATGCGTATGTTCATATGTACATGTGTGTGTAAATGTGTAAGGAGTGGATGCGTATGGATGTATGTGTGTATATGTAGATATGTGTGTGTGCATTTTTGTATGTATATATATATATATATGTGTATATATATCTGTTTTTTGTATGTGTGTGTATGTATATACGTGTATGTGGGTGCATGTGTGTTTATGTATATGTATGTGGAAAATGTGTGTATAGGGTATAGGTGGATATACGTGTATATATGTATGTGTATGTATATATATGTATATGTATGTGTATGTGTGTATGTATTTATATGTGTATGTGTGTGTACATGTATATGTATGTGTGTATGTGTATATATATATATATGTATATATATATGTATGTATGTATGTGTATGTGTAGTATATACATGTATGTATGTGTGTAGATGTTTGTGTATATGTATGTGTGTGTGTATATGTGTGTGTGTGTCTATGTATATATGTATATATATGGATGTATGTGTGTGTGTACATGTATATGTATGTATGTGTGTATGTATATATATATATATATATATATATATATGGAGGTGTGTGTGTATGTGTATATGTATATATGTAGGTGTAATTATTTGTATATCATATGCGCGGTAATTATTAGAAAGCGCTTAGTATCAGAGATATTGAATCAGATATATGTATATGTGTGTGTGTGTATGTATGTGTGAATATGTGGATATATGTGTATGTGTACATGGGTATATGTATGTGTGTATGTAGGTACACGGCGATGTGTATGTATATACGTGTATAAGTTATTGTGTATGTGTGGATTTGCATGCGTTTTGAACATAAAAATATAGGTCCTCGCTAGATTAGATAATCGTCATATTTATTGTTTATATTTGATTTGTAACCTGCAGTCGATATTATTTTTGTCAAATTTTCTCAATTACACGGCGTCCCTTTCAATTTTAATTTCACCCGCCCCATCTTTCTTCCCCACCACTATTTTCCTTACCTCTCCCTCCTTCTTTAAGATTTGATCGGCCATGGTGTGTGTATGTCACCACGAAATGTATCTTTATTGTATTAGACATCCGACAACAATCATTTTTCCCCCTTCCACTCACACCTAGTTTTTAAATAACCCTCTCTGTTAAACCCCTCTCTTATGAACTAACATTCGTCCCACACTCTCATAATTACACTCTCTCTAAATTCTATTTTTATTTCCGGAGTAGGTTTTTTTCTGTTTTCTTTTTGAATTTGTAGGTCTGATGAATTGGATCGTATTTACGATTCCAACGGAATAAATTATGACCATGGAATATTAGTGTTTAAGCCTTTTTATCATATATATATATATATATATATATATATATATATATATATATATATATATATGTTGTAATCTGTAAATGTATAAGTTACGTGAATTCACATTTCTCATGACTAGTATCAGGATAAAATCCAACAACTGTTATTTGACCTAAAACATTTTCGTCGAAAGATTGCGATAGAGCTTTTCATTGAGAAGGTATATGTAGCATCCGTCGGTCACGAGAGCCCATGTAACTGCACCACAAAAAGTTATGGCTCAGCTGCTGATAGCGGTGCAGCATCAATATATGGTTGTACAGGACCACACGGGAATGATAGTCTCGGTTGCAACGAAAGCTTATATTGGTAAAGATAGACTCAACCTGGCTACAATTTTAGATTCTCGGTCTTCCCTTTGATTGGCCAGACGTTGAATCCTTAATTCTGATTTTCTCGTTTTGTTATTTTAATGACACTACGTTGCGTTGTTTACGTTACGTCGTCTAAATTTCTGAGTTTACTAATGATACTAATCCTAGCTACATCCGTGTGTACGCTGTAAAATATCTCTTAGGTATATATATATATATATATATATATATATATATATATATATATATATATATATATATATATATATATATATATATATATATATATGAATTAGGATCAAATATGGGTTCAAATCCAACCGAAAGTTAGAATAAAGAAAAAATCGGAAACGTTCATAAATTTAACATGTTTCTTTTTTATTCGCGCTTCATCAGAATTTTGTGAAAATATGTTATGGAAGAAAAAAGAAAAACGTTGAATTGAAGACGACTGACAAGATACAACATAATTTTCTTCATTAAAAAATCTTCATTAAAATAATATATACTTTTTTGAAACTTTGAGGAAAATTAACTGATTTAAAGTTTAATTATTCTAAATTAAAACAAATATTACCTACTTTTACTTTAAAATATTACAGAAAAAATATTTTTTAAGACTGAAGTTGGGTGTTTTTTTAAGTGTTGACATGTTTGTTAATACCTTAATGCTTAGCGCTTTTGTGTAAAAGAGACATGACTGTGGAAATTACTTGACGAATATAACATGAACGCTTTTTTATTATATACTTTTAACTTCTCATAATCTTTAAAAATTAAGAAAATATTCTAAGTAATTATATATTTTATTGTATATTAGGTACAATTCGCTGATAATCTTACTTACGAACGCTCTTGTTGAGGAAATATTAGAAAATTACCAATAAATTTTAAATCTCCTATAGTTAGTGCTCTTATTTTCTGATAATGTCGTGTATGGACGTCCGTATTTACAAAAATCGATACATTTATACATGCACAAAAAGAATCAAAATTCTTTTTAAAATATTGGGGTTGCTGAATTGTAGTAAGTAGATTTTACTTAATAGCATTATCACTTAACCGCTACAAATTAATACAGAATTTTAAAAGATTTAAAACTTATAATTATTATAATTAATTTAAAAAAAAATTAAAACAATTCTTTCAGCGAAACGATTTCTTCTCAATATACTAGTGTCCATAATCTTTAATGTCTTTGATTCATTTAGGTACCTCCACAGATTCGCGATACGTAAAGGTTAAAAGGAATTTTTAAAAATGAAAAATCTTTCTTGAATCTTTTATTTTAGTTTTAATTTCAAGTTAATAGATTAAATTTAATATTTCCAATAAGCTCTATTTCAAAACTATTTTGAGCTCTCGTTTTTCGCAATGTAGTTCTCTTTATTAAAAAGTTATCTTCCCAAAATAAAATATACTGTTCTGAAACTTTATTTAAGGGATATTATCTGATTTAAAGTAGAATTAAACTGATTTGAAACACATATTATTTACTTTAATTTTAAAAGTTGCCTCCACTGACTGTAAATACACATTTCCTGACCCAAGGATTGAACTTACAACCACTCTATCACCAAATTCATAAACCAATGTCTTTACACTAGCGGAGTGTCTCTTAGGACAATAGCTTAGTGGATAACAGCGTCGGTTTGTGATATTTGGTGACACAGTGGTTGTGTGTTCAATCACTGGGTCGGGCAGTGTTTACTTGCACTCAGTAGAAAAATGGCGAGGAATAACGAAACAGTATTAAATAAGAACTAAGTGGTGGAACAAGAAAGTCTATCCTCGTAGGTTAAAAAAAAGGGATCATTTCTGAATTCCGTGTAGGTTATCCAGACAGATATAGACCTGAAGAAGCACGGAGTGCACAACGGCCGAAGCGGCGTGATAACAAAGACGAGGACAATAGTCCGAATATAAATAGTGTATATAATAATAAATCATTATCCCAGAAATTCAGACATCAATATGTCCCTGATATTGAGTACTCATAAATATAGCATACCTTAAAGTATATTTTTAACGTGCATTTATTTTTTATTTATATATATATATATATATATATATATATATATATATATATATATATATATATATATATATATATATATATATATATATATATATATATATATATATATATATATGTGTGTGTGTAAATTTTCTTTTCATTTTTTGTTTGGAAGTAAAGTCTGATGATCTGTTTTTATTTAATTTATTTGCTCTGGATTAACATTGAGCTCTCTGGATTATATCCTCCTTAGGTTTACCTATACGGATTACCTAGTTTTTCATAAACTATATCTATATATCTATCCATATATTTGCTTACATATCTATCTATCTATCTATCTATCTATCTATCTATCTCTCTCTCTCTCTCTCTCTCTCTCTCACTATCTATCTATCTATCTATATATATATATATATATATATATATATGTAGTGTTATAAAAGCCTTAGAGAATTCTAGAAAGATAACATTAATTATTTCTAAGATACAACAGTTTAGATTGGACAATTTTGCTGTTACATGATTTGGACAATTTTCCTGTTGCACCTGGTATATATATATATATATATATATATATATATATATATATATATATATATATATATATATATATATATATATATATATATATATATATATATATATATCCAAGGTGTTAGAACGTTCGCATTCTGACAATGAGACCCGGGTTCGAATCTCACCATGATCGATTTGTCAGGAAGGATTTGTTATCCGACTGTAAATAGCTGTACTAGCACGAAATCACAAGTCATCGTGGCCGAGGGCTTGAGCGTGCTGGCCTTGTTCAAATTGTTGATTATGCTAGATAACACGTTCTTTCTCAGAAACTGTAACTAATGTCTGCTCAGTATAGTTGCAGTATAAACCAAAGGTTGGCTCTGTGGGTGTTGGATAAACACAAATGCGCCTGAGCAAGCGTCTGCAGTAGGGATTGGCTAGCCGCCCTAGTAGACGAGTATCCTCGGATACCAGTGGCCAGCTATATATATATGCGTGTGTGTCTGTTATAAACAGTTGTGTACTTGAAAAGTAACTCCATATATGTAGTCAAACTAGGAGATTTTCCAAAACTTTTAACTTTCGCCTCCGTGTAAATCTCATTAATCAACTGCCAAATATGTTGAAAAGCTTTATGACAAACATAGACATACGCACGCAGACAGGGAGACAGACACAAACACAGACACACACACATACACACACACAATACACACAATACAGTTCAAAAGTTAAAGGCCACCTCTGGTAATTTTTTTAAATTGACCCCAAAAGTAGTTGTTTTGTACTTTAAATAAGAGAAAATTATTATACATGGTTCAAAAAAGTGAGACATGATTTTTTCTTAGAAATTTTATTATAACAAAATGAAAAAAAGCATTTTATGATTAAATTTTGCTCTCGTCAAAATATCCTCCTTTAACCTTGATTACATCAGCACAAATTTTTGGCATTCGTTGGAGACGTTTCTCAAAGTATAAGTTTAATAAATGAATCCATTCTTTTTTCAATGACTCTTTTTCATTTTTTTTTTTTTTTAATCTTCTGTCAAGTTCATCCCATGCTAATTCTCGGGGTGGCTTCAAGCTTTTGAACTGTAGTGTATATATATATATATATATATATATATATATATATATATATATATATGTGTGTGTGTCTGTGTGTGTCTGTGTGTGTCTGTGTGTACGTACATATATGCATATATTTGCAACTAATATGTGTACAAATACTCAGTATGCGCATAATAATGATAACTAATTCTCATAGGCCACTAGCAAATATAGTCTCTACTTTATTTACAATACAGTCACAGTGGCTATCATTTAAGAAAAATTAGCTTAACCACTGGTCAATGTTTGGGTGACTTGTCAGGATTTTCGCTTTCTTTATGAAGCCGTGTCACATATATTTTCTTTTCATTTATTGAAGTGAAAATTTAGAAAATTTATGCCAAATGGAAACAAAAATTTTTCAGCGATTCTTTTTTGGTCGAATCTTTTGTTGCGTTTAATCTTGTGATTGTATAATTTTATGTTTCATTTTTGAGATTGGGATTTATAGAAATAATAACATTTATAATCAATCAAAATGAAAATAACGATTCAAATAAATTATATATATATATTGTTATGGTCCAGGTTAGGACCAAGGAAGAACAACACGAACACAAGAGTAGAAATAACGAAGGTATATTACACGAAATAATAATACAAGATGTGGATGGTGTTAGTATGACTGCCAGTCTAGTTTGGAATGTACTACTATCGGCTGGATTCGATTCGGTATCTAGCCACCCCCCCCCTCACGAGGGTTGCATATGGCACAAGGCCGAGTTTAACGTGGGTTTCCCGAGCCCGTAGAACCCGTATAAACGGGATCGGGTTGGTCAACCTCCCCGAACGAGACTCTGCCCTTCGGCGGAGCCTCGTCCGGGTTCCACTCTGCTCAGCGGCAGAGAGTTCGACCGTCAAGCCGAGAAGCTCGGCTTCATTTGGTATCTAGCCCCCCCCCCCCGAGGGTTGCATGTGGCACAAGGCCGGGTTTAACGTTAACTCATCTGGGAATTCCAGCCACTGAGTGCTTATACTTCAGGATTTTTCTTTCTTATATACATTTTTTATTGGTGCAAGTTTTTTTTTCATAGTGTATATGTGTGTGCATTCATAGTGTATGTGTGTGTGCATTCACGCACCCATGCGCAATGTCGTGGTTATTTTCTCGTCGTTTTTTTTTTTTTTTTTTTTTCACTTTTCACTACACCTTAACCTTTTATCTCTTTTTCATCTTTTCTTTCAATTGTAGCCATTTTGGCTTTCGGTTTTCCAGACATATACTGTCGTTTTTAATTCTTGAGCGTTCCAGTATTTTCTTGAGTTAGGAAACTGCATTTTTTACATAATATATATATATATATATATATATATATATATATATATATATATATATATATATATTAGGACGAATAAAAATATATTCCAAGGGAAATAACTCTTTCCTGTTTCAAACAGAGTACCTCCCTTTTGCCCCTGTCCAAACCACGCTAGTCACGTGATCAACGCGACATTGAGAGGTGAGACGCGCAAAAACTCAACAGACTTGGAACATGGCTATCAAGGAATAAGGACACATATTAGGTTGGTGCAAAAATAATGATGTAATAATGTCGTTTTTTGACGTTAAAAAATACGTCAAAAAACGACATTATTACGTCATTATTTTTGCACCAACCTAATATATATTCTGCTGTCCTAATGGTTGTGACACCAACTCAGTAACTTGGGACTGTGATTTTGTATATACATATATATATGTAAGGTTCTCCGTTTAAATGAATGGTTATTTCAAGCCAACCGTAAGTAGCAATAATTTCCTTCTTATCGCATCACACTTTTCTCCATGTGCCACACACACACATATATTCATCCACGGACCGTGAATTAAAACTGCATACAAAGCATTTCATTTAATAGTTATGAGACAACAAACACGCCCATTCATGACAACTGGCGGCGAGGATTTGGACTTTGAAAAAAAAAAAAATTATTAACGATGTATTTTGATTTTAAACAGTCAAAACTACAAAAAAATGTCTATTCTGCAGAAGTTCTGAAACAAATTTTGTCACAACAGCAATAACAGTTTGAAAGAGCTCAACTGAATTTAATAACGACATTAAATCAAAAAATTCAGTTTCAAGACCCCGGAAATTCATCTAGTGTCGATCTTTCGAACACAATTTCAGAATTTACATACGACGCCGAAAACAGCTACACATTCGATTTATGGTTTTCGCGATGGAAAGACACTTTTCACCACGAATTCCCAAACAAAGATTATGATTGGAAAAAACGTTTATTCATACGGAAGTTAGGTACAAAAGAAAACGAAAGGTTCGTGAATTTTATTTTGCCCAAACGACCTTCCGATTTGACCTTCACCGAGACTATTACAATTTTAACGGACATTTTTGGAGAACAACAATCTCTGTTCAATGTCCGTTACAACTGTTTCAAACTAGCTAAAAACCAGTCAGACGATTTTGTCACCTACGCCGGACGTGTGAATCGCGAGTGTGAGAGGTTTCATCTTCAGACGCTCACAGAAGACCAGTTTAAATGTTTAATATTCATAGCAGGTCTACAATCACCCCACGATTCGGAAATACGTTCTCAACTACTTGTAAAGCTTGAAACAGACACAAAAGTAACAGTCCAGGATTTGACAACAGAATGCAACAGGTTGTTAAATTTAAGAAAAGATACCATGTTGGTTCAACAACAATCCACCTTACCTTCCCAGCCTTCTCATGTTAGTCACATTCATTCTAATGACAAACCAAAAGAAAAGAAGAAAATTCCACCGTCTGCATGCTGGTCTTGCGGTGACTGGCACTATTCACGCTTTTGTCCATTCAAAAAACACCAGGTGTGCTATAAACGTGGCCATAAAGAAAAGTTTTGTCACCCTCCAAAGGCCAAATCTGGTGATCACCAAACTCCTAGTAAGTCTGCTCACGGAACTCATAAAAAAATGAATCAGTGGAGAAAATCAAATTCAGTGTCTGCTTTTTTCAAAATTGATTTCAAATCCCGCAGGAAATACATCAGTGTTGGTTTAAATGATCTCCCAGTATGTTTTCAATTCGACACAGCATCTGATATCACACTCATCTCACGGAACACGTGGACAAAGATTGACAAATCTGATCTGCTAAAAACAAAACACATTGCCCAGAGCGCATCTGGAAATGACATTCGACTCACTGTTGAACTAAATTGTTCTGTCTCTTTCCAAGACAAACAATTCACTGGAACATGCTATGTGACAGATACAGATCTAAATCTGATTGGTTTAGACTGGATTGAAGAACTCGATCCATTGAAATCTGTTTTCAACACATTTTCTCTCAAAGTCAGTTCAGAACATTGAAAATATTTTACTCAGACGCTTAAGTCTAAGTTTAGTGACGTTTTTCGAGAGGATCTTGGGTGTTGCACGAAAATTCAAGCCACGCTCAAGTTGAAAGCAGATAGCAAGCCAATATTTAGGCCCAAACGCCAAATGCATCTCTGAACATAGTCAAAAAGGAACTCAATCGCCTCCAAGAAGTGGGAGTAACCGAGCCAACAAACTACTCCACATGGGCGGCTCCTATTGTTGTGGTCAGGAAAACAAATGGTAAAGTCCGCATCTGTGCTGATTACTCCACAGGCTTAAATAATGCGCTAGATACACACCAATATCCCCTGCCAATACCTGAAGACCTTTTTGCCAAGTTAAATGGTGGAATCTGTTTTTCAAAAATTGATCTTTCAGATGGATTTCTGCAAATAGAAGTTGATGAGGACTCCAAGGAGCTCCTTAAAATCAACACCCACAAAGGGTTATTTAGATACAACCGTCTTCCATTTGGAGTTAAAACAGCACCAGCTATATTCCAGCAGACTATGGATGCCATGCTCACAGGTATAACCGGAGCCACAGCATTTATCGACGACATCATCGTCGCAGGCACATCCGAGGACGAACTTTTACAACGACTAATCGCTGTATCCGAACGTATTCAACAATATGGTTTTCGTGTACGGGCGGGAAAATGTCAATATTACCGGACGTCGATAAAATATCTACGATTTATTTTTGACAAAACAGGCCGACGACCGGACCCTGAGAACATTTCAGCCATCAAAAACATGCCAGCTCCAACAAACATCAAAACTCTACGTTTTTTTTTTCTGGGTTTAGTAAGCCATTACAGTTCATTTTTGCCAGAGTTACATCGGATCCGGTCTCCTCTGAACCACCTTCTAAAAAAAAGAGATTACATGGAACTGGTCACCGGAATGCAAAGCTGCTTTTGCCAAAATTAAAGCTTCACTTTCTTCAGATCTTCTTCTGACACATTATATCCCATCTTTGGACATTGTTGTAGTTTCCGATGCTTCTGAGTATGGCGTTGGAGCCGTGATCTCTCACATCTTTCCTGATGGCAGTCAGAAAGCCATTGCTCATGCATCTAGATCATTGACACCTGCAGAAAAGAACTACGGCCAAATCGAGAAAGAAGCTTTGGCAATAATATATGCCATAAAGAAATTCCACAAGATGATTTATGGACGTCATTTCACTTTGGTCACAGACCATAAACCTCTGATAAGCATTTTTGGGTCCAAGAAAGGTATTCCAGTGTATACCGCCAATCGGTTACAACGATGGGCTACCACACTTTTGGATTACAATTTCTCGATCAAGTACCTTTCAACCAATTCGATTGGACATGCAGATGCCCTATCGAGACTCATTAATATGCAGCAAAAACAACCCGAAGATTCAGTTGTTGCAGCAATATCCTTGGAGCCAGAAATCTCTTCAATGCTTACAGCTACATTAAGGGAACTTCCCACATGATTAAGGAAGCCACAGCTTCTGACCCTCTACTACAGGAAGTCATCCACTACCACCGTACCAAGTGGCCAACAGCATCCCCAAATAAACAGTTACTACCATTCTTCAAACGGAAATCTTCCTTATCTGAGGTTGATGGGGTACTTCTTTTTGACGAACGGGTTATCGTTCCTTCATCCTTGCAAAACAGGATTATCAAACAATTTCATTTTGGTCACCAAGCCGTCAGTCGTATGAAGGCTTTAGCACGTGGTTACGTCTACTGGCCAAATATGGATAAGCAGCTAGAAGACCTTGCACACACTTGCACCAAATGGCAGCTAGCAGCTAAATCTCCTCGGAAATCTATGCTTTCTTCATGGCCTGTTCCAGATTCCCCCTGATCACGCATCCACGTAGATTTTGCAGGACCCACCAATGGACAATACTTTCTCGTTATTGTAGATGCCTACAGCAAATGGCCTGAGATTTTTCCAATGTTCCGCATCACTTCTGAAGAAACAATTTCCAAACTTCAGAAAATTTTTAGTAGATTCGGCATTCCTGACACCTTGGTCTCTTACAACGGCACCGCGTTTGCTTCAGCAAAATTTTTCCACCATCTGCCAGCAAAATGGTATCAACCACATTCGTACATCACCATTTCATCCACAGCAAATGGTCAGGTTGAATGTCTTGTGGATACCTTAAAGAGAGCCCTCTTAAAACTCAGAGAAGAGAGGACAACGTCAGAAATACTGGAAACCTTTTTGACACGCTATAGGGCAACACCAAACCCTTACACGCCAAATGGTAGCTCACCTGCCGAATCCTTGATGAATCGAAAAATCCGATTACACATTGATGTCTTACATCCAAAATCACATAACTCCATCAGGAGAAACACAAAAATGGAACGGCAGTACAATCGCCACCATGGCTCTATTCAAAGAAAATTCCTTCCCGGTCAACAAGTCTTGGCAAGAGACTACCGGAACAACACAGAAACATGGACCCAAGGACATATTGTACGTCAAACTGGCAATGTCACTTACAATGTAAATGTTCAAAATTCCATTTGGGTTCGACATTCCAACCAACTGAGACCATCACATCTTCCAACAGGAATACAACAAGACCCTACCATTCCTTTGAACATCTTGTTGGACACCTTTGACTTGCCACAGCAAACTCCAGCAACTTCCCAGAAGACCAAAGCTGAAACACAGGATTTGAACATCCGGAAGTCAGTTTGCACCCGCTGTCCGGCACAGCACTTGCACGTTGATCCTACATCTCCCCTTTAGAATTGTCGTACAAGCGACAATTTTAAAGGGGAGATGTTAGGACGAATAAAAATATATTCCAAGGGAAATAACTCTTTCCTGTTTCAAACAGAGTACATCCTTTTTGCCCCTGTCCAAACCACGCTAGTCACGTGATCAACGCGACATTGAGAGGTGAGACGCGCAAAACTCAACAGACTTGGAACATGGCTATCAAGGAATAAGGACACATATATATTCTGCTGTCTTAATGGTTGTGACACCAACTCAGTAACTTGGGACTGTGATTTTGTATATACATATATATATATATGTAAGGTTCTTCGTGTAAATAAATGGTTATTTCAAGCCAACCGTGAGTAACAATAATTTCCTTCTGATCACACCACACGTTTCTCCATGTGCCACACACATACACACACACACACATATATTCATCCACGGACCGTAAATTGAAACTGCATACAAGGCATTTCATTTAATAGTTATGAGACAACAAACACGCGCTTCATGACAATATATATCTGTATGTGTATGTGTGTATGTATTGACAATTCCTCATCTAAAAAATGAAATAGAAAATTATCAAAAGCGTTACAAAACCACCATAATAATCTAATATTCCTGATTCTCTGGGAGTATTTTTTATTTCCTTTCTTTTAGATGTTGAGCACATACTTATATACTCGATTGAGCTATGAAGAGCTAGAAGCGATAACCGTCTATTTTCTAGTGCTTCTATGCTGTTATAGTTTTCAGTTCATCCGTTTACGGTGAGTGAAATTGTTTTTATTATCCTTGCTCTTCCTACCCACCCTTTTTCAATATGTGTGTGTATACATTATAGACTATAAACTATTTTAAAATTCTTGTTCTTAAAGCCGTAATAATAGTTTGTACTCCTCACAGATTATTTACAAATTGGATATACCAAAATCAAACAAGTACAAAAATTTAGTTATCTGATAAAGTGTTTTAACAGAGTATATAAAATGTGACTCTGAAATCCGAAGGTGCATTGGGATAGACAAAGATGCCTTCAAAAGGCTAAGCAGAATATTAAACAAAAATATTCGTTAGAAACAAATACAAGCGTACTGAACTGTTATGTGATATATGTCCTCCTATATGCCAGGGAATGCTGGACAATCTCAAAGAGGAAGAGGAGACTTAAAGCAACAGAATTGTGTTTCTTCAACAGGATGCTGAGGAGACCACGGACCAAACATGTCAGTAACAATGAACTTTTAGAGAAAATGGAAACAAAAAAGACACTTGTACTTAGAATCAGAAAGACAGTTGAAATTTCTAGGGCACATAATGAGGAAAGAGGAATCGGAAAATTTGATACTCACAGGATAGATTGAACGCAAAAGGGACAGAGGAAAACAACACATAACGTACTTAATGATTTTAAATGGATGGTAGAAGAAGGTTTAGAAGTGATAACGAAAATATAGTTTATTAAGAGCAACAAAGGACAGGAAATTGGGGAGAGCCATGATCGCCCACGTCCTGAAGAACAACAACATATATAATAATGAAGTTGAAAATAATAGTTCGAATTAATTAAAAAAAAATTATATTGACAATTCTTCATCAAAAAAAACGAAATACAAACCCAGCAGAAGTGTTACGAATTATCTATTATAGTCAAATACTGAAAGCCTCTGACATTGGATTTAATTAATGGATGTCTTTCGTAACAGCGAATATATATTATATTGATATAAGAGTTAGTTATACATGCTTTACTGTCATCTGGTGGTCGTGAATTCAATCCTTGAATCAGGTAGTGAAACAATATGAACTGGTTTAGTGTGAACGAACAAAAACTATCATAGCAAAGACAAAATAAGAAAATAATATCAGTCAAACAATGGATGCCTGAAGATGGTTTGAGAGTACTTGGCCTAAGCCTTCTGTCTATAATAACATCTATATGTTGATCTAGTGTATGAATAATATTTTGAATAATTAAAAAAGAAGCTATATTGGTGATTGATCTTTAAAGATGTTCTAGAAAAGTTCGGGGAATTTCAACGGACTGATCAGTATATTCAACTTTCAAGTTAACCAGAGTTCTCTGTGTTTCAACGGATATTTCAAACATTTGGAAATCATACTATCGGAAAATAGAAATAATAAATTCGTTTTCTATCAGTCTTTTCTTTCTCCGAGGAAGCCATTTCGGACCTTAAAATAAAGTTGTGTGTGCATGCTTACGCGTTTACGTGAACTTTTCTCTTTTTAATCAGGTAAAGTGTCACTTAGTGTGAAATTCTGTGCCAACAAATTAAAAAAATGTTTCAGTGTTGTTGATAAGCAAAATGGTAGGAATCTCGAAATTAGAAACCACGTAGAAAAGTGTGTTCCCACAATGCTGAGCGGTTCTGTGAAAATGCAGAATATGGATGCTATATAAGAGTTTTTTTTTTAAACTGCACGACAAAGATATCCTTTTTCCCGAAGTGAGATGTTGAGGTGAAAGAGGCAACTCGCTCATGACTAAAATATCAACCAAGAAGCTTCTACAAGGCAGATATACATCTCCACAAATACCGTGATTAAGAAAAAAAAAGGTGAGTGACTTATGAATTTAGAATCCTGATACATTTTTGTTCATTTTGATCTTTGTATGCTTATATTGTTACCTGATTTTTCACTAAAGAAGAACAAACATTTCTTTTTGACCAACCCTCGTTACAAAGTTGATCCCCGCTGATTTCATGTTTTCTTGTTTGTAAATATTTAACGTAAATATGAAAAAACGTAAATTAAATTCAAGTAAAATTTCTTCCAATAGTAAAAATAAGAAAATTGTGATAACGAACAGGTGAATGGATGATGAAAATGCATGTTCATGGCGGCGAACTGGCCAGGGTGCCAGCTTAACCGATGTGAAGTGGGATGCTGATGGAGTGTGCCCCAATAGCAAATAAAAATGCAATAAAGTAACAAAAACCTGTTTTGTCTACTGTTTTACTTTTGTAATAAAAAAATAAAACATTTATAAAGTAATTTGTACATTATCAGTTACCCAAGTCGAATGTGAGAAGACATTTTCAAAGCTAAAGATCGTAGAGACAAGGTTAAGAAATTCGTCGTCTGAGGAGAATTTACTATCGTACATGTTGCTATCCATTGAAAAGGAATTTTAAGATCAATTGGACGAAGAAGCAATTATTGGCAGATTCACAGAGTGAACACAAACGAATGCTTTTAATATAGTGGACCGCATACAATAACCTATTGGGATTTTGAACTATCTTTTAGTGCGTAAATTGTGCAATAATCTATTTAAAAATATGTACCAATGATTTTAATTTTTTTTTTAATTTAATTAACATTCTATATTTACATTTGGTAAATACCGTCAGTATTAAGTACAGTATATGTACACTGTAATTACTAAGAAATGCACGTGTTTTTCACCAAAAAATGTAATTATACCATTTTTCCATATGGAGTTTTTGAAAATTTTATTCATTCGTTATGAAAACTAAATGATGATATTGTAGTTGAGTTAATCCCCTTTGTTTTTTAGCGACCAATAATTTTAGACCCAGTCAAGCACTGCATGTCACTGCCGCTCATATTAAGTATACTGAACTGTTTGTTCAAGGAAAAAAAAACCCACGCCTAATGAAAATGCTTCTCTTGCATACATTAGATACGGTAATTCTGTCTGTAGAAATAAACAGTTATTACATCTAATTTTCTCTCGGTTGCTTACAAATCTGTAAATTCTAAAACTAATGATACATTTTCTTATGGAATTTATAATTAGACTAGTATAAATAATTTTATCAAAATTGAAGGAGCTTTTTAGATATGGATCAATCTTGAATAACGTTAGTCAGGCTTCAACAAATCATTGTTTAAAGTGGGTTCGTTTAAATGACTTCATCCAAATGACTGCAAATCATTGGTTAAAATGGGTTCATTTGAATGACGTCACTCGAATGAAAGCAAATCAGTGATTAAAATGGGTGAATGCTTTGTTTTATTATTATCGACACGCGTCCTTATTAATCCTTTGAAGTTTCTTTTTCACAACATATCCCAAATTCTTATTATTATCTCTTGAACTTGGATGAAACTTAATTTATTTAATAACTTTACCAATAAGTTACTAACTGTTCAGCTTCGATTCATGATGTAATGGGTATTATCATAGCTTGCTTTTTAAAAGCCTGTCGGAATCCTTTACTTCTTGTGGCTACAAGACATGTTATATATATATATATTCTTAAAATTACAACTTATCGCCTCCCGTTCCACTCATTTCACTTAAAATTTCTTTTCGGTTAGAATATTTAGCTTTGGTTACATGGCGTTCTTTCTTTTACGTTCTTTTCCAATTCATAGTGCAACTCACGACCAGAAATGGAGACCAATCTCAAATCTTGTCGCTCTGCTGGGAGCGAAGAGATTTAGTTTCGGCTTGAGCTTGCGGTAGTTCGCTGTTGTAGTCGCTTTAAGCAATTCAAAGAAAAAAGTTTAAGAGTATAATAAATTTGGCTGGAAAAGTTAATCCTCTTTATCTTGCTATATTTTTTTTTACTAAGATCCTATTACAATAAATATATAATTTCGCAGAGCTTCAGATCCATCACGTGAAAAAGGCTATACGAAATGTTATATGCATTTTCATTTTTCAATTACATGTCCACGTTAAAACAGTTTTTTAATGAAACAAAAACCATATCGAAAATATGAATTCTGGAACAAAAACTTGACCTGAAACAAAATAAACATGAAATACTATTTTTATTTTATTGTTTATAAATAAAGTAACTACTGTTATGGCGACTTATTTAGTCATAAATATACTTTTTATGATTATGGGGACTCGGAAAGACTTGGGAAGATAACTGATGACCTATAGCTGTATTTTAATAAGAATGCCACAGTCCCGTTCAACCAAAGAAAGAAAAAGACTGTCTTAGTAGGAATTACAAATTCCAGTCTACTGTAAATCTGTATCATCACGACCAGAAACTAAAAGTGATCATTAGTTTATTTGATTTTAGGAACAAAAATTTCATAGAGAAGAATATTAAATTAACTTTATGTAAAAAAATGTCCAATTTAATTCTAATTAACAAAACCAAGTTTTTTAAATTACGTTTTTTAGTGAATTTCGCACAAAAAGTTTTTTAAATGATAACATAATAGGAAATTCCAAGGAAATAAAATAAATAAATCTCATACATACTTCAATCAAATAAGCTAAAATTATTCCAGAAGCAAAAGGCAGACATTTCTTAAGCCAATTACCACAGTGAAGTACCGGAAATTCAAACCCAAACCAAAAATTTTCTCCCCAACTGGAATGACGAGATTTGAGATAGCTTCCAGTTCTAGCGTGAGTTGTACTATGATTTGGCCTTAAGTAAAGAACGCCAAGTTTGGTTACGAAAATCAGTTCAGGATTTCGATGCCACATTTCCCATCACCTGTTTGTTCCCAGGTGAGATTTCAGTCACTAGTTGGTTTAGGAAAAACGATTAAGCAATCTGATGAAAGAACAAGTATCGTAAATACAATGAAGGAAGCTGTGGATAGCTATGATTTCCCAAGTCCTGAAGAAACACGACATATAATGTGAGAGATTAACATAAATTCAAATACTCGATTCCCATGGACTTGTGATGAACAATCTACAGGTCATCGTTGTTGTGAGCCCGATCAATAAAGTATGTCCCTCAAATGTTAATTGTGGCTTTGTATTCTCCGAAGCTAAATTTAATAACAATTTATGTTTGAAAGTAACGAATAACAAGCATTTAATATTTCTTGATGATTTTGCACAAAAGTTTTCATTTTCGTAGCTTTTTTTATGAGGGTGGGGGCGAAATCTAATGAAAATAGTTTTTCAAGCCAAAAGTTTCTTTATTTCTAAATCTTACAAAATAACTGAGAAAACATTTCAGACATGACATGACGTGAAAAGTGTCATTAACAAAGTTGACCTTTTCAAACCCACCCAAATGCAATTAAATACTAACGAACCAGTAGTTTTGAAAGTACCAAATGATGTCATTTTGTTTTTATTCTAGAGAGTAAAATAAAGGCAGATTTGGCAATTAGAAAATTTCACCAAATATTTTCTTTTTTAATTTCATTTTTTGTGCAATCCAGGATAGTTTTTTTTTTTTTTTTTTTTTTTTTTATTTAGTTTCTTAATTATTTATTCTGTAAAAATTTCTGAAGTATTGAAAATGCATCTTAATTGTCCGAGCTAAGGTTTGAGGCTTACAAAATCAAAAATGAACATAGCTTTTTAAAATAGTTCATGAAAAAATTCTTTATATTATTAGTACATTGTAATTTCTTCCTCGTTGTTAGAGTAGTTTTTTTACATTGCTGTTTACTCTATACAAGGCCCAAGTGCCACTCGAGGTAGAGGGTTACAGAGTAAGAGGCAGTTTATGCGCATATGAGGAGTAAATAGTTAACCCTAGATTTGAACAGGTTAAAATTGTAGTGATCATGAAAATATTCTCTTGGGAGTCGGTTCCATAGAGCAGTGGTTCACAGGAAGAAGTTGTTCGAATGGAATGGTACTTCTCACCAATGGAATACGGAAGGAATGAGAGTGCTTTTTTTTTTTTGTTTTTTTTTTACAGTGTGAGTGGCGAGTCTTAGTCGTGAAGGTTAGAACTAGCGGAAATAAGGAATGCAGTTCGTCTCAGAACTTTCCATGGAAATAGCGGTTGAGCAGTGTAAGGTTTACCAAATCCCGTCTGTCAGAGAAGGTTTGGGGGGGTGGAAAATAATCTGACACTCACAAGGACGTGGGGGTCGATTTTGGACTCTATCGAGACTGGAAAGTGAGAATTGGGCAGCACCTGTCCAAATATGACAGTATGACTCTATTTTAGGCTTGGATCTGACTCTTGTAAATGGATCGTATGTACGAGTTCCTCTTGATGTCTGGGGTGATTTTAAGGTCCAACGGTCTCTCAACGCATGGTGCATCCCTGAGAGGACATCTATTAATCGTGACTGGTTGTAGTTCGGGATCCGATTGGCGATGATGCAATGTAACTAGTTTGATTGTAATTACTGCTACATTGTTAGAGTAGGTACATTGGGATTATCTCCATATTAATAGAGTCTGTATTTGTTATATGTCACTGCACAAGCCCTCCAGCTCCACTTCTCCGAGGCCAATGTGATCAACGCGTCTCCCAAGGCTCGCTTCTCGGTCCAACTTACTTTCTACTTTACATAAATGATCTAATAGTATACTCAGACGTTTACTGGATATCTATGCTGATGATACAACGGTATATGGCTGCACCTCCCAAATTCTAGATAACCAGAGCCTGGCAGTAGATCTCTGCTCTGATCTTTCTTTAACAGCTGGATGGCCACATTTAAGGGTGAATAGTTTTTTTTTTTCTTTGTTTAGCTTTGTTTTTGTACACGTCGGCTGTCACCAACATGTTGTGGGTGATTCACTCACATAGATTCGTGTTCACGGAGATAAAAACATACTTGACAGAAAATAAAACGTGTAGAACTAACACGAAAAGGATGGAAAATTGTATGTTAATTTCATACAATTTATTTATATTTTTTTGCGTGTACTTGGGGTTTGTATTTTTTAGGTTACAATTGTTTTACGGCATATGTGATAAAAGGGAGAAATTTATTCCGTAGTATTACAAGCCATATCACATAGAGAAGTCGGACACGTGTTGCCCGTACCAAGGTTCGTGATGAAGAGATTAAATTTTTACCGGGTCGTCCGTATTTTTGGCAGGAACAGGGTTTTTTGGGGTTTTTTTGCATGCTAGGAGTATTTTTATTATTTTTAACTTTTATTTAATTTATAATTTTCATTATTATTTTTATTTTATATTTTATTTTTATTTATTTATATTAATAATTGCCTACACATTCAATTCCCCCAAAACAAAATAGTGACTTTCCATCATCACCGAGTGGATACTGAATTTTTGTCTATCGCGATGATGATCATGTGTTATTTATGTCCTTATAAATGTGCAAGATAGATTCTGACGAGAAAAATTGTCTTCCATGACATAGTGAAGCAACTTTTCTAGCTGAAGACATAACAATTGATTCGGTATAATCATTACAATTCATATGAGTTGAAAATATTAGACGAAAAAGGCGCAGTGTGTTGTTCTCTTGGTGGTTAGCATCAGCCATACTTAATTTTCTTTTTGGATATTTGATATCACAGTGGTATGAATAAAAAATGAAAACCTATAAAAAAAGAAATGTTCCTATTAATTATCTTGAACGTTCCTATAATATTTTAAATATCTGGTTTCATGGAAATTCTAAATTCAGCTGAACTTAATCTATATAAGGCAAAAGGGAAACTTATCTTAGCTGACGCGTTTCATCCTCTGATGGATTTTATCAAAGCAAATATAAGGATTTTATTTTGCAACATGTATTTATACACAGAACTAAAATGTTGTTAGTTTTACAAAGTTTTTAAAATTAAAAACGCTGATGAATATACTTCAGGCTAACTGAAAGTCAAGGTAAATTATGGAAGGTGCTAAGAGATGTAATAAATGAAAGTGAATAAGTGCCGTTGTTAATTTTTTATAACTCAAATATTATTTATGTTAGTTTAGTCTGAGAAAATAAATTATATATTATATATTTTAAATAATAAAAGGTTTTAAATTTAACCGTTTACTTTTACTTGTTTAATAGTCATGTATGTTGGCTTGGGAAAGAAGTTCTTTCAGGAATGGAGATATTGGGGAAAAATCCAGGGCGCAGATTTATATTTTGATAAGATTCTATAGAGACACTCTCAAGAATTTTCCGTCTAAGTAAGTTACTTTCTCTTTTAATAAGTGTGTGCATTCTTTAGATCGGAATTGTAGTTGAACCTATTTCTATGTATAACTAATGCATTTGATAAATTATTGTGTATAATATCCTTTTTGTGTTCATAAACTATATTATAATGATTTGATTTCGCTGTGTTCATTTGTGTGCTTCTTGTCATAACACACCAATAAAAGTACATCACAATTTTGTCAGCGCAATTAATATACTTTAACTTGGACAGTAAAAAATTCCGTTCAGTCGGGTTACCACTTTCTGAATAACATTTAATCATTTAAGTATAAGTTGACAAAAATGATTGTCTAAGGGTGATAACTCTAGGTTTGTTAACTGCTAATTACAGTCTTTTCTTAAGAAAATGATAAGAATAAGAAAGGAAAAATCCTTGACTTGCCTGCGCTCTTCTTTCTCAGGCACATTAAAAACTTGTGACGTAATACTTGGATAATAATTAATAATAATTGATTCTAGAGATAATCAGCAGTTCCAGATATAAATTCTGTAACTAGGATAAAAAAAACTTCACATTTAACGGAGACCGTTACATGTAGCATTTAAGTGAATTGAAATGAAAACAGTAAAACGAGGGTATTAATTTGAATAATTTCATAAAATGCTAGTAACCCATGCTAACATATGCGTTTTTATGATACTATGTAGTAAAAAGGGGGAAATTTGTTTGTTTGGGGTTTTATTATTATTATTATTATTATTATTTACACCAAGAGAGTATTTGGGGTTTCACAAGTACTTGGATAACTCCCAAGGTCTGCTACTTTGACCCATTGTACAAAAAAAAAAAAAAAAATACACATCTAAAACCTTTCCACACTAGGGTACTCTAGTCTGTCCTTGCCAAAAAACACACAAGTAGACATTTCAACACACACTAAATACTACTAGATTGCAAATTTTAAAATGAACAGAAACGATTTTAATTTTCTCCTAAATTCTTTAAGTCAGCAGTGTTTGTTTATTTCGCTAATTATCAAAACATAGTGCAATTCGTACACACAAGGGTAATCTGATCTAATCATGTCAAACACACACACCACTATGTTGCAACATACACTAAACACAACATCGCAAATGTTAAAATGAACAGAAATGATTTTAATTTTCTCCTGAATTCTTTAAGTCAGCAGTGTTTGTTTATACTGCTTATATTTGAAAAGTATTTTATCAAATGATATCTTCATTAATTAAAAAGCAACATGGAAGTACATTTCTTCTGAAAGTGAAAAAGATAAATACGTAAACGCACTCTGTAGCTGAGCAGGTTAAATCTCACTCGGCTTGATGGTACACTTTTATTAGCACTCTCGAATGCACATGCCGGTAGACTTAAATTGACAGTGTTTAAAAATAACAAGGATGTTTACTTAAGCACATGTATCCACTCAAGATCATGTTTAAAATAGATAAATACATGCAATACCTTTTCCGAAGACTTGGGCTGTCAACCTGGTATTTTGCAAAAAAGAAAAGAAAAAAAAATGTTTCCAATTGTGCCTTACAATTGTTAAAGCCTGTGCCACTGTTTTTTGCAGGGCAAATTCTTTGTTCTAGTTTAAAATCCAAATTTTTTGTTCTCTGTAATGGAAAAAATGGCAATGTTTAATCTTCTTTCCCACAAAAAATGTTGTGGGACTGTTATTCCCTTCACACCACTATTACTGTATACACTTTTGACTCCCTCGACAATGTTTACATACAATATTATAAAAGTATTTGAACCAAATACAATGCGATATTTATTATTTCTCTTTTCTGAACATATATTATTTACCATTTTATAAAGAAATAAATCAAAAATAAATCTTTTTATTCAAAAAATTTATAAAATATTACAGAATTATCAAAATATATAAGAGGAAGAGATACTCTCAGGTCTCGACCTATTTTAGTGAATTTATGTGAAAAGAACAAATGAAAAAATGCTTGCAAAATGCTTTCTTTTTTTCAAAATTTATAATTACAGTGACTGTTGTTTATTTTTTCATGTAGTTTTATAACTTTATTAATAAAAAATGTCTTTTCATATTTATTTCTTTATAAAATGGTAAATGATAAATATTTCATCATAGTTGGTTCACATATTTTTATAACTTTGAAAAATTTTAAAATTATTCTTATAAAGGAGCGATCTAATAAATAGTTGTTGTCAATTCTCAAGAATAAAGAAAACGTATAAATCCCCTTTCATATGTTTGGGTTTCATTAAAATCCTAATCATCGCTTTTTAAAACGATCAACATTGCCACGAGAGTCAAAAAAGTATATACAGTAATAGCAGTGTCAAGGGAATAGCCGTCCTTTTGACACACTGCTTTTTTGTTGTTGTAATCGAAGATATATCTATAGTAATGTCATTGAACAATACTGGTATCAGACGCCTTCGAATATCACTCGCACTAATAGTACTTGCTCGATAATACTCGCTCGAATAGTAACCACCGTATAGTGATCCGAATAGTGATCAGTATAGAGAAATAATAAATAGTATAGCGAATAGCGAACCGTATAGTAATAGAGGATAGAATAGAAATGGTGATCGTTTAGACTTCAAGCTACTTCCTACTTATGCGTTTCCCCCATAGTCACGTGATCCACTTAATTCAATAATGGGTTCGCCTGTGTTTGCTCTCTGGCGATCCGTGTTCAAACTCAAGTGTCGGTAGCGACACTTTATTCCTATATAACAATTTGTCTGTTATATTAGAGGTTGTTAAATTAACTTTCAACTTTCTAAAAATTAATATACTTTCTCCCTTTATTATATTGAACCGCTGCACTGTAGCTTATAGTTTGTCTGTCTCTGGTCGAAATTCTTCTATAATGTGTGTGTGTGTCGTCGTAGATGTTGCCAAAATTGACTTTGCACTATTTTGAAGGAGCCAGATGAATCAACGAGTTAACTTTAAAGATAACCTCCTGACCACCGAGAGCAAATTCACATGATCAACCCAGTTAGTAACATACAACAATAACTTTACACTTCTGTAATTTTTGTGACGACGAAGGAGAAAACCAATCTTACCTAGAAAAAGAATTAATGTTCTCGATGCTATCTGTCAAAAACGAAAATCCAAATCAAGATGGAGATGACTTTAGTAGGATCGAAATATGGTAATTGTTTCTGTTTCCCTACCAGTCTCGACCAATCACAAACCTTTCTTAAAAAATAAAAGAATGCTACTTTGGACTACAAGTGGATAGCTTCGCTCTTCGTGGAGGAAGAGGGTAGTTGTGCGTTGGGATGTGATTTTTTATTTTTTTTTTTTTATTTTACTCTTCTTGATTTAAACCCAGGCATTTTCTGATGCTTGGATGAGATTGATTTTTGAACCTTTGAAGATTCGTCCTCGGAAATGATTTGGGGGTTCTGAACCACTCTATTACTATTGATATCAATTTTCTCTTAAGGAATCTTGTTTCATTTATAAATAATTTCCTTCGTGAAATAACAAACTGGGTCTATTATAAGTAACTTAATCAGGTTAAAAAATATGAAGACTTAACACTAATAAGGAGATTGTTTGTTTTTTAGCGACATCAACTCTTTATGGGTCATTTAATGCCGAAATTTAATTTTCTTGGGAGGATTAGTAATTTCTTTTACAAAAAATCTATTGCTGGTAATTTTTTTCTTTTTACAAAAATGTATTACTGGTAACATTTTTTTACTCTATTTTTTTTTTTTTTATATATACTTTCATAGTATTTTGACCCAAGTTTGGGTGTTAACTTGGTGTTACCCATACCTGGGACCCTAACAGGTGCTACCACTTCAGGTCAGGGTGAACCTGGGAACAACAGCATTTAAGAGGTGGTTCCACGCTACTCAAAACCTCCCGATCAGAGGCCTCGCTGCCGGATGTAGTTTATCGTAATACCGAGGATAGGGATAGGAAAAAATTGTTATTATAGTACAAACTGAGGAAAAAAGGGATTTTTTTTTAGATGAGAAATTATTATCTTTATATGCTTTGTTATTTAGACCAGCAGCTCCTCTTGACTCTTATTCTCACAAAGTTTCGGCAGTTGTATTCTTCAGTTGTCTATACCTTGCTATTCGGGTATGTTTACCTTGGTTATTCACAAAGCGTTAACCATTGTATACTCTGGCCTTCTTTAACTGTTTGGCTTTCTATTCGATAAACTTCTTGGAATTTGGAAAAGAGTACTTTATTTCAATGCTACTCAAAATGGTGGTCGCAGATCGATGCCGGTACACGAACCATCAACTACCGGTACGCGGCTAGTGTCTAGGCCATACTAAGGAATCATTTGAAGCTTATTTTTTTATTACTTTTTATATGTTTTACTTTTGTTACTGAATTATTTTTTGCAAAATAAAAAAAAAATAGTCAACATTTATTATATAAATTATATATATCGTTTCCGGTATAAATTAATATTACCACGAAACATTATGAGTGCGTGACGTGACAAATCGAGAAAAAAAAATGCTGGTTCGCCATATCAGATAGTTTGAGAAGAACTGTTTTATTCAGTTATTATTTTGTCGTTTTCGTTCCGCTTTCGATACTTAGGAGATATTTTATATCAGTTGATACTCACCAGTTTTTAATATTCTCATTTTCCTTTTAAATTCCATTTCGCATAAATGCCACCTTAAATGGATACCACACTTCTCTTCATATTTATAGAATTTATATTTGCAAATATCAATTACCACCAGATTTAATTATTATTATTATTATTATTATTATTATTATTATTATTATTATTATTATTATTATTAAAGTATAATCAGTCTCAGTCGCCCTTTGTGTCGCTTATCTGTTTCTTCCATTAAAGCAGAACATGGGAGTTTTCCCCACTACCAGACTAGAGATTGAACTCACGCATGCATCTCTTGAATGAGTATACTGGTCTGAATTGATTTCTTTTGCTGCGTGTGACTAGGGTGGGGGGATAATAACAACGTTTTTTTTTTTCCAGATACAAGTCCTGGTATTTAACAGAAGGAGGAGTTGGGTCCCTAACTTTTTCAAGTGTATTTGCGCGTAAGTGAGTTCGAACTCGACTCTCCGATTTCCCATTCTGAGAAGTTAACCATTACATCAAAGTATATAGAAAGTAAAGCATATAGAAAGGGCCCCACGGGACATAGTGAACACAAGAAAAACAAATGGGAACAGTGATTGTGACCTACTTAATGAGTTTACGTGAATAGATGGATAAAAAAGAGTGAAAATACGGGCGGTTAAGTGTCAAAGGTGGCTTAGAGCAGTAAAAGACAGGAAGCAGTGGAGAGCCACAGATGCCAATATCTTGAAATGATATGGTATATAAATAAATAAAAAACTGTCTGCCTTGAAAAGCAGCATTCAAAATCTCAGCTTTCACTTGCGATCGAACTCCGCTTTGGCCAGTGATAAATATGTAACTAAATTCATTGACTAAACAAATCCAAATTAATTTTTAATTGTCGAAGGCATATCCAGTAATTTTAGATCAAACGCAGCGTATGCATGTAGTATAACAGATATCGTTGTTGATCCGAGTTCCAATTCCAGCTCATTCTCTGGTGTTCACTTTCTCACTAATACACTTGGGAAATGCATTTTTCTGTCTCTTCTCCAATCAACTACAAGTTACATAGCATGAATAATTGAGCTTCAGGGTCTTTACTATTTTTATTGATTCAAAACAACTTTGATCTGGCGGCTATTATTTCCACAATAACCGCTGTCTTGTTTTATCACTTTTTGAAATGACCAGGAAATATTAGGTTGGTGCAAAATAATGTCGTTTTCTCACATAGTAACATATGTGAGAAAATGACATTATTTTTGCACCAACCTAATATTTCTGGTTAAACTTTTACTTTTTAAGTTGAATGAGAAATTCTACTCAACTTTTTGTAATTATTTACAGTTAAGCTGGCTAGATATAACCGTAATTTCTGTGGGGGTCAATTGCTCTCACTAATTTATATTATCATAATGCCACAACATTTGATCTTGTTTCTCTTCCTTCTCTGTGTCCTTTTCCCCAAAATGCCTCTTTACTCTTCTTGTTCTCAATCCTCTGTAACCACTTGCGTACTAGTAGCACTCCCGCCTTGTTTCGGTTGAATTGCTTAAAAAAAAAGAAGAAACACGAAAATTCAGGCAAGAGAAATTTTACAAATAAATAGATTTTTATATAACAAATGTACAAAACATTAGTTATGAATGTTATTTAAAATGGTGAAATAAACTTGCCTTTTTAGACTTTTGTGTGGGGTAATGTTTCAGTTTGATAGACTGCAAGTTGTAGGGTAATTTGTGTGAATTTGGAAAAATTCAGTTCAATGCAATATTGTTTGTATTCTAAATAACAGTTTGTGGAAAAGGCATGTGTGGTGTGACATACGTTGTGTTTATATTTTTTGATTCTTCCACATCCAGTAACACCCATGTGCCTTAGTGGCTTTACTACTTTGCTTGAGGAGAACGCGATTAAAAAAAAGGTTTTCAAATAGCTTCTTTATGGAAATTACCCACTAACATTATAACTCACATTTTGCAAATGGCATATACATAAGTTTAAAGAATAAATATATATTTTTTCAAAAAAGGTATATTTTGAGATTAATAGACATAAATGCAGACAATGCACTGTCAGTTTTGAATATATTCTGAGACAGTTTTGTTATAGAATAAAGGCCAGGTTTTATTTTTTTATAAAGGAGTCAGTATATATTTCATAGGAAAGTATGGAGTTGGAAAAATTTCCGTTTTTGTTGGGAATTTTGATGAGTCAAGTTAAAGTTCTAGGCAAGTCTGTGGCATTCTATTTTATAATAATGCTATTGGGAAAGGCATGAATCTGTCTTTCCCCACTTCAGCTCTATGAGTTGTATGGGCTCTCTAACCATATGCGGCAACCAGTCAAAAGGAAAGAAAATTCTGAATTTAAAATCGTGGAGAAAGCAACAGGAAATCTCTTCACTATCTTTCCCAAGAAATCATGACAAGATATAATAATAAAGAAAAGGAATTTGTGGAGAGTCAGGATAATCTACATTCTGAAAAATAATGGTATTTAAAAAGTTGTCTCCCTTGATACTCCTAGTTGTCTACCTAGTTGGTCACAAGATCGAGAGTTATTCCCCCTGAGTTCTGGTTCTGTAAATCTATGGCTGGAAAATAAATGTAAATGTTTGTTTTTTGAAAAATCATTTCTAAGGTATCGCTTCCCTATTACAATATTAAAGTATTGTCATGGTTACACTTTGAGGTCTGTAATGAAACCGATGTGTTTCAGTAATTATTCCTCCTTTACATACAAAATGCCATTTTGTATGTAAAGGAGGAATAATTTTGAAAATGCCCTTCTATCTTCTCTCGCATTGACTTTTCTTTTAGTTTGTACCTCCACGGCTCTTATTAAAAAATAAAGAAAAAGAAAAGCTAAACATTTATTTTAAATAATTTAAAAATATCTTTGAAATTAAATTTTTATTTTGTTTAACATATAATAGCGTAAAGTGAATCTATAAAAATGAAAAATAGTTTTCACGCATTAAATAAAGATTTTAGAGACATTTTTGAAAACATACCTAAAAAAAGAATAACAAACTCGCTTCTGCTCAGTTCAGTTAGCTAACTTGATGGATATCAACAAAAAAAGAAATAAAACACTTTACAAATCTCTTAAAAATCTAATATCCAAAATATTTCTTTCAGAGAAAAAAAGGGTAATTTGTTTTTTAGGCCCCGCGCCAAGTATCTAATTAAAAAAAATCCCGAATAGTTATATTTATGTGTAAATTTACATGCTTTTGTGGTGATTACTACTATGTTTGCCACGTCTACATTTTTCTCAACTGTGATTGGTCAAATAATAAATACTAAATATCACAGGACAATTTACTGATCGCATTCACCACACTGAATTTTTCCTACCGTTAACTCACAAACATGCTTTTGTTATAAAATCACCGATTGGTTAATTTTTCATCCAATCAGATATTTTTCGTTTTCTTTCAAAATTTATTCCACGTACACAACTGTACGATCTTCTGAATACACATTCTATTTTAACACAGATCCCTGAAAAGTGAAAATTATATTCAGAAAACTTGCTTATTTAAATATCACCATATTCAACTAACATATAAAGGGAAACTACTTTTTTCTCCTTATTCACACATTACAAAAATCACCTTGTATTTGTTGTTTTTTATATATATTTTAATTTTATCGTTGAAACACAAATCGGTTTTCCATTGTTTTTCTTTGATTTAAAAAAATGTATAAATGTTAAATGCTCTTCAACACGCAGCCACATTAATCTTTTCAACAAAACGCCATTTACATTGGTAACCCCAACGTTTAAGGAAAATAGCATTTACAGCTTAATTCGAAAATAACAAAGAAATTTTGATAAAATCTACTGTTTTGGAGTTATCGACAATAAAAGTTCGGACTCATTCGCGTTATGGTATTGGCGTTGTTTGTATAAATTCGCTGTTGATTAGATTTCCGCAGAAGATTACCTTGTTAACGGCCCTTTTTACTGCTCTTACTTTTCTCTATTACTGCGCAACTGAGGACTCATTGCACGCGCAATCATCAAGACAGATGAAATATATGCAAATAACGACAGTAATGACTGCCGCGATACGAATGAGTCCTAACTTCTATAGTCGATAACTTCAAAACGGTAGATTTTATCAAAATTTCTTTGTTATTTTCGAATTAAGCATATAAATTTACACCTAAATATAACTATTTGGGAAATTTTTATTAGATACTTAGCGCGGGGCTTAAAAAGCAAATTACCCGAAAAAATAGTAAATTTATGGATTTTGTAAAACAAAAAAAATACTTTCTGAATATAACAAAAATACATTTATCCTCAGTAGTGTATATCTTCGATTGTCAACAGGTTCAAATATCAAAAACTTATTTTATTATGACATTGCCCCCCCTAATGTTTTCGTTATTGTTTTTATTATTGTTTGGGATTCGGACATTTGGATTTTCAATATAAAAAAAAAACCTGGACGTCTGAATTTCTTACAAGGAAATAGTGGAGAACCATGATCGTCCAAATCCTGAATGGATACAGCACATAAAAGAAAAGTATATTTTACTAATTCTTTCATCTTAATTTTGTTATTTTCATTACAACATTCCGGTTATCTTTATATTCTAGAACCATTCCATTCATGGGCAAACTGCAGCCGGTTTTTTTGAATAGCCCGCCGAATTTTACGGGGAAAATACCGTTTATTAAAATTTTGTTTATTGTCTTTTGTTCTCACTTGTTCACTCACACACTCTTTCATACATAACTGCATGAATAAACAATGATTAAGTACAATTTTTTATCAACTTTCTTTGAAGACAACGTTTTCTTCCTTGTAAACCATTGTCAATTTTCACTAAGGAAGATCAGACGTGTAAGCATCTTTTGGCTACAGAAACAGGTAAGGTTCATAATCATTTTTTTTTTTTACTTTGAAGAAGAAATATATTTATTATTGTAAAAAATTATTTTTTGTATTTTCAAATCAAACAATTATAAACAAATCGCACGAATCAACGTGCTAATTGCACTGTAACCAAAAAAAAAAAAACTTAACTTAAAAAAAATTTCTATAAAAAATAATATAAATAACCCCTCTAAAAAAAAACAAAAAAACTCATCCACGTTGCTAAGGCAGATGCGTCTTTGTAGTGAAAGAGGCTTCAACATACTATTACCTTGAATTCTTTTTAGTCGGCGGCCTGCCTCATGATGAGCCATATCTCATGTATCCAACAAGTCGGAAAACGTTTCCCATACTGGCGTTAAATAAACAGAATGAGTCGGAAATGAAGAATTAGCTTCTTTATACACTATTTACATTGTTCGGTCTTCATCCTATGGCCATATTCACGATGTTTCGGCTGTTGTATGCTTCGGCCTTCATCACAAAGACACATAGCCCAAAGGTTAAAAGCGTTGATTGAAGTAATCCAAAAACTTGACCCAAAGAGTTGTGAATCCAATACCTGGCCACAGCAGAGGGGAGCAAAAAACTTGGAGTTGAGTTACTAAAGGGAAATAACTGAAACTGAGATAAGGCATGGCACGTGGAACTAGAACAGTTTACCCCAGTGAACGAAATAAAAGGTTCAGTTCGAAATTCCAATCACCTGAAGAAGGCCGGAGCGTACAACGGCCGAAACATCGTGAATATGACGACAAAGATAAGTACAACAGTCCAAACAATATAGTGTGAATAGTTACAATACCCCATCTCAGAATATATAGACAGATAATTAATTTCTTTTATAGTTAGCAAAAATTCACTGACCATCTTTGTTGTTATTGGAAATGATTCGTTTGACGTCGCCGACCGACCAGCCGACCATGCTGCTGTTGTAGTAGTAGTTGATGGCTTGTGCGGTGGGTGGGGTTTGATCTTGTAGTCTCTTCGGCTTGGAGACAGCCACATCTCTACTCCCTGAAAGTCGAAATTTATGTGTTTTTATAAGAATTTTTCCTGAAACTAGGCTTGAGAAAAATAAAGTTTTAGTTTTCTCTGATTGGTCAAATATTTCACATGGGGATGTTAATTTTCTAACCAATAGATACTTTGGTTTAAATGGTGTGAGTTGGATTGTGGAATCTTTTAGGCATGTTTGTAATATTGTCTGTTATTGGGTAGAAAATAATGTCTGGGCGTTTTTTAACATGGTATATATTGTTGCGGATTTGAATCAAAATACAACAAAGAAATAGCCGAAAAAGGCGTTTAAATATAAAAATATTTTTATTTTCCTGTTTTTACAACTAAATTTTTTTTAGCGTGTATAATTTCTTAAAGTTCTTGTCTGTAGTTGTTTGCTAAGATGAAAAGAAATATGATTTCTTAGCGTTTATGTGTGACAAAATCTGTCTCCCAACTGCTTGTCTGGTCTAGAGACTTAGCTTATATATTCTTCAAAGGGATCACGAAGTATAATTTTTATTATCGGTTATTAATGTTAAATATTGATTTTCAAAGGATTAATTTATTCACCGGAAGGATGCGCGAATACTCCGACTCAGAAACCATTTTTTGTCATATGTTTGACTGTCTTGCCGTCTATTTCCATCTTCGCTTTACAATATGTATGTATGTAATTGTGCTGTAAATAGGGTTTATTTCCGATATCAAGTCGTTTGTATCTCTTAGCAGTGTTGTTCATTTTGCTATCTTTAGTAAACTCTGTTCTGCCAACCATTTACACAAGCTTGTTTAGGTCATTCACTACTTTCTTCTGTCCTTCTTGCCTTCAGTATGTCCTGTAAATGTTAAATTTTCAATCGCGCTTTCTTCATTATGTGTTCTAGAAATTTCAAGTGTCTCTTTCTGTTGCTCATATTTTCGGTCCATGGTTTTCTCAGCACCCTCCTGTAGAACCATGTTTCTGCTACCTCAAGTCTTTTCCCCATCTGTGATAATATTGTCCAGCATTCACTGCCATATAGGAGGACCGATATTACTTAACAGTCCAGTACTCTTGTTTCTAACAAAATTTTCTTGTTTCTTAATACTTTGCTTAACTTTTGAAAGCCATCTTTCGCTATTCAATACTTCGCATGCTGTTCGTTTTGCTGACAACCATATATTCTGTCTTCTTATAAATGACAGTCTCTTCTCGTTTTCCTTTACTTACTACCTTTTGCAAGAGTAGTTTACTTTCCTGTGAACCTGTTATTAACACTATGTCATCTGCATATATTATATTGTTAATATTATGGCTAGTAATAATAAATATTGGAAAGACTTTCTCTCAGAATTGCCTCACTATAAAAAGATTGAATAAGACCGGTGAGAAGACAAATTTAAAATGTCTATTTACCATTGCAACAATCTAGTTACCTCCCTTGTATTGATCCAAGGGAGGTAATACCGCTTTTTTATTGCTTCGATTGTGATAATATCACTTCTTTTTTCACTTATTACGCTTAAACTTAATTATTGATTTTTCTGTCAGATACAATATTTTTAAACTGAGGAATATTTTAGCAGATTCAATATTTATATATTTACAGATTTAATTAGAGAGAAAATTGTTTATTATTTGTTAGACTTTATGCAAAATAATGTTTTTGTTTTTGCAATAAAATTCTTAAACAGAAACTGATGCTGGTAGAACTTTAAACGTTTACTTAAAATTATGCCATAAATGTAAAATGTGAATTTCAATCTATAATATCCGTTTGTATTAAAAATATTTACAATAATTTATTTGTCATTTTGCAGCTTATGCAATAAGTGTTGCTCATGAACTGAATTCAGTTTATTGTCAACAGATTTTCATAATAATAGAGTTTAGGATTAATACAAATAAAATTTATTTATCACATCGCTGATTGATGTTATATTGAGCATCTTGACTCCAGTTTTTTGTAGACGAACCTTTTTCCAATGATTCGGTCCAGTCGTCAGGAGGTTTCAGCAATTGACTACCAATTTTTTTCATTTATTTTTATTTCAGATATACAAATTGTCATGGATTGTACAAAAAAATTAAGATTCAAGAGAGACAAGATATTGTAAAACGTTTGTTTAATGGAAATTCAATGCTAGAAATTAAAAAAGTTGAAACGAGATCATTGAACGAAAAGAAAAACTCGAAAACATTGGCAAGTTAAGAAATAAGAAAAAGGACTGGCTTTAATAATTTGATTTTTCAGCAAGAAAATATTTAAAGAAGCCGGAGTTGCAAATGTAAACAAAGAGAAAATATTAAAAACATTAATGTAGCTGAATTATCTCAATTCGCTCCTGTTGCAGCAGCGGTGTCCTTTCAAGTAACTCCACAGTGTTAACAAATGCTAACTTTTATGGCATCAAGTGAGGTCGCTAAACAGACTTTCGGTCACATGAGGCATCACCCAATTCGCACAGATTGCATCTCCCATGCACGATATAGACGATCTTATGTTTCTTATGCCGGAGAGATAGGCTGTGTCCACTACAACTAAACTAAAGACATGAAAGAAAGAAAATTACTGCTTTTGTTTTGAAACTTTTGACTGTCCGTTAATATTTAGCTTTAGCAGATGTCAAGTCAAATTTTTATTATTAGCCAAGTTGCTTTCTGAATACCTTTTTGTATGTCACGTAGATATGAAGAGTTTGCAGTTTTGTGTGAATTACAAGCAGTCTTATTTGTTTACAGATTATAAAATGAAATCTAATTTTGTATAGTTGAATTTCTGGTCCATCATTAAAAGAAATCTGAGTGAGAATATCAAACAATATTCAAAGAAAGAAATCGTTAGGAAAAAATAAAAACTGATGCATGTTAAAGATGAAAAAGGAGAAAACATGATAAAATCAATGAATAAACGTTTGATGAAGGCTATAGAATTTCAAGGAGGATTTATTATCTGTGTATATTTCTGAGATGAGGTATTGTAATTATTTACACTATTTACATTGTTCGGACTGTTGTCCTTATTTTTGTTGCCCTATTCACGACATTTCAGCCGTTGTACGCTCTAGCCTTCTTCAGGTGATTGGAATTTCGAACTGAATCCTTTATTTCATCTATTTGTTCTAGTTCCATGTGCTATGCCTCTTCCAGATGTCTCAGTTATCTCACTAACTCAACTACCCAAGTTCTGAGTCGCCTCCTTGAAGATGTAATTGATCCATTAATAGGAAAGTCACCTTCATATGTTCGAAACTCCACCTACTTTGTGGAAATAATCTAGGATGCTCCCATCCAATTCAACCAGATGGTGAGCCTGGACATGGTAAGTTTGTTCACCAAAGTACCCATGGGGGAGGCACTATAGATAGTCAGGGACAGACTGGCCTTGGACTTATCCTTAGGAGAACGGACCAGTATATCAATACTGATGGAAATGCTGACTTTCTGTACACAAACAATATACTTCAAAATGGGATCAGACATTATTTACATTATTCGGACAATTGTCCTCATCTTTGTTGCCATATTTATTACAACGTTTAAAAGCCACGGAAAGAAATATAAAGGGGACACAGGCCGCCTCCTTAAGGTAAGGCTTCAAGAACACTAAAAAGCTGTAACACGAGGGGAAGTGGAAAAATCAGGCGTGGCTGACTACATATGAAGAGAAAAGGGAGATCACTGCCCTCTGTGTGATCAGGTTGAAACCATAGACAAAGAACATCATTGGAAAATTCGTAAACTTAAGGAATCAGCACATATGCTAGGCCTAAAAAATCTCCTGAGTCGACCAAGCATAGAAATGAATACAATATGAGAACCAGTAATAAGGAGTGCCAGAGAAAAGCAATGATAACAATGAAAATGATAACAGCAAAAATTGCAATATGAGCACTGGTAAAAATGGTTACTGAAGACATTAAGTTTATAAGTCCCAGAAATTCATACACAGATGTCCTTATGGCACAGTGGATAAAGGTGTTGGTTAGATCCAGTGACAGGACCCAAAGAGTTGTGAGTTCAATACCTGGTTAAGGCAGTGAAGAATTTGGAGAGATGAATTAGTAGGAGATAACTGATAGCTGACATCCATTAGACATGACATGCGGAACTAGAACAGTGTACTAAAGGGTTCAGTTCCAATCACCTGAAGAAGGTCGGAGCATACAATGGCCAAAACGTTGTGATAAATATGGCAACAAAGATGAGGACAATAGTCCAAATAATGTAAATAGTGTACATAATAACTCATCTCAGAAATATAGATACTGAGGGATCAGACATATATCGACAGATGAAACCTATATGATATATATTACTTATATAAATAAATGTATCCTGAAAATGTTACCATTATCAGCTGGTTAATACCAATTTTATTTTACTGTTTTAAGAACATTTTTCTCAAAACATAGATATAATTTGATTCAATAATAATCAGAATGCATAAAAAAGCATCGAGCCCTTCAAAGTTGACACTCTCAGATACTGTGAAAACAAATGCAAAGAGTTATTATAACATATATTGACAGCAACATTTTTAATGTACAAGGTGCACAGTAAAAAAAAGCAGCAAATTTATTATCAGTTTTATCTTTCAATAATAATTGACTTTGAATAACCTTGAATAAATTTCTTGAATATTCATGACCTTGAATAATCACTCGACTATCGCGTAATTGCTTAACTCTGATTAATTCTTTTATGATTGTTTAATTGATCCTTGATTTTTGACGTCATTTAAAGGTTATTTGCAGACAAGTTTCTTCTTTCGTACTGCCCTTCTCGTATGGCTGAACAATTCACTGATTTTGAGTGTCAAGTTATCATGTTTTTTCAAAGTAGAACATCTGATGTAGGGATTGATGAAATGTGCTGAAATTCTTCCTGAATTTTTCAGTCAAATCAGTTTTCAATGGTTGTCTCACATATTTCAGAATCACCACTTCTTTACTGGGCACCCTGTAATACAAGTCATAATTAAGAAGCTTTAAGCTAAAGAGTATACTTATGCAAGACAAACTGCAAAGCTGAATATTGCCCACCTTACCGAAAAAAGGCCTCAAAGATTCTAGATTAATGGAATAATCATTAGCTGATCTAGATATTAAACCAATAGAAATAGATCTGTATGAAAATGAAAAATATTATGCAAATATCTATGGGAAGTAATAAAAAACTACTACAAATGATTTTAAAATGAAAGCAACAGAAATGTAAATAAAATCAATGAATGAAAGACAGATGAAATTAGACAATGGTGTACAGATACAAAAGGTGATTATCTCCCTTTGGTTCAGCTGAAGTCACATGGGTCATGTGACAGCCACTTAGTGACATCACTTCATAGAGTGAAGAAAGTGGCAGTCAATCAGCATCAAGGAGTCAAACCGAACAGTTGCTTTTCTAACCCAGGTCCATTGGCCTGAGGCTAAATCTGCCTCCCCTAGAAGCTTACAAGCCCTTGGCACCATTTTTCTATGGAAATATATCTTCACCAGGTATAGAAATTATTGCCAGTTCATAGCTCTCAATTTGGGTAAAACCCATGACTCGCCGTTTCCCGTTTGTGAAATATGTTCTTGATAGCGACATAGTTGGTAAATCCAGTTCACTCGGACCTGGAACCCTAAATATGACTTCACCAAAAACACAGAATCTCTGGCAGCTCCAGTTCCCACTGAGAATTATTACTATATTTTCGTTCTCATTTCATCTGCTTGTTGTGTAGACATGTGTTGTAGTTTCTCGGTGTGGAACACATATAAATATGTATATATATAATCTTGTGTATGATTTAGCAGCTTAAACTCTCTTTGAGAACCAAGCATGTCTGTTATTTCTTTTCTTTTCATCTATTCCATTCCACCCAGAATCTAAGGTGTTATTATATCATGGATATAATAATGCCCATAATGAGGAAAATACAAACAGGGAGAATATTCATTTCTTCCATAGTGCTCCATTATCTGGATCAATCTGACATGACATATTATCCATTAATATTAAGGAACATGTAACTTAATAATTTTTTCAGCTATATGTGATATTGTGTTAATCAATAAATTTATTTATAAATGTCACACATTGCATGATAAAATCTGATAAGCTTAAATCAAGTTATTATCTATATTTTTAATAAGGATAAATATTACAAGCTGAAACATACACTATGTAAACCATTTTCCAGGTGTAGGCAGTAAACTATTGAATTACTTAGATTCAACTTTTGAACAATTTTTTTTAATAGTAATACTACTAATTCTATCAAGTTACAAAAAACAGGTCATCACTTAAATTCAACAGAACTGTCTGTTTATTTCACAGCTGAACTCTGTTTTTCTAAACTTTTCAAAACATCTTTCATGATTTCTCTCAAAGAATCTATCCAAAATATAAAAACCAAAAAATTAACCTGAAAACTCATGTCATGTTCTGAAATACTCTCATCATATGTAGATTTTCATATGGATATCATATGGATTTTCATATGGATATCATATGGATTTTCATATGGATTTTTATATGGATATCATATGGATTTTCATATGGATATCATATGGATATCATATGGATTTCCATATGGATATCATATGGATTTTCATATTGATATCATATGGATTTTCATATGGATATCATATGGATATCATATGGATCTTCATATTGATATCATATGGATTTTCATATGGATATCATATGGATTTTCATATTGATATCATATGGATATCATATGGATTTCCATATGGATATCATATGGATTTTCATATTGATATCATATGGATATCATATGGATTTTCATATGGATATCATATGGATTTTCATATTGATATCATATGGATATCATATGGATTTTCATATTGATATCATATGGATATCATATGGATTTTCATATTGATATCATATGGATATCATATGGATTTCCATATGGATATCATATGGATTTTCATATTGATATCATATGGATATCATATGGATTTTCATATGGATATCATATGGATTTTCATATTGATATCATATGGATATCATATGGATTTTCATATTGATATCATATGGATATCATATGGATTTTCATATTGTAACCTAATTATGTACAATAATGGATCATATGCAATATAGGTGAACAATTCAACTAGAAAAATTGAAAATAAATACAATGTATCTAAATAGAAATTAGAGAAATGTTATAATAGATCATTCCATCTTAGGTAAGTGTTTTGCAACAATTTTTAACATAAACTTGAGATGTTTCTTCTTAAAAAGTAGAATAATTTTATCACATTCAACATTATGGATAAAAAAAATATTGCGTGTTTTTTCAAGACTTATGATGAGGAAAACAAATTCATGGATCTGGATCTGGATGAAAAAAGACCCCCAGAATGACGTCAAAATCCACAAAAATTTTTCATCATTTAATAGTCTGTTGTGGTTATTTCCTTTGTAACGTATATAAATGTAGGTAGAAAAAAGCATATGTTGAATGCCGAGGTTCCCAAACAGGCTTGAGTCATTCTGGTTGAAGGTTTGGGGGTAGTACGCACCAACCATGGTGGTATGTACTCTGTAGACTTTAGAAAAGTCAAGTTAAAAACTAAGTTAAATCATACTATTGGCAATGTAACTTACTCATTTAAAATTATACGAACATGTACTCAGACGTATTATTATCATTTAGGCATTTTCAAAGTGTGTGTAGTGATCTTACAATCATGAGAAATTTAACCAAAATCTAATTCCCATGGTTCCATAGAAAAAAAACTGTTCCACTGACGGGAAACGTAGAATTGTTCTCTTTTCACCTGGTCCATTGCAAGGAGAGCACATGGAATTGAGAAGCGCCAGAAATGAAAACCACAGATAAACCAAATATTACTTTCTCGTGTATAATATTGCCTTTTACTGATGGACCTACCACTTCCAAATAATCTATTTATTCATAAACACGTACACAAATCAGAAAGATTTACTAAAAACCACATTACAAGAACTTTCATGTATCCACTGAACTTGTACAACAAAATCTTTCTGATAGTAAACCCTATTGATTATATATCTATTTAATAAATGCTAATGTCATTGTGTCACTGTATCACAATTTTACAATTTAAGGGGACACAACTCTCTAACTTTCAATAGCTCATGTTACAGAAATTTTGGATTCCCAAGATTTCATTACTGCAATTGTTTTTGGCAATTTGTTACGTGATTTTTTTGTGACAAATTTTTTGTATGATAACAATTTTTATAACTTGGAAATAAATTTGGGAATAATCAAAATTAATTGCAAAATCCAGCGAAAGTCACCCATGAATTAAAAATAATTGTTCGTACAGAAGGTAAGGATCTACGTACATCAAATTGTCTTTAAATTAAGTGGCGGCAGAAGAATTATTCTTGAAATTTTAAAAGGTAAGCCTAAATATTAATGCAATACTTAAATTCGAGTTCTGTAGTTTATTGTTGCCTATCACATACAGCAGCGATATGCTTTGTAAAAAGAAATCTCCGCCAACATAGTATCAGATTGCAATCAAAAGAGCCAAGGCTGCAGCAAGGAAAAGAAAGTCCTGTGCAAATGAAAGCCCGGATCAAATGGCAGCCAGGAAAGCTTCCAGTATGCAAAGACATAGGGACTCTCAAACTCCTGAACAAACCGAAGAGCCCACTCCAGTATCTAGCTTAAATGCTGCCCAATAGAGTGGCATTTAAATTAGTATACAGTGTAACCCGGATATAAGAGAGTTGTCGGGACGGGAGAAGTCTCTTATATCCGGGCTTCTCTTATATCCGGGTTTGGTCTAATTTATATACATTAACACAGGCTCTAATTTGGGACCAGAAAAAATCTCTCTTATATACGGGTTTCTCTTATATCCGGGTTACACTCTGTGTGTGTGTGTGTGTGTGTGTCACTTTGTTGTTATGATGAATATATATATATATATATATATATAATATTTTACTAACCAAAAACAGTAGTCATAACAAATCAAAATATCCTGCAATCTTTCATTATATTTTAATAACTTTGGAGATAAATTTTATTTAATTCTTAGAAGCTAAAATTTTATCAAAATAGTTTAACACTGAACATTTTTCAAAAATAAGGATCAGAATCAAAGCTATGTTTGAATAAGTGAAAACTTAAAACTCAGATCAAAACATTTGTTGCGAGACAGAAGAAAATATGTAAATAACAGCAGAATTACGCACCTGCTATTTCGCTATAGTGGCGTGGGATTTAGGGGTTAAAATGAACTGTTGATTTACACACGCCAAGAAGATTAATGAAGGATGATAACAACGAGGAAACACACGGGTAATCTTAACAAAACAAGATAAAGAAGTTATTCATGAATTTACACACTTGAATTATTGCCAGTAGCTCGTTTCAGGACAAATTAAACAGAATTCTTAAAGTCTGTAGTTTTAATGTAGTGTCATGAAGAGGAAAAGTTCATACATCAGATTAAATGATCTGACACAAAATAATATTAAAACATGTTTAAGACAAATGTAAGAGACTTAGTTACTCTCATTTGCTTCATAATTTTTATCGGACAGGTTTAACCTAACTCTTCTTCCTGTTTTATTGTGATAGTTTTACTGGCTGTGTTAGCCAACAACGGGACACCGTTTTTATTCCTATTACCACAGAACTATACAAGGTCACCTCTTCTTCACCATTATCATACCTCTCTGTAGGTGTTATCTGATCATACCCCCTCCGTTACTTTCTCTACTGTCATTATCCTTCCTTCACATGAAATACCCATTCTATGGGGAAGTTTTACATCGGTCTGGGCCACTACGGGACATTTCCTTTCCACTTCATTCCCCAATAGGATTTCTACCTCTTCTAAGATCAATGTAGCCGGGTCAAAGGAGATTCAGCCTAAGCCAGTCACTTCCCAAAATTAATTCCCGACACAAATCAGGTGCCACATAAACCTTAAGTTCACCTGTTGTCCTTTCCAATTTGAATAGTAGCTATATCATACCCTCTATTCTCATCTGACTACTATCTGCCTGGCTAATTAAGAAATCCACTGGTTGCAGTTTTCTACGTAACCCCAGATGTCTAAACACCTTGGAATTTATTAGGGAGACTGAAGCTCCAGTATCCACTAAGGCTTTTACCATCTTGTGCCCCATCAATACATTACAGGTGAAGTCCGGTCCCTCTTTAAACAGCTGAAATATCTGGACTCTGTTCCTATTTCTCAACTTCCCCTTATTTTTAATACCCGATCAGCTATCCCTATCTCTCTCAAGTCTCGACCTCGGTGTTGGCAATAGGGGCTCATCATTCGCTGCCCTAGACCAGCTTCTTTTGGGGCTTACCTTGGGTGGAGTAGGAACTGGCCCTCTCGGCCTCCTTGCCTCCCCACTTCCGCTCTCAGCACCCTTTTTCTCCAAACATTTACTTCTCAAATGTCCAACCTTTCCACATTGCCAAAAGTTTTGCCATTTACAGTTGGCTGAAAAATATGCAGCCACACCGTATGTCCAGTACTTCAGAGGTCTTATTTTTATTGGGGCCCCACCCTGCCTCTTGTTTCTCTACTGGGGTCCCACTGTCGTTTTCCGAATGCTTATTCTTCTCGTGAGGTACTAGGATATCTATTTTCTAGTCTTCTATCCCCTGCATCTGTGCACCACTTTGCCTTGTGGCCAAAACTTCCGCACTTAGTGCAATTCGGACCTGACCCAGCAATAATCATCTTATCTATTGTGCCATTGTTCCTCAATTAATAGGTAAATTTGAAGGTGGCACTAAATCCTTACTGGCCGTTTTCGTGTACCACAATTGAGCAAAAAAAAAAAAAAAAAACAATAATCAAGGGAAACTAAATAGTAATTTACCTGGAGTGTGTTTCTGTTTTGTTGTTCCTGTA
Organism: Acanthosepion lycidas; assembly: GCA_963932145.1. Lineage (NCBI taxonomy): Eukaryota > Metazoa > Mollusca > Cephalopoda > Sepiida > Sepiidae > Acanthosepion > Acanthosepion lycidas. Next base: position 81,910,652 of record OZ010585.1, on the reverse strand, counting down.
ACTATCGGCTCTTCGGATCAATATAATCTTTCAATTCCAATGTCTTCTATGTAATTCTTGAGTATAATCTTTGGTCGCGGCATCAATTGTAACACCTTTCCTTTAATGCCCCCCGGGTATCTCTTGGGTCGAATCCTGGTCATGCCAACCAATTGTAATACCGTATCCTCACCCCACGGGACCCACACACTCCACCAAACCGGCTGTTAGTCCAGTATGGTCCAGCTTTACAGGTTAGACACAAGTCTCCTGTTTCCAATGCCAATTTGAAGCCACGCTCCATCCATGTTGTGATTTTTTTTGATTTCCTGGAGAGTGATCATCAGATCGTATAAATCCGGAAGCTCCCCACCGGTCCAACTGCGAGTTATTCGGTTGAAAATCACGTTAACAGAAAAATAAATAATCAAGTCGACTCAATTTTGAAAAGACAAAAGTTTATATATATATGAGGTTGGTTCAAAAATAATGACGCTTTTTGACGTTAAAAAATACGTCAAAAAACGTCATTATTTTTGCACCAACCTAATATATATATATATATATATATATATATATATAACACACAAAAAAAATAATTCTTGTACAAGTTTGAATGTTTCTTGTATGTGAATAATAACCAAACAAAGACAAATGCTTCGAATAATTTCGGTAAAGTGAGATGTGGCCTTCGTTTTAACCCTTTTGTTCTGTTCTTAGTGCAACTACTATGACCTTCGATGTTTCCATTCTCAGTAGTCGTATTAGTATTAGTATCAGCAGGAATAGCGGTACTTAGATGTTAGCGGTGGTATTTCGCTTCCTCGCCCTCAACTCAGCAACACACAGCAGATGCTTTCTTTTCAATCTCTGGCGTCACTCCACTCAAACCTGACAAACCTGAATCTCTCCTACCTTCCAGTTGGCTCACCTCTTTATATAGTGACGTATCTGTTTTTCTAATGCGAACGTACTGACGTACTTTCAAAGTACAATTTCACTCCTCCAACCAAACTCCTCCAGGATTAAACAATATACCTTTTCATCGATTGGTTTCCATGGTCCACAACAAGACTATTTTTTTTACCTCTCTATCAACCACTCTGCCGCTGAACTTATCTACTTCTATCACAAAGCTGATAGAAGTAGATAATTTCATCTCTTAGCTGTTGACCATGCAGTTACTGCTGGTTTCAGTTAAAATTTATAAAATCTTTCTCTTAAAACAATTTTTCAGTGGAATAGGTTTCTCAAGTCCAGTAGCTGTTATTGCTCTTTCCAGTATTGATGTTTTTTTTTTCTTTCTTTCCTTGATTGTTGTTTGGGGTAGCAGGAAAGTCAACTTCTTCATTGTCATTATTTTCTCTTCAAGTTACATGTGCTATCCATTTTAGTTGTTACTGCTGTTGAAAGTCCTCAAGGAATGTAGTTTCTGTTATCTGGTACAGTTCTATGTTTGTGATTCTGTTGTACAAGTCCACAGGATTCCAATGAGCTTAGGGTGCAAAGATAAATCATATGAGACTGGCTGCTGAAAAACACAAGCAACACTTGTTGACAGTTTAACTATTTCTGTACGACAAATCTATTTAAGTAACACTAGAATTTTTCACAGCATGTGATGCATGTTGAAATCTTCACAGTATTTAGTATATTTGAAGTTATTTTAAACATTTTTTGTCGAGATTTACAAAGTCTACATTTAGTTCAATTTTGTAAACCAATCGACAAAATTTGAATAAGCCGATTTGTTTGAAAAAATACTTTGACAGAAATCCTACTTAGCGGTTTTTATGCATCCTAGTAAAATCAACTGTACTTTGTACCCCCCTTACCTGTTTGCACTTCTCCACAAAATCTGGTTTCGATCAATCAATGTATGGCTATTTTAGAGACTGTGATGGATAGACAAACTAACGGAAGTCACAGAATTTTATATATATATATATATAGATAAATGATTTGTTTTGGTTTTGTAACAGCTTGTGGTATTGGGCAAAACTACCCCTAGCAATCCTCATGTTTATATATTTAGAGATACATATGAAAACCCAATAGCAGTAATGTCTTAATAATATGTTGTCATTTTTGTGACATATCTAAAACAAGTAAACATGTAAAATTTAATATTGATTTGTATATCAATGTCGGGTAGCAGTGAAAGCTCTAAAATTACAAGTTTCAAGTTTGGATCTTTTCAGCAATTTTATAAGAAAATTTTTCTTATAAAATGAATGTTTCAAAATTTTGAAAGATTGAAAGCTGTTTTGTTGTACTAGAAAAAATAAATTCAATATCCTCATTCTATATTCAATGTCATTTGCTCTTAATTTGTCTGTCTGTCTCTCTCTCTGTCTCCTCTGACTTACTCTCTTTCTGTCTTTCTCCTATCTTTCTGTCTTTCTTTCTCTGTCTTTCTATGTATCCTCTTTTCTTTCTCTCTCTCTCTATCTCCTCTCTCTTTTACTCTTTTTTTCTTTCCCCTCACTTTCTCTCTCAACACACTTTTTATCTCATCTCTCTTTCTCTGTCTTCTCTCTCTTTTTCTCGTTTTCTCTCTCCTCTCTCCTTCACTGTCTCCGCTCTCTTTTTCTTGTTTTCTCTCTCCTTCACTGTCTCCGCTCTCTTTTTCTCGTTTTCTCTCTCCTCTCTCCTTCTCTGTCTCCGCTCTCTTTTTCTCGTTTTCTCTCTCCTTCACTGTCTCCGCTCTCTTTTTCGCGTTTTCTCTCTCCTTCACTGTCTCCGCTCTCTTTTTCTTGTTTTCTCTCTCCTTCACTGTCTCCGCTCTCTTTTTCTCGTTTTCTCTCTCCTTCACTGTCTCCGCTCTCTTTTTCTTGTTTTCTCTCTCCTTCACTGTCTCCGCTCTCTTTTTCTCGTTTTCTCTCTCCTTCACTGTCTCCGCTCTCTTTTTCTCGTTTTCTCTCTCCTTCACTGTCTCCTCTCTCTTTTTCTCGTTTTCTCTCTCCTCTCTCCTTCTCTGTCTCCGCTCTCTTTTTCTCGTTTTCTCTCTCCTCTCTCCTTCTCTGTCTCCGCTCTCTTTTTCTCGTTTTCTCTCTCCTCTCTCCTTCTCTGTCTCCGCTCTCTTTTTCTCGTTTTCTCTCTCCTCTCTCCTTCTCTGTCTCCGCTCTCTTTTTCTCGTTTTCTCTCTCCTCTCTCCTTCTCTGTCTCCGCTCTCTTTTTCTCGTTTTCTCTCTCCTCTCTCCTTCTCTGTCTCCGCTCTCTTTTTCTCGTTTTCTCTCTCCTCTCTCCTTCTCTGTCTCCGCTCTCTTTTTCTCTATCTCAGTCATTTCTCTACTATTTCTTTATTTTTTTCATTCTGTATTTCTTGAGTTTTTTGGGGTTTTTTTTAATTGCAGATGCAATATAATAAAATTATATAGGCTGACAAGGTAACCTTTCTTTCAGGTAGATAGATATGAACAGACTGAGATAGATAGATAAATAAATAAATGCACCTAATTCAATGGTGAATCACATCATTGAAATATTAAACAGTGAAATTTGGGTTCAAAATATAAGGCTGAGATAAGTTTTCCTTTTGTCTTTATTCATTTACAGATATATTTTTAGTAATAGCTGAAATTTTATATATTTTAATTATATATATATATTTTAATTATATATATATATATATATATATATATATATATATATATATATATATATATATATAATTATTTATTTAAAAAGTATAACATAAATATGTTATAAAATCACTACAAAAATAGCCATTTTTCTTTCAACGCCTCCGGTGTCTTATCAAGTACACACACACATATTGAAAAAGAAGGCAAAAATGACTAACTATTTGGAAATCATTTGTGTGCACATGCTAATCAATAAACATTGGTTGGCAAAAGCAATCAATTAATTGAGATATGATGAAATTGGTGGAAATAGAATACATTGTCTGGTTGAATTTGGATGAACTGAAGAGAAGTTGGACTATCCTTCTCTTCTTTTCACAGACACAATTGGTTCATTAAATTCCAAAATTATCATAAATATACCTGAGATGAATAGTCTACAAATTTGCAGCGAGACCATTGAAAGTAGAAGACAAAGTCCTGAACTATGTAAAGTCTTTCACCTATCTTGGTAGCAAAGTCATCTACAGTGGGACTTTAGATGATGAAATCATGCATCGGATTGCTAAGGCTACCAGTGCTTTCAGCAAACTTCGCCATCGCTTGTGGAATGAGCGGGGTATTCGACTGGATACGAAAATTCTTGTTTACAGAGCTGTTGTACTTGTCATCCTTTTGTCGTGGTCTCTATACATGTACCTTATACGCCAGCAGGATGTTTTCCATAAAAGCTGTCTGCATGCAATCTGTTTAACAGGTGTAATATTGGAGGAATCGAGACTTTTCTCATACAGACTCAGTTACGGTGGATTGGTCATGTTTGAGAATGTCTAATGATATGATATCCAAGATCCTAATGTACAGCCAGTTAGATCAGGGCTACAGGAATGCAGGACGCCCATGGCTAAGTTACAAAGACACACTGAAAAGCAACTTGTCAGCTGTCAATATACCGCATAACACTCTTGAGGGCTTAGCCTTGGAACGGGTAGAACGGGGATCAACGTGTTTTAGTGGACTCAGCAATTTTCAATCCGCTTGTCTGAATCAGCTTCAAGAAGCGGAAGCAAGATCTAAAAGGTCAGCCAATCTAACAGTGATCACATCTCACAAACCTCACTCTTGCTCTATATGTGGCCTCCTTTGTAAATCACTAACGGGTCTTAAGTGATCATTGATGACCGTTCTAAATTTACTAAATAGAATAAGAATATCATTGAATCTCTAAAGAAATTTGTTAATAAACTTATAACATCCAACAATGCTGTTGCAGGATCCTTAAAAATAAACAAAATTATTGGATTACCAACTTGGCTACTCACATGGTAATGTTAAAATACACAAACCAAGATACCCATTATGACCTATTATTTCTCTGATTCCAACATGCATATACCAACAATCAAAATTTCTCATTGATATTATTACCCCATATCTCCCTACTAACTATAGCATTAAATCTACCCATGAATTCCAAATACTTAAAAGCACAAAATTTAAAACAAACCACAACATTCTTGCATCACTTGATGTAGAGAATTTATTTACTAATGTTCCTGTCTCCGAAACTATTGATATTATCATTAATTCGGTGTATAAAAATAATTTAATTCCACCTCCATCAATCCAACCCAATATTTTAAGAAAACTATTGCTCGCTTGCACCACTAGAGTTGCTTTTTATAGTCAGAATGGTACTATTTACACACAAGCTGATGGTGTAAGTATGGGAAACCCTCTCAGGCAGTGCTTCTCTAATTATTATATGTCCTATGTTGAAAACAAAGTTTTTACTAAAGTTATTAAACCTGAAATACATGTTCGTTATGTAGACGATATTTTTATTTTGGCTGAAAACAAGAAAAAAATAGAAAATCTGAAAGCTACATTTCAACAAAATTCCATCCTAAATTTTACTTATGAACTTAGTGAAAAAAATAAACTTCCTATCTTAGATGTTCTCGCCAATTTTAGTAATAATAATTTTAAAACTTTTGTTTATAAAAAAACAACTAGTAAAGACTCTTGCCATCTTAATTTCTCTAGTGAATGTCCTCTTAGATATAAAATAGGTGTTATTAAAAATTTCCTCATGAGAGTGCACAAGAACTAATCCTCTCGCACGCTTTTCTTTAAAGAATTAAAAAATGTAAAGGAAACGCTGATTAATAATGGATTTCCTAATCAATTGTTGGATTTCCACATTAGGTGTTTCTTGTCTAAGGTAGCTAATAGCAACAGCGAGAATAGAAACATAAACAATAACTTTAATATTTTTTATAAAAATCAGATGAATGAAAATTATAAACAGGATGAATGCAGAATTAAGAACATTATAAAAAGTGCATAACACCAGTAGCAAAAAAATTAGATTAATTATTTATTATAAAAAATTTAAAACCTCTAACCTTATAGTTAAAAATAATAATTCACCTCCTAGAACATAATTAAATAGTTAAAAATAATAATTCACCTCCTAGAACAAAATTAAATAGGGCAAATATTATTTACGAATTTAAATGCCCATTAAGGAATTGTATTCCTGATCAATCAAAATTCGTAAATAATTATATAGGCCACACTACAACATGTTTGACATGCAGACTCACTCTACACCTTTCTGATAACAGCTGAATTAGATCTCATTTAAATATTCATGGAGACCTACCGGTCACTATTTGGAACATACTTGTTGACAACACTAATATAATGGCATCATCTACATGCAAAAAAAAAAAAAAGGCTAAAAATAATGGAAGCCTTATTAATAAAAACAAACAAACCAACACTTAGAACTTAACTTAGAACATGGACCGTGTTTTAAAAATGAAAACATTTTATAAAACATACATACAACAAACTATTTCTTATTTTAACGGTTAAAATATAAACCTTGAAAATGGCTAAATGTTTAGCCGAAAACGCTCGGATAAAAAGAACAATCGGACAATTTTTATATAATTTAGCATCCGAAAAGAAAAAAAATTATTAGATCGCATGAGAAATTATATAAAAAACTAAACAAAAGCACCTTGTCTGTCGTTTTCAATGAAATGTGCATGAAAGAAGCATTGCTGCCTAAATACAGAAATATATATATATATATTATGTGTATTTAGGCAGCATTTTTTCATTCATACATGTTTCATTAAATAATATAGACAAGTTTTGTCAATTAATTTTATGTAAATTTATTTCATAACGTCTGATAAGTTTAATAAATTAAAAAATATGTATCAATATTGGGATTTTCTTTCTTCGTTTAATGATAATGTTATTAAGCTTATCAGACGTTATGAAAAGAATTTACATAAAATAAATATATCATTTAATGAAACATGTATCAATATATATATATATATATATATATATATATATGTGTGTGTGTGTGTGTGTGTGTAAATATATGTATATATACATATGTATATATATATATATATATATATATATATATATATATATATGTATGTATATATATGTGTGTGCGTGTGTGTGTGTGTGTGTGTGTGTATTTTGGGTCAAATATTAGATTTCTATTTTCGAAATATTTATTATCATTAAATTTTTCAAAGTCATGTGCGTTTGTTGATCCCCCTTGTGTATGGAGGATTGATTGGTGACGGACGGGTTTTTGTGGTAAATGCGCAAATTGTAATGAGTGAATGGGTTGTGAATCGAATTAACTAGGTATAAGATAGTGAAGACCTGCCTCAACCCCTTTTCGGCCTTGTGCCATAATTGTATTTTTAATGCAATAAATATCTATATGTATCTATGTATTAGGTTGGTGCAAAAATAATGCACCAACCTAATATATATATGTATTTTTATATATGTAAAGATATATATATATATATATGTACGTATATATATGTATGTATATATATATGTACGTATATATATGTATGCATATATATGTATGTATATATATGTATGTATATATATGTATGCATATATGTGTGTGCGTGTGCGTGTATGTACATAATTATATGCGTATATATATATATATATATATATATGTGTGTGTGTGTGTGTGTGTGTGTGTGTGTGTGTGTGTGTGTGTGTGGTGGACTTCACCACATTTATTTAACTTAGTTTAGGAAACCAAACTGGCGTGAAGGAAAAGAGGATAAGCCGAAGACATCATTACTCATAAAATTTGCATTTAAAAAGATGTACAAACAAGGATGTAAAAGAAAAACATGCATTGAGTAAAACAAGAGTTGTCTCTCTTTAACTATCAATTGTTCCAAAGTTCACTGAAAGAAATAAGGTTGTAATAGTTTCTGGTAATAAATATTTTCAACAGTTTTACTGTGTAAGAAAAAATATTATGTGAGTATAGGGAATATTCAACATGTGAGTGGTGGTGTGAGTGAGAAGATTGGCGCAGGGTTTTAACTGTCGTGGATTCTTGTGACAACTGAAATCTCACTCATTTACTAAGAATATTCTTTGTTTATATAGGTGACCATCGGCTCCGAAAGCGCTGCGCGGGAAGAATCACTCTTCACGTGCAGACAGTCTGATTGGTTAGCATTGACCAATCAGCGAGCGAGCTTTTGGGAGACTCACGAAAAACTTCTGGGATACGATTCGCCCGAAAGTGCACAAAATCGCCTACATGAAAATATAGCGATTATAAAATTGTCGCATTACACAGTAGTGTTGATTTATTATTCAATGAATGCTTGTTGTTGTATAATTTGAATTTGTGTAGGTATCTATGTTTATGTGCGATGATGATGATCATCACGATACCCACTCCCCGAGATTAAAGAAATTATAATAAAATTCTTTAATATGTCACGTAGGACCGATACTTAGAAGACCAATGCACCCTCCTAACTGTTTTGGTAAACAGTTGTTCTGATTGTGAAGTGGACTACTCACTTTGGTTTGACGATGATGATGTGGGAACATGCACCACATTTATTTAACTTTGACTAAGAATGCCGTGGAAAAGAACAAGCAAAGACACTGGAGGTTACCAAACATGTAGTGGTCACAATGCAATTTATATTTGACGTAAAATAACACATAGTATAAAATACAAGACAGAACGTAATGATTCAAAACATAACAATTGAATTTATTAGTATTTGGTGTACATGTATATAAGCTGAAGGTTTGAATGAGTTATGTCTCTTAGATTTGGAAATATTTGTACTTGAGCTCACGAAGTTGAAGTAATTATTAAACTGAAGTTTTAGAAGAATAAAGTTCCTGTTGTATGTTAGGAAAAGTTGGTAGACTTCAGAAGAGTTAAGAGTTCGTACTTGCGTGAATGTTGGTAATGATCTTTAACGTCTGACCGCGTGGTTAAGACGGGTGCTCTTGTAGATTACATCTTGGTAGCAAGGAAAAAGATGAATGTAGAGAAGTACAAGGGCTGACGACTTATGGCAAAGTCGGTAAGTGTTGTTGGCAATGTTCTTTAACGTCTGACCGCGTATTTAAGACGGGCGCCCTTGAAGATTACATCTTGGCAGAAAGGAGAAAGATGAATGAAGAGACAACACGAGGGAGCTTATTCGTGCTTTGTTTATATATGGCTGTGGTAGGCTCAGAAGATTGTGCGCGGGAAAATTAATCCTCGCGTGACGGCGATTTGATTGGTTGGAATTGACCAATCAGCAAGCCAGTTTTGAGGAGATTAGCCAATGAATGCTTGTCGCATGATCTGTATGTATGATGGTGATGATAATCACCACAATGGTTGCTGCGGAGTATTGGGTTGCTGTCGATCCGGGTGGAGGTGTTTGGCGGCTTGCTCAAGATAAGCCGGCTTCAAACGGTCGACAGAAATGGTCGACTGGCCGTTGTGTATCTGAATGATAAAATACTTTGGTTGTCGTGAAAGTACTTTAAAAGGTCCTGTGTAATTAGGGGTTAGCGGTTTTTTTCTGTGTCTTGTCTAACGAAAATGTAGTCGCAGTCTTGTAAAGATTTGGGAAAATAAATCTCCTTAGAGTGTAGGAGGGAATGATAGTTCAGTCATTCTATGTTGAAGGTACTGTATAAAGGTAGAAGTTGGTTCTATAGAAGTGTTTCTGTCTATAAATTGACCTGGTAACGTAAGCGATGTACCAAAATCAAGATCAGCAGGAGTGCACTGAAGATCTTCCTTCATTAGGGTTCGTAATGAAAGCATAACTAATGGTAATTTCTCCAACCAATGTCAATGCAGCCTTATGTTGACGATGGAACCTCTCGACAAGGCCATTTGCACAAGGGATATATGCAGTTGTCGTGATGTGAGTAGCTCCAAGCAAGTTGACGAATTCCTTGAATAAAGTTGACTGGCACTGTGGACCACGGTCTGTCGTTATGACCGAGGGGCAGCCGAAATCCATTCCCGCGATACTGCCTTAGCAACAGATTCTCCCGTGGTGGATTGAAGGGGTACAGCTACTGGCCAGCGGAAGAATCTGTCAATTATCGTTAAGATGTATTGATAGCCGTGAATTTCGGATAATAGTGTAGACTCACCTTTTTCCTATCACCCCTAGTAACAGAACAGTCTATATCTTACGCCTACGTACGGAAAACTTCAACCAATTAAAACCGTACTAGACGAACCAACAAATCTCATTGGTCAACGACACGATAATCTGAAAGTTTCACGTGCAAAACGAAATTGCGCCAAAACTTAAGTGAGCCGATTTCGGACTTTCAGAACTTATAAAAGAAGACGCCGACTGACCCAAGCAGTCAGTGACGAACACCCACAGAGAAATTGCCAACATACTCCACGTCACTCGAAATCACGATTTTACCGCGCAAAGATACATCAACGCTGACTCACTCACAATTTAAACTCAACCAATTCTGTGGACATCGATTCTCAAACATTGCTTATCCAAAGTGAATTATATTCACTACCTATTAAGTAAACATCAATGTGCGAACGACCTTAAAAACATTACAGTCAAAGATAGATCACTCCTTAAGAACTCCTACTAAAAAGACACTTAATATTGACAATTGTAATACCAACACAAATCTAAAACGGACTGCAAATGAACGAACGATTACAAAGAGAGACATGTCGCGGTCGCCATTAGCCGCTCCTTAGAAAGACGGCCTTGACCTTCACAACTCCTGACCTTGCAGACTTAAGTCAAGCAACATGCGAGAAACCAGACGACTAGTTCAATATCATTGATGCCAAACCGTACCTCGTGAGCATCGGATTATGCAGCGCTTCCTCAAACACCGAACAACAATTGTATTAATTTAATATCTACGGTTTTCTACTCCCCCTAGCCGGGGAGTTCTTGAATGAATCGCTCCAAATATCATAAGCTCCTTTTTTCGTCCAAATCCAAGCTACTCGGCCCGGGGGCCTGGATCAAAGTGTAGTACGGACAGCATTCGAAATTTCAGGGGAGAGCAGCATTTCACCAGTGCCTGTTTGCAGTCTTGTTGATACTTGGACGAGTTTGTGTACATCAAACTGGTTGATAGCATACGTTAACTGATAAGTTGTTTATTTGATTTTTTTTGTTTTCCTAAAAACTTTGTCTGTCTTTTCAGTTTGTTTTCTTAATATATACTTGTGTTTTTTGTTTCTTTTTTGTTGATTTCCTTTCTTACTTTTTACCCTCCCCACCGTTTTTGTTTGTATTACTTTTATTATTGAATTATTTTTTGGTTGTCTTTTTTTGTCCCGTTTTTCCTTTCTGATTTTATTTGGTTTATACTGGACATTGCTTCCGTGTTGGAATGATATTCCATTTAAAAAAATAATAATTAAAAGACATCCAATCGGTCGTGGTGGTCGTTTCGGCCACCATGAGCGATGACAACATAACACCGCCGGTGTCCTCGGCAAAAAGTGTCTGGGCTGAAGATAGACCCAGGGGAAAAAACGCCGAATATTATGAGGAGTTAAGAGTTCAACTGAAGGATACGTTTAAGGAAAATGAATTCCTTACAATTGAGGAGGCATTTATGGCAGTCAAAAAGAAAACAGTATCCCTGCTGACTTCCGACATAAAAAGCCGGAAATTAATCGGAGTCAGCAGGGAAACAATGGAGGAAGTCCTAAAGGTCTTACAAATTTCCCCCAAAGTGCTGGCAAGAAGATCAAATGCCATGTGGGATATTCTTCTTCCTACAGAGCAGGATGCCAAACAAATAGCCGGAAACATATTGACAACGAAAAACCTGCGACTGCAAACGGAATACATGGACACACGGAGGACACGGATTACCGTACATGGTGTGCCCGTGGATGTATCCACCGATAGAATGGGTGCATACTTTTCAAAGTTTGGCAGTGTCGAGGAGGTGAAGGCAATAACCGGGAAATCGGGGATTGCAACAGGCGATATCGAACTACAGGTCACAATAACCAGATCAAGTTTTATGGAGATTCCCAATGTTCTTCTGTGTAGAGAAAGAAGAATGTTGGTGGTGGTGGAGGGCAGAAGGCCTTCTTGTTGGTCCTGTGGGATATCTGGCCACATGGCTAAAGAGTGCCCCGCTAAACGCCCTCCACCTACAAAGCAGCCCACACCATCGACAACAACAGCAGCGGCGGTGGTGGCAGCATCCCCGACAACTGAAGCAACCCCAAAGGATGCTGAAGGAACTTGGAAAGTGGTAGGAGGTGGCAAAAAACCCAAGAACGTGTCTACCCCACCCAAAAAGGAAGACACCCCAAGGAAGCAGCAAACGCCACCACAACAGAGGGCAAAGAAGGTGCCCCTCCCGGAACAAAAAGGCGAGAAAGAGAGGCAACAGGTGGAAGCTCCAAGACAGAAAGGAGATAAAAAGCAGCAACAACAGCAGCTGCATCAACACAAACAGCAACAGCTCCGGCAGCCAGAAGAGCAACAACCCCTACAGTCGGAGCAGCAGCAACCGGAACAAGATCAAATGGAGGTAGAACAAACACCTCCACCTAGAGCTACATCCCTCAAGAGGTCAAGGGAGGAAGATGATGAAGAACCTCCACAAAGGCATCATGACCGTGGTAGGGCGGAGAAGGTCATGGAGCAGTCCAGGGCAATCTCCGTCCCTGCTTCGTTCAAAAATACCCAAGAACCAACAAGAACCAGACGTCATTCTTCTTCCCCTTCCAGTACTACCCACCCTTCTCCCTCCACTCCTCCCCGTAATTCAGTTTCCACCTTTCCCCTCTCACCCACTTCCTCCCCTCCTCATCCATCAAGGGAAAAGAAGAAAAGAAAGAGAAAGACCTTTGCTGGTCCGGAATGGATCTGCAAAGTAGATAAAGAGGAATACAAAAAGGGCCTCCCCAAACAGAGGAAAACCCTTCTAGGTGGACTCTACAAAATGGAGACTATAGAGGGGAAAAACATCGAAGACCCTCAAAATTTCCCCCGAGCTCCAGGTGTAATAACTTGCATAAGAGAAACCGGGAACCAGCTCGAAGTATGGAATCACCTATACGAAGCGAGGGCGGCGTTCCCGAATATAAGGATGTTCGAACTGGAGAACCACAACTTAAAAAATCTAAGACAATTTTGCTCTGGGAGGGTCCCAGTTTTACTCCACCCCTCCTTATATAGAGCCATCAAATTAACCTACCCCACGGACGTCGGCGGGATTGTCACAGAAGGACGGATGACGTCGGAGTTAGGCGTGGGGAGCCTGGGACAATCCGTCGGGGTCCTTTCACCCGCAGATTTCCGTCCTGTATGTGAGTAGGTTCATTGCACTTTTGCTTTTCTTTTTTGCAGGCTTAGAAGATGTCTATTAAGATAGCAACTTTAAATGTGAGGGGCTTAAGGGATCGGGGTAAGGCTGCCCGCCTGCTCCGGGACCTTCTGTCCCTGGATGTGGATGTTGCCGCGATTGAGGAGACCCACTTTGTTTGCAGTTCCGATGCGTGTGTGCTGGACGATGACTTTGTCGTCTATTCAGCATATGGGGACCGTTCTGCCAGAGGAGTTTCTTTGCTTGTCAGGCGTACTCTTGATGCGAAGGTGGACCTTGTGCATACCGATGCCGAGGGCCGGTTGATCGTGGCCGATATTGCCGTGAAAAGTGGTTCGTTCCGGGTCGTTGCGGTTTATGCGCCCAACGACCGGGAGGAGCGGGTCTCGTTCTTTCGGCGGTTGGGGCCGTTCCTGGTGGATTCAACGCGCCTAGTTTTAATGGGGGACTGGAATGCCATCCTGCACCCCAAGTTAGACAGGGGGCGGGGAGCTAGCGGGAGAAGGGGCGATCGTAGCCTGGTTGATCTGATCGACGATTATGGTTTCGTCGATAGATACCGGGTCGATCATCCCGGGGGGAAAATGTGGACGTGGGCTCTTAATTGGCCTTGTGACAAGGTAGTCAGCTACCTTGACAGAATGTTAGTTAGAAGAGCCGACATAGATCTGTTAGATTGCCCTACGTTCCACTGGGTAGGCTATTCGGACCACAAACTCGTTTGTGCCCGGGTGGCGTTAGACGGTAGGCCTAGAATGGCTGGTTACTGGAAGTTCAATCTGTCCTTACTGGACAGGGAGGACTTTCGGGAACAGCTAATTAGACTAGTGCAGCGGGAGCTAGTGGGGGCGGTTATCGGGAATAGGTGGTGGGAACGCCTTAAATGTAGGATTAGGTCCTTCACCACTGATTTCAGCAAACGGCTCACTCTAGATAGAGCTGATAAGGTGAAGACGCTTAAAGCTAGTTACACCCGGGCGGTGGCTGGGGGGGATCCCCTAGAGATAGCCTTAGCTAAGGAGGCCCTGGATCGTTCGAATAGCGAGCGGTACATGGGCCAGGTAATTAGACATAAGTTAAGCAAGATGTCTTCCGAAGCGGTGAACTTGGGCGCAGAGCTGCGCAGGGAAGAGGTCCGTCGAGGTGGCGATCGTTACATTCGTGAAGTCGAATCCCCGGAGGGGCGTACTCTTCGGGCCACCGACGACATGTGCGGGGCGTTTCGGCGCCATTTCGAGAGCCGGTTTACCAAGGAGCCTGGTCTCCGTGAGGAGGAGTTTCGTAGCTATTTGGCTGACTTTCCTCGGCTTTCGCCGACTGAAGCGGCTAGCTGCGAGGGAGAGATCACGGAGGGCGAAGTCTACGCGGTTTTGAAGAAGGTCGGCAGAGGCAAGTCGCCCGGTCTGGATGGTTTGCCCTATGAATTGTACTTGAGGCTGTCGCACATCTTTGTTCCGATTTTGACTGCAGTGTTCAACAACTGGTTTCGGTCGGGGTCCATCCCCAATCGGATCACCAGGGGCGTGATCACTCTGTTGAAAAAGGGCAAAGGTGGTGGGGGGAAACTAGATGACTACAGGCCCATAACTCTGCTAAACACAGAGTTAAAGATTATGGCCAAGATCCTGCAGGAGCGTTTGCAGTCAGTTGCCGAGTCTCTGTTGGGACCTGAGCAGACTTGTTCTGTGAGGGGCCGAACAATTCAGAGCAACCTGCATCTGATCCGCACGATCATAGAGGGTGTAAAAGACGACGAGCAAGCCGCGCTGATCAATTTGGATCAGTCCAAAGCATTTGATAGGGTCGACCATCGCTACCTTGCTACTGTCCTGCAGGCCGCTGGATTCGCACCCAACTTCTGCCGCTGGATTAGCCTCCTGTATCGCTCCCCCAGTGCTGTGGTACAGGTGAACGGAAGGTTGTCGGACGCGTTCGTGCTGTCTAGGTCGGTTCGTCAGGGTTGTCCGCTGTCGCCTCTCCTTTATGCTTTGGCGTTGGAGCCTCTCCTTCGCCGGCTGAAGGACGAGACCGGCAGTCCGGCCCTACGCGGAATCGCCGTTCCTGGAGGGGCTCGAGCCAGGGTGTCCGCGTACGCCGATGACGTATCTGCTTTCGTGTCGTCCCGGGACGATATCGAGGCGGTACAGAAGGCGCTTGACCGGTACGAGAAGGTGACAGGGGCCAAGATAAACCGCGACAAGTCTTCCGGCTTGCGGTTAGGTGCCTGGAAGGGGGTCGCTCTTCCGGGCCGCTTCGGTTGGACGGATGGACCTGTCCGCATTCTTGGAGTGTGGTTTGGACCGGACCTCCAGCTGGAGAAGAATTGGTCTGAAGTACTGGCAAAGGTCGGTTCTGCCGGCAAGACTTGGAATCGACGGCGGTTGTCCGTGAAGGGCAGGGCGGAGGTGTGTGTTACATACATTTTCCCCCTGATTCTTTATCGATTGTCTGTACTTCCTCTCTGTGGGACCCATTGGAAGGCGCTCGAGCGATCGCTATCCTCCATTTTATGGAGGGGACGCGTGAACAGGGTCGACAGACGAGTCTGCGCTAAACGTCCGTGTCATGGGGGGCTGGGAATGCCGCACCTCTTGAGTCACATCCGTGCCTCTAGGTTGGCTTTCCTACGCCGCGCATTGACTGGGAGAGATCCGATTCTGGAGGGGATTGTTAGGGACGCCTTCCCTAGCCTTACCATCAGTCCCCCCATCTCGAGGGCTGAGCGCCGTTGTAGACCCCGGGACGAGTCGGATTTCATCCGCGAGTGTCGGTCAGCCTTGAGGGCCGTTCCCCGGTCCAGTGACCTTTCACGGCCTAGGAAGGTCTTCTATCGTGGATTAGTGGAGGGGCCCGCGAAGGATTCCCTACGTGATACGCTCGGCTTGTCGGAGGAGGAGTATCGCTCCTACTGGTCTTGGGCGCCAGCGGCGGATTACCTCAGTAACCCTGAGTTTTCGCTTACCTGGCGATTGGCTCGGAATCGGCTGCCTCTCAACGACAAGGCTTTCATATGGGGTTTGGCGGATTTGCCAGACTGTGAACGGTGTGGTCTTGGCTTAGAGGAAACGGCTTCGCACGCCTTCTACCATTGCCCCCGGGTCCGCCCCTTATGGGACCATGTCGGCGAGCTGACGGCTCGTCTCGCTCCCGAACAGCTTGTGTCCATTGATCGCGCATACGCGTGTGACAATGTGTCGCCCCCGTATTCCGGGGTGAAACGAATGGTGTTTCTGACGCTGCTGGCCACGGCTCGAATGGTGATTTGGACGACGCGAAAGGAGGAAGTCTTGCGGGGCAACCATCTTTCTCATCAGCATCTGATCCTATTCTTTGAGCATCAGCTCAAGATGAAGATTAGATCTGATAGAAAACGATTGCATTCGACAGTCTTTAGCGAAAGGTGGGTAAAAGAGGCGAGTTTGGTTCGTGTGACCGGGGCTAGCCTTGATTTTCTCTTCTAGGTCAACCTATTGCACATCGGGGCGGCTTCCTGTGGAACCCTCCCCTTGGTTAGGATTAAACAAGCTTCAGTGTACCTAGTTAATGTGAGTAAGTGTTGTTCCTGGCCTGCAACCCGGCTACTCTTTGGTTATGATCCAAGTCGAGATTCCCAACCTCCCCAGTTTGTTTTTAACCCTCCTTTTCATCTCGACTGGGTCAGCTGTATATTTCCCCATTCCCGCATAATATTTTATCCTTTTTCCCCACTCCCTTAGCGAGAGAGCTTCTTGATTCTGTCCCCTGGGCAGAATACAGCGGCCTCTCTATTTTGAGGGTTGGACGGTCCCCTACTAACATCTGTTATGTTTAGTTTAATTTTTGTGTTTATATTTATTTGATTATTGGGTTCATCTCCCCTCCCCTCTCATTCTATCATTATTAGAATTTTAATGTATATCATGTATTTCATCATCAAATTTTTATGGTGTGGGGCGCGTTTTTTGTAGGACCCCCTGGTAAGAATGTGGTATTATGGTGCATGAGAGAACGATTGGTGATGGATGAGTTCTTGTGGTGAATGGGTAAATTGTATTGTATGAATGGGTCGTGAATCTGATTAGCTAGGTATAGGATAGTTAGTTTGGACCAGCCTTTACCCCTCCCCTTCTTCGGCCACGTGCCACAATTGTAAATTTTTACAATAAATATCCTGGATCAAAGTGTAGTACGCTGCCTTTGTGAACTTCCGGTGCTTTGTCGAGAGTGTTACTCTTCGGCGCGATCCCGTTTCCGCGGTCGATCCGCCCTGGAAGACGTATCACCTCTCTGACTGCTTCGCCAAGTGATACACTTTGGCGCGATCCCGTTTCCGCGGTCGATCCGCCCTGTGAAGTCTATCACATTCTGCCTTGGCCCTGTTTAGGGACTCCGCCTTCGCCAAGTGATACGCTTTGGCGCGATCCCGTTTCCGCGGTCGATCCGCCCTGTGAAGTCTATCACGTTCTGCCTTGGCCCTGTTTAGGGACTCCGCCTTCGCCAAGTGATACGCTTTGGCGCGATCCCGTTTCCGCGGTCGATCCGCCCTGTGAAGTCTATCACGTTCTGCCTTGGCCCTGTTTAGGGACTCCGCCTTCGCCAAGTGATACGCTTTGGCGCGATCCCGTTTCCGCGGTCGATCCGCCCTGTGAAGTCTATCACGTTCTGCCTTGGCCCTGTTTAGGGACTCCGCCTTCGCCAAGTGATACGCTTTGGCGCGATCCCGTTTCCGCGGTCGATCCGCCCTGTGAAGTCTATCACATTCTGCCTTGGCCCTGTTTAGGGACTCCGCCTTCGCCAAGTGATACGCTTTGGCGCGATCCCGTTTCCGCGGTCGATCCGCCCTGTGAAGTCTATCACTGTTGTCGGTCCGCCCTGTGAAGTCATTCATTATTCTGACTTGGCCCTGTTTAGGGACACCGATCAACCTGTTGCTGTTCCCGTCTATTCTCCCATCCGGCAGTCGACCAGCTACATCCGTTTTGCCGATCATCCCTACATTCGTCATTACCAATACGACCGAAGGCAGTTACCCCTAATCGAAACCAGTCATACCGGACCCGACACCGACTTGAACACATTCTTCAGAGTACACTCTTGTACAATTGGCATTAATAAAATCGACATTATTGCTTCATAAACCTTCGCCTTTGTCCCTTCATTGTCTTGGCTGTTCACACGTTTCCTCATAAAGCTTGCGGGGGCGACATCCTTATCGGCCCCGCAACAAGTGGTGACTTCCCGACGTGAGACAGCTAAGCGATGATGGAGTCGGTCAAAAGTGATTCTTTGGACATGACGGCCGCGATCATACCCCTGCCTGCATACCACCATAATGCCAAGAACTGGTTCTTGCAGGTAGAGTCTATCTTCTCCATGCTACGCATCACTTCACAGCGAGCCAGATTCGCGAATGTAATGCAGAAACTCCCATCCGATATGATGGACGAAATTTCTGACGTCCTCTCCGATTTGCGCGAACATGAGCCGTACGATCACTTAAAGGAAGCGATCCTCAAGCGCACTGGGCGTTCCGAAGAAGACATGATTCAGGAAATCCTGGGGAACGTCACCAGAGGCGACAAGACGCCATCCCAGCTTCTTAGGTATATGAGGAACCAGCTGGGAAAGCACAATGTATCGGAGAAGGTTCTTCGAGGCTTATGGCTGGAGCATTTGCCCAAATCAGTAGCTCAGATTATCGCGCCAATGACGAGAGCTACGCCTCTGGATGATTTGGCAGAATCAGCCGACCTGGTTTTTGCGCAGTTCGACTACAGCGTTAACGCAGTTCACGCTCCCAACATAGCAAAGCACGAACGCTACGAGCCAAGTAAAACAGAACGGGCGCTGGCCGACCTTCAACGACAAATTCGGGAGATCCAGCTCTCCCTGCGCCCACGGACAAGGAAATCGACCCCATCTCGACGGAGACGAACCCCCAGCCGGGAACGGAAAAACGACCAGAGTGTTTGTTGGTTTCATCGCACTTTTGGCGACGGAGCCAGAAATTGTAAACCTCCCTGTACACACCCGTCGGCCCGGGGAAACGAATAAACCGGAGAGTGGCGACGACTAACTCATCCGGTGCCGACACGCAATGTCGTCTATTTTACGTTTGGGATCGCCGGAACAAGCTGAAATTTCTCGTAGACACAGGTGCGGCCATCAGCGTGGTACCCTACCAGAACGACCACACCGCTAAGCCCACCCTGGTCAAACTACGAGCTGCGAATGGTTCCGCGATAGACACTTTCGGAGAAAGGACCCTTACTCTGAATATCGGCATGCGGCGTGATTTCACTTGGACATTCACCGTGGCCAACGTGAAGGTACCCATCCTCGGCGCGGATTTCCTGGCGCATTACGCACTGGCGGTCCACATGAACCCTAGGACCCTGTCAGATACGACTACGAATCTCCGTGTCTTAGGTACCCCTACACGTCAAGGCTCCACAGGAATCAGCGTCGCAACGTGCCATGGTCGCGAATACTTAGATCTCCTGACACAGTTCACGGATATAACGCTGCCACTCCAAGTAACAGCTTCAGGTGACCATCAGACTCAGCACCACATCAAGACTAGAGGTCCTCCCGCACACTCTCATCCGCGACGACTCGCTCCGCACAAACTGGCGTACGCCAAGGAGCAGTTCGACAAAATGCTGAGTGATGGCATCATTCGTCCTTCCGATAGCCCTTACGCCTCGCCACTACACTTAGTGCCTAAACCTGGCGGAAAAGAGTTTCGGATATGCGTCGACTACCGGAAATTGAACGCATCAACCGTACCAGACCGGTACCCTGTCCCGCATATCCATGATTTTGCGTCCGGACTAGAAGGTGCTCGCATATTTTCAAAAATCGATCTGACAAAGGCATACCATCAGATCCCCGTCGCTGCGGAAGACGTCCCTAAGACGGCAGTCACAACACCATTCGGCCTATATGAGTTTTTAAAGATGCCGTTCGGTCTACGTAACGCTGCCCAGACCTTCCAACGGCTCATAGACGAAGTCCTGCGCGGACTACCACACATATACGCTTACATAGACGACATCTTGGTGGCCAGTAAAGACGCCGATTCTCATAGACAACACCTGCGAGAAGTCTTCCAGCGACTCTCGCACTACGGCCTGAAGTTGAATCTGGACAAGTGCGTTTTCGGGGCGCCCAGCGTTGATTTTCTCGGGCACCGCACCGACGCAAACGGCATAGCACCTCTGCCAGACAAGATCAGCTCGATCCGGGATTTTCCTACACCGACGTCCATCAAACAATTGCGACGTTTCCTCGGTATGCTCAATTTTTATCGTCGGTTCATTCCAAATTGCGCTACCATCCTCCAGCCACTGACGAACCTGCTGCAGAGAAGGAATAAGGACATCGTGTTGGAGGGGGATGCTCTGCACGCATTCCATACAGCGAAGGCCGCATTGGCAAATTTCACTAGGCTCTCGCATATCAATGACGATCCGAAGACGCGGCTCTTCCTGACAACCGACGCATCGGACGCTGGAGTGGGCGCGGTGGTTGAGCAAGAATTCGATTCACAACGCGAACCCATCGCATTCTTTTCAGCCAAGCTTTCACCAGCCCAGAGAAAATACAGCACCTTCTCCCGAGAGCTGCTGGCCATTTATCTGGCCATCAGGCATTTCAGGCACTTACTGGAAGGTCGAGATTTTACTATTTATACCGACCATAAACCATTGACGACTGCGATGTGTAACAACTCTGATAAATACACAGCTCGCGAGATCCGGCATCTCGACTACCTGTCACAATTCTCGACCGATATCCGTCACATAAAGGGGAAGGACAACGCCGTCGCGGACACATTATCGCGAGCGGATATTCAATCTCTTCAGACCGGCGTCTTGGGTCAGGATACCATAGCCGCTGAACAAAAATCCGACCCCACGCTGCAAGACGTTCTTTCAAATACTTCTTTAAAGCTTCGGGAGTTCCCTGCATCCTTCAGCGACGACACCCTGTACTGTGACACCAGCCTAGCCAGCCCTAGGCCCTACATAACACCGACACTTCGAAGACAGGTATTCCAACATTTCCACGGGTTGTCTCATCCGAGTAAGAGAGCTACGGTCAAACTTATTACCGACCGATTCGTTTGGCCTAATATGAATGCGGACATCCGAGAATGGGTTTCCACGTGCATGGAGTGCCAGAAGTGTAAGGTCCACCGACACACTAAATCCCCCGTTGGCACCTTCAGCAGTCCCGATGCACGGTTCTCCCACATACATGTCGACTTAGTGGGACCGCTTCCGATGTGTCGGGATTACCAGTACCTTTTGACGGTTGTGGATCGTTTTTCGCGGTGGCCTACCGCCATACCTATAAAAGACACTTCTGCAAGTACCGTCTCCAGGACCATCCTAAAAGAGTGGATTGGAACTTTCGGCACGCCCCAAGTCATCACGACCGACAGAGGATCACAGTTCCAGTCATCCCTTTTTCGGGAGTTTACCAACCTACTTGGTGCCAAGCACATAAAAACTACCGCTTATCATCCGTGCGCCAATGGCTTAGTCGAGAGGTTTCATCGATCCCTTAAAACCTCCCTGGCAACTAGACCTGACACTATCAATTGGGTGGACGACCTACCTTTGATTCTCCTAGCATTGAGGAATACCGTTAAGGAGGACTTAGGTTGTTCACCCGCCGAACTGGTTTTCGGTACACCTCTTGCGCTGCCCGGCGAATATTTCAACGACTCCCTTCAGACGTTTTCAAAACCAACAACTCCTTTCGTCGAGGAACTCCGCCACAAAATGGCTCGACTTAAATATACAACTCCGCGACAGCAACCGATGAATTCGTACATCCCTCAACGCTTGCGGGATTGCGAATTCGTTTTCGTACGGAACGACGCCGTGAGACGACCACTCACGCCGGCATACCAAGGTCCTTTTCAGGTTCTTCGGCGCTCCGACAAGCACCTTACAATCAAGCGCGCCAACTCGACCGACACCGTCGCTATCGATCGAACCAAGCCTGCTTTTCTGGAGAAGCGACAGTACGACGCAAACCCGGCTCTGCGGCCCCCTGATGATATTCCAGCGCACCAGGCACACGCCTCACCGCAGACATCAGACGACACCCCAGCAACTCCTGTGCAGCAAACCAGATCCGGTAGGAGGGTCACTTTCCCTAAAAATCTTCGTAAATATTATTATTATTAATTGATATGATCAATTTTCTAGGGGAAGGGCCTTGTCGCGGTCGCCATTAGCCGCTCCTTAGAAAGACGGCCTTGACCTTCACAACTCCTGACCTTGCAGACTTAAGTCAAGCAACATGCGAGAAACCAGACGACTAGTTCAATATCATTGATGCCAAACCGTACCTCGTGAGCATCGGATTATGCAGCGCTTCCTCAAACACCGAACAACAATTGTATTAATTTAATATCTACGGTTTTCTACTCCCCCTAGCCGGGGAGTTCTTGAATGAATCGCTCCAAATATCATAAGCTCCTTTTTTCGTCCAAATCCAAGCTACTCGGCCCGGGGGCCTGGATCAAAGTGTAGTACGGACAGCATTCGAAATTTCAGGGGAGAGCAGCATTTCACCAGTGCCTGTTTGCAGTCTTGTTGATACTTGGACGAGTTTGTGTACATCAAACTGGTTGATAGCATACGTTAACTGATAAGTTGTTTATTTGATTTTTTTTGTTTTCCTAAAAACTTTGTCTGTCTTTTCAGTTTGTTTTCTTAATATATACTTGTGTTTTTTGTTTCTTTTTTGTTGATTTCCTTTCTTACTTTTTACCCTCCCCACCGTTTTTGTTTGTATTACTTTTATTATTGAATTATTTTTTGGTTGTCTTTTTTTGTCCCGTTTTTCCTTTCTGATTTTATTTGGTTTATACTGGACATTGCTTCCGTGTTGGAATGATATTCCATTTAAAAAAATAATAATTAAAAGACATCCAATCGGTCGTGGTGGTCGTTTCGGCCACCATGAGCGATGACAACATAACACCGCCGGTGTCCTCGGCAAAAAGTGTCTGGGCTGAAGATAGACCCAGGGGAAAAAACGCCGAATATTATGAGGAGTTAAGAGTTCAACTGAAGGATACGTTTAAGGAAAATGAATTCCTTACAATTGAGGAGGCATTTATGGCAGTCAAAAAGAAAACAGTATCCCTGCTGACTTCCGACATAAAAAGCCGGAAATTAATCGGAGTCAGCAGGGAAACAATGGAGGAAGTCCTAAAGGTCTTACAAATTTCCCCCAAAGTGCTGGCAAGAAGATCAAATGCCATGTGGGATATTCTTCTTCCTACAGAGCAGGATGCCAAACAAATAGCCGGAAACATATTGACAACGAAAAACCTGCGACTGCAAACGGAATACATGGACACACGGAGGACACGGATTACCGTACATGGTGTGCCCGTGGATGTATCCACCGATAGAATGGGTGCATACTTTTCAAAGTTTGGCAGTGTCGAGGAGGTGAAGGCAATAACCGGGAAATCGGGGATTGCAACAGGCGATATTGAACTACAGGTCACAATAACCAGATCAAGTTTTATGGAGATTCCCAATGTTCTTCTGTGTAGAGAAAGAAGAATGTTGGTGGTGGTGGAGGGCAGAAGGCCTTCTTGTTGGTCCTGTGGGATATCTGGCCACATGGCTAAAGAGTGCCCCGCTAAACGCCCTCCACCTACAAAGCAGCCCACACCATCGACAACAACAGCAGCGGCGGTGGTGGCAGCATCCCCGACAACTGAAGCAACCCCAAAGGATGCTGAAGGAACTTGGAAAGTGGTAGGAGGTGGCAAAAAACCCAAGAACGTGTCTACCCCACCCAAAAAGGAAGACACCCCAAGGAAGCAGCAAACGCCACCACAACAGAGGGCAAAGAAGGTGCCCCTCCCGGAACAAAAAGGCGAGAAAGAGAGGCAACAGGTGGAAGCTCCAAGACAGAAAGGAGATAAAAAGCAGCAACAACAGCAGCTGCATCAACACAAACAGCAACAGCTCCGGCAGCCAGAAGAGCAACAACCCCTACAGTCGGAGCAGCAGCAACCGGAACAAGATCAAATGGAGGTAGAACAAACACCTCCACCTAGAGCTACATCCCTCAAGAGGTCAAGGGAGGAAGATGATGAAGAACCTCCACAAAGGCATCATGACCGTGGTAGGGCGGAGAAGGTCATGGAGCAGTCCAGGGCAATCTCCGTCCCTGCTTCGTTCAAAAATACCCAAGAACCAACAAGAACCAGACGTCATTCTTCTTCCCCTTCCAGTACTACCCACCCTTCTCCCTCCACTCCTCCCCGTAATTCAGTTTCCACCTTTCCCCTCTCACCCACTTCCTCCCCTCCTCATCCATCAAGGGAAAAGAAGAAAAGAAAGAGAAAGACCTTTGCTGGTCCGGAATGGATCTGCAAAGTAGATAAAGAGGAATACAAAAAGGGCCTCCCCAAACAGAGGAAAACCCTTCTAGGTGGACTCTACAAAATGGAGACTATAGAGGGGAAAAACATCGAAGACCCTCAAAATTTCCCCCGAGCTCCAGGTGTAATAACTTGCATAAGAGAAACCGGGAACCAGCTCGAAGTATGGAATCACCTATACGAAGCGAGGGCGGCGTTCCCGAATATAAGGATGTTCGAACTGGAGAACCACAACTTAAAAAATCTAAGACAATTTTGCTCTGGGAGGGTCCCAGTTTTACTCCACCCCTCCTTATATAGAGCCATCAAATTAACCTACCCCACGGACGTCGGCGGGATTGTCACAGAAGGACGGATGACGTCGGAGTTAGGCGTGGGGAGCCTGGGACAATCCGTCGGGGTCCTTTCACCCGCAGATTTCCGTCCTGTATGTGAGTAGGTTCATTGCACTTTTGCTTTTCTTTTTTGCAGGCTTAGAAGATGTCTATTAAGATAGCAACTTTAAATGTGAGGGGCTTAAGGGATCGGGGTAAGGCTGCCCGCCTGCTCCGGGACCTTCTGTCCCTGGATGTGGATGTTGCCGCGATTGAGGAGACCCACTTTGTTTGCAGTTCCGATGCGTGTGTGCTGGACGATGACTTTGTCGTCTATTCAGCATATGGGGACCGTTCTGCCAGAGGAGTTTCTTTGCTTGTCAGGCGTACTCTTGATGCGAAGGTGGACCTTGTGCATACCGATGCCGAGGGCCGGTTGATCGTGGCCGATATTGCCGTGAAAAGTGGTTCGTTCCGGGTCGTTGCGGTTTATGCGCCCAACGACCGGGAGGAGCGGGTCTCGTTCTTTCGGCGGTTGGGGCCGTTCCTGGTGGATTCAACGCGCCTAGTTTTAATGGGGGACTGGAATGCCATCCTGGACCCCAAGTTAGACAGGGGGCGGGGAGCTAGCGGGAGAAGGGGCGATCGTAGCCTGGTTGATCTGATCGACGATTATGGTTTCGTCGATAGATACCGGGTCGATCATCCCGGGGGGAAAATGTGGACGTGGGCTCTTAATTGGCCTTGTGACAAGGTAGTCAGCTACCTTGACAGAATGTTAGTTAGAAGAGCCGACATAGATCTGTTAGATTGCCCTACGTTCCACTGGGTAGGCTATTCGGACCACAAACTCGTTTGTGCCCGGGTGGCGTTAGACGGTAGGCCTAGAATGGCTGGTTACTGGAAGTTCAATCTGTCCTTACTGGACAGGGAGGACTTTCGGGAACAGCTAATTAGACTAGTGCAGCGGGAGCTAGTGGGGGCGGTTATCGGGAATAGGTGGTGGGAACGCCTTAAATGTAGGATTAGGTCCTTCACCACTGATTTCAGCAAACGGCTCACTCTAGATAGAGCTGATAAGGTGAAGACGCTTAAAGCTAGTTACACCCGGGCGGTGGCTGGGGGGGATCCCCTAGAGATAGCCTTAGCTAAGGAGGCCCTGGATCGTTCGAATAGCGAGCGGTACATGGGCCAGGTAATTAGACATAAGTTAAGCAAGATGTCTTCCGAAGCGGTGAACTTGGGCGCAGAGCTGCGCAGGGAAGAGGTCCGTCGAGGTGGCGATCGTTACATTCGTGAAGTCGAATCCCCGGAGGGGCGTACTCTTCGGGCCACCGACGACATGTGCGGGGCGTTTCGGCGCCATTTCGAGAGCCGGTTTACCAAGGAGCCTGGTCTCCGTGAGGAGGAGTTTCGTAGCTATTTGGCTGACTTTCCTCGGCTTTCGCCGACTGAAGCGGCTAGCTGCGAGGGAGAGATCACGGAGGGCGAAGTCTACGCGGTTTTGAAGAAGGTCGGCAGAGGCAAGTCGCCCGGTCTGGATGGTTTGCCCTATGAATTGTACTTGAGGCTGTCGCACATCTTTGTTCCGATTTTGACTGCAGTGTTCAACAACTGGTTTCGGTCGGGGTCCATCCCCAATCGGATCACCAGGGGCGTGATCACTCTGTTGAAAAAGGGCAAAGGTGGTGGGGGGAAACTAGATGACTACAGGCCCATAACTCTGCTAAACACAGAGTTAAAGATTATGGCCAAGATCCTGCAGGAGCGTTTGCAGTCAGTTGCCGAGTCTCTGTTGGGACCTGAGCAGACTTGTTCTGTGAGGGGCCGAACAATTCAGAGCAACCTGCATCTGATCCGCACGATCATAGAGGGTGTAAAAGACGACGAGCAAGCCGCGCTGATCAATTTGGATCAGTCCAAAGCATTTGATAGGGTCGACCATCGCTACCTTGCTACTGTCCTGCAGGCCGCTGGATTCGCACCCAACTTCTGCCGCTGGATTAGCCTCCTGTATCGCTCCCCCAGTGCTGTGGTACAGGTGAACGGAAGGTTGTCGGACGCGTTCGTGCTGTCTAGGTCGGTTCGTCAGGGTTGTCCGCTGTCGCCTCTCCTTTATGCTTTGGCGTTGGAGCCTCTCCTTCGCCGGCTGAAGGACGAGACCGGCAGTCCGGCCCTACGCGGAATCGCCGTTCCTGGAGGGGCTCGAGCCAGGGTGTCCGCGTACGCCGATGACGTATCTGCTTTCGTGTCGTCCCGGGACGATATCGAGGCGGTACAGAAGGCGCTTGACCGGTACGAGAAGGTGACAGGGGCCAAGATAAACCGCGACAAGTCTTCCGGCTTGCGGTTAGGTGCCTGGAAGGGGGTCGCTCTTCCGGGCCGCTTCGGTTGGACGGATGGACCTGTCCGCATTCTTGGAGTGTGGTTTGGACCGGACCTCCAGCTGGAGAAGAATTGGTCTGAAGTACTGGCAAAGGTCGGTTCTGCCGGCAAGACTTGGAATCGACGGCGGTTGTCCGTGAAGGGCAGGGCGGAGGTGTGTGTTACATACATTTTCCCCCTGATTCTTTATCGATTGTCTGTACTTCCTCTCTGTGGGACCCATTGGAAGGCGCTCGAGCGATCGCTATCCTCCATTTTATGGAGGGGACGCGTGAACAGGGTCGACAGACGAGTCTGCGCTAAACGTCCGTGTCATGGGGGGCTGGGAATGCCGCACCTCTTGAGTCACATCCGTGCCTCTAGGTTGGCTTTCCTACGCCGCGCATTGACTGGGAGAGATCCGATTCTGGAGGGGATTGTTAGGGACGCCTTCCCTAGCCTTACCATCAGTCCCCCCATCTCGAGGGCTGAGCGCCGTTGTAGACCCCGGGACGAGTCGGATTTCATCCGCGAGTGTCGGTCAGCCTTGAGGGCCGTTCCCCGGTCCAGTGACCTTTCACGGCCTAGGAAGGTCTTCTATCGTGGATTAGTGGAGGGGCCCGCGAAGGATTCCCTACGTGATACGCTCGGCTTGTCGGAGGAGGAGTATCGCTCCTACTGGTCTTGGGCGCCAGCGGCGGATTACCTCAGTAACCCTGAGTTTTCGCTTACCTGGCGATTGGCTCGGAATCGGCTGCCTCTCAACGACAAGGCTTTCATATGGGGTTTGGCGGATTTGCCAGACTGTGAACGGTGTGGTCTTGGCTTAGAGGAAACGGCTTCGCACGCCTTCTACCATTGCCCCCGGGTCCGCCCCTTATGGGACCATGTCGGCGAGCTGACGGCTCGTCTCGCTCCCGAACAGCTTGTGTCCATTGATCGCGCATACGCGTGTGACAATGTGTCGCCCCCGTATTCCGGGGTGAAACGAATGGTGTTTCTGACGCTGCTGGCCACGGCTCGAATGGTGATTTGGACGACGCGAAAGGAGGAAGTCTTGCGGGGCAACCATCTTTCTCATCAGCATCTGATCCTATTCTTTGAGCATCAGCTCAAGATGAAGATTAGATCTGATAGAAAACGATTGCATTCGACAGTCTTTAGCGAAAGGTGGGTAAAAGAGGCGAGCTTGGTTCGTGTGACCGGGGCTAGCCTTGATTTTCTCTTCTAGGTCAACCTATTGCACATCGGGGCGGCTTCCTGTGGAACCCTCCCCTTGGTTAGGATTAAACAAGCTTCAGTGTACCTAGTTAATGTGAGTAAGTGTTGTTCCTGGCCTGCAACCCGGCTACTCTTTGGTTATGATCCAAGTCGAGATTCCCAACCTCCCCAGTTTGTTTTTAACCCTCCTTTTCATCTCGACTGGGTCAGCTGTATATTTCCCCATTCCCGCATAATATTTTATCCTTTTTCCCCACTCCCTTAGCGAGAGAGCTTCTTGATTCTGTCCCCTGGGCAGAATACAGCGGCCTCTCTATTTTGAGGGTTGGACGGTCCCCTACTAACATCTGTTATGTTTAGTTTAATTTTTGTGTTTATATTTATTTGATTATTGGGTTCATCTCCCCTCCCCTCTCATTCTATCATTATTAGAATTTTAATGTATATCATGTATTTCATCATCAAATTTTTATGGTGTGGGGCGCGTTTTTTGTAGGACCCCCTGGTAAGAATGTGGTATTATGGTGCATGAGAGAACGATTGGTGATGGATGAGTTCTTGTGGTGAATGGGTAAATTGTATTGTATGAATGGGTCGTGAATCTGATTAGCTAGGTATAGGATAGTTAGTTTGGACCAGCCTTTACCCCTCCCCTTCTTCGGCCACGTGCCACAATTGTAAATTTTTACAATAAATATCCTGGATCAAAGTGTAGTACGCTGCCTTTGTGAACTTCCGGTGCTTTGTCGAGAGTGTTACTCTTCGGCGCGATCCCGTTTCCGCGGTCGATCCGCCCTGGAAGACGTATCACCTCTCTGACTGCTTCGCCAAGTGATACACTTTGGCGCGATCCCGTTTCCGCGGTCGAT
The DNA here is from genome assembly GCA_963932145.1 of Acanthosepion lycidas. NCBI lineage: Eukaryota > Metazoa > Mollusca > Cephalopoda > Sepiida > Sepiidae > Acanthosepion > Acanthosepion lycidas. The sequence continues at coordinate 81,881,221 of OZ010585.1, read as the reverse complement.
CCGCCCTGTGAAGTCTATCACATTCTGCCTTGGCCCTGTTTAGGGACTCCGCCTTCGCCAAGTGATACGCTTTGGCGCGATCCCGTTTCCGCGGTCGATCCGCCCTGTGAAGTCTATCACGTTCTGCCTTGGCCCTGTTTAGGGACTCCGCCTTCGCCAAGTGATACGCTTTGGCGCGATCCCGTTTCCGCGGTCGATCCGCCCTGTGAAGTCTATCACATTCTGCCTTGGCCCTGTTTAGGGACTCCGCCTTCGCCAAGTGATACGCTTTGGCGCGATCCCGTTTCCGCGGTCGATCCGCCCTGTGAAGTCTATCACTGTTGTCGGTCCGCCCTGTGAAGTCATTCATTATTCTGACTTGGCCCTGTTTAGGGACACCGATCAACCTGTTGCTGTTCCCGTCTATTCTCCCATCCGGCAGTCGACCAGCTACATCCGTTTTGCCGATCATCCCTACATTCGTCATTACCAATACGACCGAAGGCAGTTACCCCTAATCGAAACCAGTCATACCGGACCCGACACCGACTTGAACACATTCTTCAGAGTACACTCTTGTACAATTGGCATTAATAAAATCGACATTATTGCTTCATAAACCTTCGCCTTTGTCCCTTCATTGTCTTGGCTGTTCACACGTTTCCTCATAAAGCTTGCGGGGGCGACATCCTTATCGGCCCCGCAACAGACATTCTGAAACCTAAAACATCATACACATTTTGCCAACATAACATATGCCAATTATCCTGCTTGTATATTGTTTTGAATTGTATATAAATGTTTTATTAGTTTCTAATTGAATATGTCTTGTTCTTAATCGTATTTAAATTTCGTTTATTTATTTGTTGTAGATGCAGAAAGTCACGCAACCTACACAAATTCCTTCTGATTTTTTCAAGCATAATTAATAAATTCTGCACATCCCCAACAATAGACCCACCAGGTCCGCATGAAGATGCTGAAAGCGGCCGTCCGGTTCTGCGAAGAATCCTGGGAGTGATTTAACATGTCGATGTATCTTAGTTCGCTGGCATCTGACACAACTCTGAGTCCAGCGTTTAATGTCGGAATTCATTCTAGGCCATACGAAACGTTCACCTATTAACTTTGTTGTAATCCGCCGCCCAGGATGCAATAGTGAATGGAAGTGGTTGAATATCTGTCTTCTCATGGAATAAGGAACCAAAGGTCAGGGATCACCTTTACTGGTGTCGCATAATAAATGCCTACTGCTGAAGGGCACGGGACGTGGCTCAATCCGTAATGATGTATCTGACTTTAGGTTTGACAGAGTGTCGTCCCTTTGTTGTTCGTCAATTAGTGTTTCAAAATTCAATGGTTGTTTGGTATAACGTATTATTAACAATAGTAGCACGCGAGAGCATATCAGCAACAGTATTATGATTCCCTTGTATGTATTGAATATCCGCCGTGAATTGGGAAATAGAGTCCAGGTGTCGATAATCACGAGGGTTATATTTTTGTCGCTCTTAGCATAAAGCGTAAATAAGACGTTTGTGATCCACTTTTTCGGCATAAATTATCGATACCTAAGTTTAAAATGCATTTTTTAAAATGAAAAAATATGCTTGAATATTTCATTTTAGTTTTACTTGAAAGTTGAATCATTAAATTTATTATTTCCATTAAGTAAACAATTCTGGTATATTTCAGATAGAAACTATATACATTGGAATGTCAAATTTAATTTTAAATTTTTAAATTTTCAAAAAACCCGCCATTTTCTTAATTTTAAGAAATTTGTAAACAAACACAAATTTATCGATTTTAAAAATATTTAAAAAAATTTCTGACACGTCATTTTAGTAAAATTAGAAAATTTAATGTTAAATTAATCTGATTTAAAAAAAATATTACTTAATTATAGCATAAAAAAGAAATATACAACGAATTATTAACGATTGGTACCGTAATTTTGATCCCGATACTTGATCCATGTGATGATTGACAAGTGATGACAGCTACTACGGATGATCATAAATGAAAATTACTAGAAATCTGAGTGAACCCTTTTATTTTTATTTTTACTGTTATGTCTATTTATTAGAATAAAGGGACAAAACTCTTTTTATAATAATGGCAATTTCAGTCTACTGTACATGGAAATAAGGAATGTATTAAGTAGAAAAATACAACATAAAAAATTATTTGAAAAAAAAGTGGAATCACTAAATTTATTAAACTTGGCAATTTTGAACTCGTAAATTTTGTTTCTACTTAATTACTAATTATCAAAAGGAAATAAGCTAATACAGAGTTTTGCACGATTTTTAAGCTATTATAAATTATTATAATCAAAATGTAAAACAAATAAAAAATTCTTGTAAAATTTAATTATTCATCAGAAAAAATTTATTTCTTCAGGCAATAATGACCTTAATATTACTTATTTACAAAAGCAATTAAAAGCTTTTCTAATTAAGTAATATCATAGTTTTATTGGATTCATTATTTTTCTATTCAAAGCTCATTTTAAAAAAGTTGGAACAAATTAGAAAAAAAAAAGTAGGTGATTTACCATCTCCAATGACTCTTACTTTAAACAAAAAAAAATTGTAAGGAAATAAAAAGAATTGAACGAAATTTCGGGAAAATAAGTAAGTGGGGTGTAACATATTAAAAAAAAAAATATTTTTTACTAAAATTTACTAAAAAGAAATATTTCAAAAATAATTTCATTCATTGGTGAATAAGTCCTGAAAATTTAATTAAAATCGGACAATTACTTTAATTTTACAAGAATTTCCAAATCAATGGGTTTTCAACGGGAAAAAAGCGCAAAAAAAAAACAATGTTATTTTTACAGCACCGCGATGACGTAAAAAAAAGAAAACTTTAACCAAAATTTCGAACGCGTTAAAAAATATTAAAAAATATCAAAAAATAATTAAAATACACTTTGGTCTTTCATCTTAATAATAACATAAGCGTTTTGACGATAAAAATTTATTTTCGGTAAGTTTGTGGCATTTGTTTATTACGCTATGCTGTTTTCCCGCGAAAAAGTGGAGGTACCTAGAAAAACGGTGAAATTGCGTCCTTCCAAAAGGTAACGAAAGTGTTTGATGGCTGTATAAATAGCTAACGCGAAAAAGTGCTGTATTTTTTGTTGGCAGGAGTGAGTTTCATATACATACATACATAATTATGTGTGTAAAAATATGTATATAAAAAATATTTGTATGCACATATATGTATACAGTAGGGTTGAATGAAGGCATAAAATTGTTGAGTTGCCTTCGATTGATTTGCTGAACATACCACCTGACGAGACCTCAGCAGTCAAAACCATAGTAGTGTCCCATTCAGTGTTCTTACCTTTTTAGTTAAAGATATATATATATATATATATATATATATATATATATATATATATATATATATATATATATATTCAGTTTCAGTTTTCTGTTGCTCCTCTTGCCTTCAATATGCTCTGCCATTATGAAATTCTCCAAGCCTTCTTTCCTCATTAAGAGGCCTAGAAATTTCAACCATCTCTTTCTGAAACTAAGTACCATTGTTCTTTTCTTTCTAGTTTTCTTCAAATGTCTACATTACTTACATGTCCCATCCCTGGTATTCTCTGCATCCTTCTGTAGAACAAGATCACTGTTACCTCAAGTCTTCTCTTCGTCTGTGATGAAATTGTCCAGCATTTACTGCCATATAGAAACATTGATATTACATAGAAAATCATCACTCTTTCCTTTGTTTCTAATTAATTTTTCTTATTTATTAATTCTTTGTTTAGCTTTTGGAAGATATCTTTTGTTATTCCAATGTGCCTTCAAATTTCTATGTTACATTTTCTGTTGTCTCTTAACCCAGAGAATTAAATTGCCATATTTAATTGATTCTGATATCTGCAATTCGTACCTCACATCTTGGGTTGTACTTCTTGCTAACAAGCATACATTATGTCTTCTTGCAATTAATTGTTAAGCCTTTCTCACCACTCTTCTTTGCCATTCTTGAAATGCAATACAAAAATACTTTAGTTTTGAGTGATTTGATTTAGAGGGTTTGTGAGGGTTTGATTTAGACAGTTGAATTTGAAGTTTCAATAATTTTATTTAAAGTTAATTTTTTAAGTACAGTAACTCCTTCGTAGTTTCTCTAAACTATGCTAAATAAATATACATATGCAAATTAAAATTACCCTTTTGTCTGAAAATCTAATTCATACAAATTAAAACCGTAGTTTATTTTGCCCCTCCCTTACATCTACGAGCGCACTTCTTGATTCTGCTTATTGGTAGAATACTGAGGCCGCTTTTATTTTTGTGTGGGTAGGTCGTATCTTACTAGCATAATTTTATTTTAGTTTGAACGTTCTGTTATTTTTATTTCGGTTTTTGGGTTCATCCTCTCCCCCTTCATTTCATGATATACATTTTTATATATTTTTGTAAGAAAACCCTGCAAAAAAATAAATAAAGAAAAATAAAAAAAAAAACGTAAAGAAAAGCACAATTGTGTCGCGGGATGTTAGTGATATGGTTCTGTAAATATTAGTCACCATTAAGTTTTAGGAATTATCATTTTGGGTAGCAAATATTTATGGGTTCTTGGAACATTTATCCCGCAAACAATATTGACAGACTTGTAGCAGTTGCTATGTTTTTTCACGCCCACATTTTATTCGCCTGCGATTGGCTAATAAATCACTACTACCTTTATATAGGACAATTTAGCCATCGCAGTCGTTTCTTTGAATCTTTTGATTTTGAGTTTGCTTGCCTGTTCGGTTAGTACGAGTGTAGTGATTGGTTAATTTTTAACCAATCACATATTTTTAATGCAAGATTAAGTTTTCCTGCGTTTCCGTGGGAGCCTACCTTTTTTTTTTTCTTAAAAGGGGCGACTTTTCACAAGTTGTCAGTAAGATCCCGTAAGATTCCAGCCGTCAACACAAATCCACGATCTTGCTCAACACACGCACGGACACAGAATTTCGTAACTACAAACTTACATTTTCTCTCTGTGACTTTGCCAAGTACAATCAGCCATAACTCTGTTGATTCAAACCATTCTATAACAGAACACATTTTTAATTAATTGTATTTTTGTGTTATTTATTCTTAACATACAAACTTTGCTCTAATATTGATTCCTGAACATTTTTCTCTCAAGAGAACTTTCTTTGAACAATTAATTACAAATCAAAATACAATTAAAGGGGAACAACTTCTTTCCCTTAATCTATACATTGAACACAAATTTATTGCATGTTTGTTCTTGAATGTTATTCCAATATATAATTGTTGATTAACAATTTGGAGTTATTGCTGTTTACTTTAATCCTGTGCGTTGGAAATATTGTTAATATAAATAGTATTGGTCCATCTACCACCGGCCATTACAGACTCAGTGTGAATCCAGGTAAAAATGAGTAACAAAACAATAAATATGCATGTATTAAGAAAAGAAATTACATGTGTAGACAATTGTAAAGAAAGGAAAAAAATGTTAAAACAAGTTATAATAAGAATGTGTTTGTATGTATAACAAGTGTTTTGTGTTAGAGAATACAAAAGTCATAGGAGGACCAAAGAAGTGAATATGTCTTGTCAGTAGTGTTCCTATCTTTGTGCGACTACACCTAAAAGCCAGAGCTAAAAAGACTAAAAAGAGTCTGAGTAATAATATTATTGCCTATATATAGGCTTAAAGAACACTGATTAGTATGTGTTTTGGCACAATCAAGTCAGGTAACCCACAATTATACATATTGAAATGTTTTATACCATGAAGTTTTTTTAGTAGGTTCCATGCAAATATTTGGTATTTTGGTAAATGATGGATTGGGTGTAGAAGGATAGGTTCTTGTGATGAATTAGTCAATTGTAAGAATGAATGGGTTGATAGTCAGAGATAACAAGCCTTTGCCCACTTCTCCCATGGCCTTGTTAAATAAACTATCTAGGTCCTAAATTCTTCGAAAGAGAGAGGATTTACTTTGGTTTCAAAATGTGAAATTACAACCATAGTCCAAATAAAAAAAAAGTATACTAAACCCGCTTAGGTCCAATTTTCAATTAGATAACATTTATCTGATAAGTTTTAACTACCAAGAACTTCAAAAGAAAGCAATCATTGCTATTGGCATTAATAGCAAATTGTTTCAGTTGAATGACAAGTTTTATATTTATTTCAATTCTGGTCTAAATTTGTGAGCTTTCAACATCCATATTTACTTTCCCTACTCGTGACATGACTTGGAGGCATATTTTCCGTTGCTTTTTACTTTCAAAAGCTTAGCGACCCAAATGTGTGAGGTTCTTTTCATTCCTAGCTCCCAAATGATTTTGTATTGGACCATTATGTTGACTATTGGCTTTCCTTTGCAAAATCACGTCGACGGTGACCGGTGGGTGAAGATGTAAAGAAAACACGTGCGTTTATATTTCCTGCTAGAAGGTCAAGCTACAATAGAATGTTGGACTTGGATTAAGTCCAAGTGAAGATAAGGAAGACAAACAAAGACCGATATATATATATATATATATATATATATATATATATATATATATATATATATATATATAAACAAATATATGTATTAAACAAAACATTTACAAAGCAGACAGTTAACATTGTGTTTGTGTGTGAACATTAGTGTGTGTGTGTGTGTGCGTGTGTGTGAACGTTCGTAGTTGTGGTGAATGTTCGTACGTACGTGTATGTTGGTAATGTTCTTTAACGTCTGGGACTACATTTTGCAGTAAGAATAGAGAAGATAGAGAGAGATGCAAACTCGTGTTTGCTTTTTATAGATAATGTAATCATGTGACAGGCTCACAGCTTCTTGGCGGGAAACCTGACTTAGTCACGCGCTGTTAAAATATATTGTGCGTGGGTGGATTGCAAAGCCCACTTGTGTGTTTACTGACCAATTAGAAGTTGATATTTCCTGAAAAATATTTACTAAGCTGAGAAGGCTCTTGGGATCCGATTCTCCCAAAAGTGCACAAAATCGGCAACATGAAAATATAGCGATTATAAAATTGTCGCATTGCTGCGATCTGTAAATTGTCTATTACAAAGTAGTGTTGATTTATTATCCAATGAATGCTTGTTGTTGTACAATTTGAATTTGTGTAGTGATGATCATCATCATTACAATTTCACTTTCAGTATTACACGGTAGCAAATATAACCTTCCTTAAATTAAGTAATAATCCCCCGCCTGTTGTATTATCCAGGTATATTTTAGGATAATGCTAATGGACACCGGTTGTGGATAAAGGTTCAATCCATAAACAGTTTTCTTTCCTCATTTCTTTAGTTTTAAATCAAAAAGTGTTAAAAAACAACAAAATTATAATACAACTGGAATACAACAGTCCTGTACATGAAATTTAAACTAAAAAAAAGTAAAAGATTTTGCAAGTTCTTTACAACACGTGTATTGTAAAAAAACCAAAAAAAACCCCCAAAAACAAAAAAAAAATGATTTTTTTTTATTAAAATGCATAAAGCATAAATAATCCACTTGAAATGCGAGTGGAGCAACGTTGTTACAACAGCTGCCATTTTATTCGTTTAAAATTTTGAATTTTTCTTAACGTAAAACTCAAAAACAAAACCTGTTGAAAGTTTTAAGACAATGAAAGCCGAAAATCTCGGTCTTTCTGACGTTTTATTGTTATTCTGTAACATACAGAATTGTGACCCTTCGAAGTCTTTCTGTGTGTGGGAGGAAATTACAATCCTTTCTTAATAGGAGAATGAGGCTGCTACGACTTTGAAATGCAAAACCTGAAACCAAAATGTAACCTTCCTTTTCCTTAGTTTCTCATGACTATTTTTGTATTTTGATTTTTTTTTTACTAGGTTGACTATTAACAATTAAACTTAGTCTTTACTCTAAAGTAGCCACTAACAAAACAGAAAGGCTAAAAAAAGGTTTTTACTTTTATTAGCTAATTTAAAAAATAAAATAGACTTTTTAGTTTGTTGTCATCTTTTTTTTTTTAGCTTATTCTTTCTTTTTGTACAAGCTTCTAGTAGACAAAAGCATATACTTAATTTTACGAAACATGTGAGATGAAGAGAATTAGAATCCAGATAAGTATAATATTTATCAATAAATATTAATTAAATTAAAAAAAGGAATAGTGAAATCGTAGCAAATGAATAATTTTAAGAAAAACAGCATTAGGATCATGACTAAACCGTGGTATAAACACCACGTGACTATTTGGATAAGTCATGTGATAGTCACATGAGCCAACCTTGTAGCAACAGGCGACAAAAAAGAACAGAGTTATCTGCCCTTAGATTAAAAAACAACCATCCAGAAAGGAAGCGATTCATTTTCAATGTTTTTTTCTTTTCCCGACTTCCCCTCAAACTCCGCTGTTGTCATCTAAAGTCTCTACTAATGAACCTCATCACAAAAGCCTCACCCTTTTAAATATCGATTGCCCAGACTTTGATCAATTTACAGACGAAGGCTTTACTTTCATTCTCGACTCACATTTTTCATTCGGTGCTCTATCCATGCGGTTGTTGTGGTCGCCGTCTCTTTCTTTTACTATAATTATGGGTCGGTCGCTTCATAATTTGGACTCCGTTGGTAATTTACTATATTGTGTTCTTACTATTTTATTGATCCCGTCTTCCTCAGCATCGATACAATCTGACTGCAAAATCGGCGACTATGATTTCTCTCTACTGAACACGTAAGTAAAAAAAAAAAACAAAGTGAAAAACTTTCACATTTCTTGTTTTGTAAAAAATTTATTCGAATTGAACACATCACTAGTTGCATGGGAAGTTCTTTTTTTATTTAAATACTGATTAGTTTCAGTTTTAAATTTAATTTAAATAAAGCACATCCTTCTTTTTAATTATTGTAGTAATCAAATAAGTAACTTTGAATATCATTTTTTTGAGTTACAGATGTTCATTCAATTTTCCAGATGTGTAATGACTTTCTTCTTTACTTGGTATTTCCAAGCAAACATTTGTCATTTTTCCCCCGAAAAAATGTTAGATTTATATTTATAAATTTTATAGTGCTTCATTTTTCATTTTTAAATATTTTAACTTTAATCCTCTAATTAGGGTGTTATTTGCAAGTTTCTAGTTATTTTTTATGCTAAAGCGGTTTTTTATCCCAATGAATTATTGGTTCATAATGTTGATCACACTTGAGTTGCGTAATAAGTACTTTTTCTTTGTTTTTCTTAATAGGTAAATTGAAATATTCTAGCTAGAATATTTCAATTTACCTTTTTTGGCTGTAATATTTTTCAGTATTGTTGTTGTTCAGTCTACTCTGAGATATTCCCACTCTAAAAGAATCTTTTAAAGAGTCCATCGAAATAAGAAGCACTTGTTCGCTTTTTTTAATTTTTTTTTTTTTTATTATCGATTATTTTCTTTATTGAATTGTTCAGTATTTATTTACAACAAAAGTTTATAAACACTAGTTTTTGTTTGAATTTTCTATCCTCTCTACTTTGTACAATAAATTGAAACTTAAAAGAAAAAAAAGTCAGGTGATTCATTTTTTACACAGTACATGTGTGTATTGTTTCGTCAGGGTCATGTGTTGCTTATGTGTACACAGGCACATAAATATTATGTTTGTCAACCACACGTGTACAACAATGAATGTATGTATATTTATTTATGTGTATTATTGTTTATTTATTTTAATTACACGCATATTGAATCGAATTAAGTGTATTTCGCTTCCTTGTCCTTTTTTTAATTTTAAGTAAACTAAACAAAACCTTTGGAATTTGTTTAAAAATAAAAACCCTTCAGGTCAAAACGTCTTGATTGGTGCCAGAAAAAGAGGGTGGGGGATACTTTAAAAAAAATTTTCGTAATCATTCAAGGTAATGTTTCGTTTTACTCCGATGTTCACCATATTGAAAAAAAAAGAATATTTTTTTTTATAAAAAGTCTTTTTAATCAAATTAAGAACATTTATTTTTATGTAAATTGGTGTATTTGGTATGGGGAATAGCAGATTATTAACAGTGTTTGTGTTTTTAACCGAAAGATAGAAAGAAAATAGAAATTGCAAGCATTTAATTTTCTTTTACGACATAGAAATAAAGACCGACATACCTGACATTGTATTTTGAGACCGAAGTTAATTGCCTTCGTTGAACAAATAAATAAATGCTTTTTAAAAAATAATAAAATAGAAAAATAAAGTTTACTCAGTTTCTAGAAAATAACATTTACTTCTGTTTGAAGGAAAATTGGACAATGAATTCAGTAAATAAATAAATGCTATATTTTTTCCGTGAAATGTTCTTGGTATTTCTAAAATTTCAAAAGCGTAACTTTTCTTCTTACTTTGTAAGAAGTGTAACATTAAAAACCTGTCATATAATTTTTTTTTTTTTTTTTTTCTCGATCAGTCAAAAAAACTTAGCGATCGAAACAACAGCGATAAAGATTCTCATCTGAATAATTCATCGGGGAAAAAATTAACTGTTTAAGCAACATATGCCCATTTATTTTCAAATAAATGCAAAGTTTTCTTTTTTTCCGACGGCACCCGTAAGAATGTGAAACTTAAAAAAAATATATTTATTTTAAAAAAGAAAAACTTGTTTCAAAATGAAAAAAAGTGTCTGTTTCATTTTTAAAATATTCTCTTCCCCAATCGCAATCATTAATTTACGACCCAAGGTTTTAAGTCTGTTTATTTAGTTTTTTTTTTTGTTTTTTTTATAAACATTTCCACTTAGACAATGAGTTTGGATAAGTTATTTATTTTTATTTATAGTCAAAATAAGTGAACTTTAGATCCGTAGTGATATTTGAAATTGGTGACAGTGATATTTGAATTTGCCAACATATTGTCTGTTCAATCCATAGGCCAAGCAGTAAGAACAACACGATATATCCATCGACATGGACAGTGGAACGAGAACAGTCTCTACCCCATTGATTTATTTTAAAATTAAGGACTTCAGTTTGCAATTCATTCTCTGTCTGTACCTTACCTGAATCGACGTCATAAGCCACATCCAGAGCAATTTTTGCTTTCAACTCTTTTAGTTTTATTTATTTTTTTTTAATTAAAAACCAAAAATGTTATGTTTTTCTTAATGAGTTCGTCATGGGGATTTTCCAAGAAAATATTTTTTTACTAGAGAGAGTCTTAAAGAAAAACTACAGGAAAGGAATTTCAAGTATGTTACAATATTTCAATCTTGCAACATTTATTTATGTCTACAGAAAATTAAATGAACATCATATGTATACTCACTCACACAATACATTTCATTTTAAAACCGCAATACTGGTCCTCTCAAAAAGAAAAGAAAACTACATGTATGTAAAAAAGACAGGGATCAGTTTGATGTTGTATTGTAAACAGGACCTCTCCCTTCCCCATGTAAAATAATAGAAAATGAATGTTTTTTTAATCTGACAAATTGCCTGAGTAAAGGAAGTTCTTCTGAATGCTAAACAACAAAAATTAGTCGTGAAAAATATTTTTATCTATTATAAGGTATTAAAAATATTTAATAATAAATGTCAGAAAGTAGTAAAGGATCATTTTGGCATTTACTGTATTATTTTTTGTTTCAATAGTTATTTTGCTTTTATGTTGAAAAGGCTTTATTTTTTAGCAGTAGAGCCCGGCGTTGCCCGGAGATGTAACAGTAAGACTTAAGAGATAGATCAAGTATCGACCATCATAAAGACTGAAAAATAAAATTGACAAAGATTATTGTTTAAGGTTGACAGCCACGCATGTAGGTCTGTCCCAGGTAACGCTAAAAAAGTGGTATACCCTGGAGAAAAAAGGTCCCCAAATTGCTAAAAAAAAATTTTAACTTGTAAATGTTTATGTTAAAATTAAAGAGGGAAGACCAAAGTATTTTTTGAATATTTTTTCAGATTTTTTAATCCTTCCTATAAATTTTTAAAATTTTATTTAAAAATCTCGTTTTTCTTGAATAAAAAAAAAAATCAGTAAAATTGATTTATCGACATTTCTGCCCGAATTTGTAAAAAAAAAAACAAAATTAGTTCAAAAATCAATTAAAATTCAGTTACACCTTTTTTTTTTTTTTGTTATCTTAGGAAATTTAGAATGATTAAAGTATACTTAATTTAATTTGAAAGAAACATTACTTACTTTTTTAGCAGAAAAATTTTTAATAGATATTTCCAACCAAAGTACTCGCGCGGGTGCGTGATTGAAGGGTGTTTGACGGGTGTCAATATATTGACAACTTACGTCAAGCGAATTTATCGTACGGTAGCGCAGAAGTGATGTAATTCGTTCTAATTTTAAGTGAAACTGGTTAGTAAATTTAAAAAAAAAATAACTTTCTTAACTGAATGAATGCAAAGCAATTTCTGAAGTAAAAAGAACTTGCTTCTATCAAGAGAAACAAGTCGACCTCGTGACATTATTTCAAAGCTGTGCATCCATACTTTCGTTGGAGACGATTTTTAAGTACAATTTTGGAATATTAAAAAATTATTTTAAAAATGTTAACGGTTGTCAAATTTTTATGAGCTTTCAAATTTATGATCTTTAAAAAGTAGGGAACATAATATGTTATTTCCATAAAGCTTCATTCAGAAACTTAATTTTAAAATATATAACAACATTTTGTCATATTGTGTATTTAAAATAGAAAAAAAGAAAAAGATTATTGTAAAAATTCATTTTTCATCAAAATTTTTTTTTTTTTTTTTTTTTTTTTCAGATAAGAATTACCGTAGTATATGTTATTCAGAAGTCATAAAAAGTTTTTTGAATTAAATATTAGTCTTAGTTTTATTGGGTTTTGTATGTTTACAATTGAGGTAAAAGTTTGGACAATTTTGCACATATTTTTACCAAAAAAATCGATGACGTGCATTTAATTGAAAAAAAATGATCAGGCTTCAAAAATAAATTTTTGAAGTTTTCATAAAATTAAGTTCGAGGGGTGTAACAGATATAAAAAAAATATTTATACCATGACTTTGAAAATGACAAACATTTCTAAAATAATTTCAATCATTTGTGAATAAGTTCTGAAAGTTTCATTAAAATCCAACAAGTACTTGATTTTTACAAGATTTTCCAAATCAATGTGTTTTTTTCAACAGAAAACAGTGAAAAACGAGTAATGTTAATATTACGTAATTTTTGACCTAAAAAAAAACAAGTTTTTCAACCTAAATTTAAAAAATGCTGCAAATAAAAAAAAATTTTTTTTAAATAATTAAAAAATACTTTGGTCTTCCCTCTTTAATTTTAACAAACATTTACACTTTACAATTTTTTTTATCAATTTGGGGACCTTTTTTCTCCAGGGTATACCACTTTTTTAGCGTTACCTGGGACATACCTACACGCATGTCTTAATTATTTTTTTTTATTTTTTTTTTACGAATTGGTAAAACTCAAACAAAAACATTGTTTTCAATCGTTATGAGTCTACCGATTTAATAGAATTTTATTATAAACAGTTGTCTTGTAAATGGAATTTTGAAAGCATTCTGAATGTAAAAATAAAGAAAAAGTGTGCAAGACAATAAGAAACACTACCTGCCAAAAAAAAAAAGTGAAGTTTTGTTGAAATCGGTTGAAAAATGTAGTAAATCCGATCCCATATATAAACGAACACAGACACACACTCACAAACAACCTGGGTTTTATAAGTATAACTCGATATGAGTTGTCCCCCTTTAATTAATGCCTCTTAGTCGTATTTTCAAATTGATTTTGTGCAAAAACAATTGTTTTTCCAATTTTTTGTGCTGTCAGAACCACCACAAGGTAATTTTACGTAGTCCTGTGAAGTTTTGTTGAAAAATGTAGGAAATCCGATCCAATATATAAACGTACAGACACACACACAACCTGGGTTTTATAATAAGTAAGATACAGTTGAGTAGCACAACAATCTCATTCTTTCCACAACATATTCTAAGCTAACAATTTTTGAAAATGTTCCACAGCAATGTATCCTTGCTAAAAATTCTAGTCATTATAATCCATTGTCAGTAAAAATTTGATTTTAAAGCTTTTTGTTTATTTTTATCAATTTTTTGAAGATTTTACACTAATATTATTTTTTACAAATAAAAGGCAAATTTTGCAAATTCTAAAAAATTTGCTGTGTTGCCCTTATTTTTAAGGGGTCCATTAAGGCAATTTTTGTCTGCACCTATCTTAGGCTAAACTCATTTTTTATATAATTCCTCTCCTCATGTGTTAGTGAACCCAGTCATGGCCGTCAGACAATTTCTGCAACCACATCACCGCTTACACAAAAATATCTTGAAATACTAAAATGTTAAAAGGAGTTTTGTCGGTCTCTCACCCTACTGTGCCTCACACATAATAATCAAATTCAGGAGTTCTTTTCTTATCAGAGGGACTTTTCTGAGTTGATGTACCTTCATAATCACCATTACACTCCTCCAACTCTTTCTAAATCCTCTACACTGTTCTCAGATTGACACTCAGACACTCTGAAATGTTTGTCTTGGAGCTTCTGGCACAAAACCAATACAGTATGCCATTTCCAAATTTCTGGCGGAGTGAATTACGTTATGGTACTCACACATGTGTACAATTAAACATATTAACTGGCGACAATTTACCCATCGCACCCTGTACCTGTATGAGACAAGGGCACCGACAGAAGTTATGTCTGCACTGCGGGTTTTGGTTAAAATCTACCATTTGGTGGTGGGGCGATAGTATTTGATTCAAAGCAGATGAAAATGAAAGATCCAAATTGGTTCACTGGTTCGAAATGCTTGTCACATGATATGGAAAGAAAATCATGACATCATACATCTCTATAAGAATATAGCTCAAAACAGGCTAATTTTTAGAATGATTAAGGTGAAAATACTGGACAAGATAGAACACTTGGAGAGTTAGATGTTTGAAAGACTCTGCATATATGTTAGGCTATGAGTATAGAAATAAATACAATGTGGGAGCCACTAATAAAGAAAGACTAATGACGGCAAGTATTTAAAAGGAGCAGCAGCAGCTGTAAGAAAATGCAAACTCCAGTAGCAGCACTCATCAGCAGGGTTAGGGTCTCTCTCAGGACAATAGCCTAGTGGGTCAAACTGTTGGTTCATGAATTTAGTAACATAGTAATTATGAGTTCAGTTCCTGGATGAGGCAGCATGTACTTGGTAAAAACAGGGCAAGCCGTAAGTGAGTAGTACTACAAATAAAACTAGACTATATATCATTAGAATGAGAACGGTTTAGCCTGTAGATTAAATAAAGAGTTCTGTTTGGAATTCCCTGTAAGTCACCTGGATTGATATCCACCTGATGAAAACCAGAGGTTTCAAGGCTTAAACCTTGTGATAACAACAATGATGAGGACAATAGTCTGCATGTAAATAATTAAATATTAACACAATATATCTTGCCTGTTTTTTTTTTTTTGTTTTTTTGTGTAACAGAATTCTGAGTTGGAAGTCTTCTTTGATCCATTATTAACTTAATGACCTTTATTAACTTAATGACCTTTATTTTCACATGAAAAACATTCATTTCATATTCACCATAATTTTTCCTGTTGGCTAGAAAATTATAAGTGAAGATTTAAATTTTACTTGGTGTGTGAGCTTCATTTTGCACATTAAATTATTCAACTTAAATTTCATAATGACTGTCGCACCAGTTTGAGAATAAAAAAATTTTTTTCCTCTAATATCACTAAATTTATTTCCCGCTGTAAATATATATTTCATCATAGTCTTGGAAATAAAACTTCAATTCCCTCAAAATACAGCCCAACCATGAAGTAGTAGTAGTGACTTCTCTTATTTTATTATTTATATCAACTTGTCAAATGTCTAAATAAAACTGTTTCCTTGTTTTCTTTATTCTAAGCCTTCCCTACTTAATATCATCCTCATCATGACATTGCCAAAATAGAGGAACTACTTGCACAAATAGCAACATAAAAGTTAAACCATTTATTTTGATTTCTAAAAATAAAGCAACTTTTTTTAATCACTTAACCAGATGTTTCTCTAACACAGTTTGAGTTCAACATGATTACCGGTTTTGAAATCACTAATTTAAAACTGCTAATAAAATGTTTTAAAGAATGACAAAAAATAAGAAAACCATACATACACATTTGATGCAAGTTTAACAGAAAATGACCTTGGGGAAAATCGTTTTTACTTCAAAGATCACTTTCACACCTTCTTTTATGCAAATGAGATGACATTCAGTTTAATGAATAATTTTGCATACGCTTTCCTTGAATCTTTAAAGTGTATTCATTAAACTACCACAGTCCTCTCCAAAACAACAAAAAAAAATTTGTAACTAATTCAGTTGGGCTTTTGTGAAAACGTTAAAAAAACAACTTCATCACCTTCTTTATTCATTTTATTTCCTAATGTTCTAATCATCAGAATTGGTAGCTTTTAAAGACAAAGGCGTTGTGTTTACAAAACCATCTCACAGAGAGAAACATTGAATACAAACTTTTGGTTTTATTTTAAGATCACTTTTGGGTTTTTTTATAAAAGAGAGAACCTTATTCTTGAAATAGCAAGAAATGTGTAAACTTGAATTCTACCCATAAAAAGTTTCCTATATTATTTTAGGACTATTTTTATTATTACGACTACTAATGAAATTTTTTTTTAACTTATTAATGCTTTGTTTAGGTAGTTTATTTTTCTCACAACTGTAGACAATTGAATGAAATATCTAGACATATGTTAATACAACTCTTTCTCAAAAAGACATTTTGTCACTTCAATTGCTGGCTTATTTGGCATAAAACATTTCTTACATATTTAAATGCTTTGTAACCAATAAGAAGACATACAGCAAAGCAAAGATTAAAACAAGATAATTTTGACTCGCATTCAACGCTGCAGCTACATACATACCCAACATTGTTTGAAAAACTGAACTTCATCTTTGTATACTTGGTAGTTTAGAATGAGCTTTTTATTTTGGAAAAATTGATTTATATTTTCATTTTATTAAATAATAAAATGGTATTTCACAAAATTTGATATATTCGATGTTATTGAGCCCAAATGAAGTTAGAAATTTATCAAATGACACAAATTGCTAATAGCACTACTCTTTAACATTAGGTATGCTTACTCTCTGGCAGTGTGGCCCAAACCAATGGTTGTGATTCAAATGATGGTTGTAGGATTTAGAACAACAAAAAAAGGTGTAAATGTATGTACATAAACATTTTGGAATCTAAATCATTGTAACTCTAAACAGGAAAATTGTTGCAAATAAAACATTGATATTGTATGAAAATTGACATGTTCTAGTTTGTTCACAATCCCAGTATCATTTCAATTTTGGATTATTGACAAGTTGTAATATGCCTTTCATTTCTTTGATCAATATAATTATTTAAATTTCAAATTGATTATTAAAGTAAAATTTGATAAAACTGACAGTTTTTGACCTGAGGATCACCAGGTCAAAGATTTTTCTTATCTGGGGCCTCAGCACAAAAAAAAAAGTGTGAGAGGCACTACTCTGGGGTGATAGCTAATAATCAGATCTTGTAAATCATACACGCATACATTCGCACACATACATAAAAGTATCTTTGCACCTAAACATATTACATACACACTTCAGCAGCCATATATACATATATATGCAGGTGTTTGTTTTCCCTAACTTTATTTCTCTAGATGTTTTACAAACTCTCTCTACCCTTTCTGAGAATGTTTTCTCTTTTATTTAATTGTTACCCTTGCTGTTATTAAATTGTATTCAAATTTACCCAACAAATTGTATTCTTCTTTTTGGGCATGTGAAGGATTGTTTGCTCTTTCTTTCTCTTGTTTGTTGTCAGTCAAAACATCCCCTTCCCTTTTCTTCTAAAGAGATTAGCATTAAACACCTTCATTCAGCTATCAAAACAAGGTCAGACAATCAGCAGTAGCTGATACAACAAAGATAAAATTTAGTAAATATCTGTTGTAAATACCAATGACTCTGACCACTTCAGGTTGACAATAATAGTAAATACTTTTCGTTTTAACTAATCATTTGCTATATATGCAGTGATAATCATATTATTACAAACTGCTTAATGGCTTAGACCTAATAATGGAACATTGATAACAAGCAAGAATAAAATCAAAAAGAATTGTTTCATTAGAGAAAAGTTTGACTCCTAGAAATTTGGGATTAATTGTATCATATAACTCACCTCATGATATTAAGAGTATGTACTAAGTTATGTTTATTTGATTTTATGTCTATAAAATTTTATGGAAAGCTTTGTTGCTTATATTCTTTCTCCTGTGGGGGCCTGTTGACTATCTTTTGACAGCCTATGGCAGAACCATTCCTGTTACAAAAATTTTCCTCAAATTTTAATGTTCAATAAAATTATCCTCATGCATTCCATACTTTTGCAGTAGCATTATTGAGCTTGATCTACCCACCAAATGCAAACAGTCTTTTAAGGCCATTGAGGTCTGTTCTAGCTCCTCTACAGAAATGGGAAGAAAACTTGGTTGTTATGCTGAAGGATGACATGTCCCTCATCAGTTAATGTGGGATATGTCATTTGCCTCACATTTTGATAATTGATGTTTTTTTTTTTGTTTTGTTTTTTTAAAAAAAAAGGATGTACTTAAACATATGACCGGTATACATATAAAATCTTGCCTGCCTACTTGCTCTCCCTCCTCCTTCCCCTCCTGTCACTTTCACAACACCAAACTGATTTAATTTAGCTTTGTGGCTCCATTGAACCCCTTTGGGGAAACTGTCCCTAAAGGATACTGTGCACCTGGTTGGGAAGTTGATGTCCTCCCCATTGGTAATACTTTGGTGACAGGCCTGCTTTGGCCCACTGCAACTCTCCTTCAGCACAAAATGAGTGTGAGAGCCCTGATTTTGGAAATTTTTTCATTTAGTCAATAAATTACGGTTAAAAAAAAAAAAAAAAGTTCACATCCTGGTGTACAAATTTATGTAGGTTACATCCTGGTGTACAAATTTATGTAGGTTAACTTAGCCATGGGAATTGGTTAAAAATACTTATTTTAGTCTTAATTATCTGGTGGGGGTGGGTGGCCAGCAACTTACATTATGATTAACATTTTTATATTTCAATTAAATGAAGTGTTTATCAAGATTGAGTGAAATGTTTCGGGAAATGTCTTTTGAAATTTTATTTTTATTAAATCACCCTTTTTTATCATAAATTTTTTAAAAAAAAGATTGTTTGTCCTAGAGTTAACATGCAAGAACCATAATTTTTCATCTGGAAAAAAGTTTCAAAATGAATTAAAAAAAAAAAAAAAAAAAAAGGTAAAGAAATTCAAATGCAAATATATAAAGGGGAATACTGAGCAGTTCCAGTCTGATCGCAAATCTTTTCTCTTTTCGAAAATTTGATATTTGGTTAGATTTTTCACCTCCAGTTGATAAATTTGTTAATCTATGTATATAAAAGAGAGGATGTCTGTCTGTGTGTGAGATACCTTTTCACTTGAGATCCATCCAACCCATTTTTATCAAACTTGGCACATACAATGTTCAATGTAAGAGATAGGCTCTTAGTGTAAAAAATCAATAATTATTTTAAAAAATCCAATTGATAAAGTCTATCAAAAACTGATAAATTCAACATTTTCCTCCGATTTTGTTCAAATTCAGTATGTAGGTTACTTACATCATGACGAGGTCACAATACCTCATTTTTATTTCTACACCACTGTATAGTAAAAAACTACAAAAAACAAAAAATCAATTTCAACACAAATCTTAAACTAAAAGCTCCCTCAATTTTCAATCAATCTGATACAAACTTCACTCAATTGTAGCCAACATTAAGTTGATTCTTTAACAGTCATTTAACTTGATAATTGTGCCCACACATATAGTCAAAACCTGCGTAAATAGCAATTTTTTTTTTTTTTTTTTTTTTTTTTTTTTTCCCCAAACAATTTACATCAAACTTAACAATTTCTTTATAAATGTATCCTCTTTTATATCGCTGGTAGAAATTGAATTTCAAAACTTCCGAAATAATTGTGGTCTGAGGTGAGTCTTCATGTTGCCTGTTTTACCCCTTCATGTCCTTGGCTAACTTTGATTGAATGTTATTATGGACATAGGAAATTTACCGAATATCTAAAGCATTGAAACAATTTAACCTCGAGCAACAACCACACAAAATGGTTTTATCAATGGAATTCCTTTATTAAGAACCATCAAATATTTGCAAAGGACATACCACAAAAAAGATGAGGGAGAGTGTAGCTTAGTATACCAACAGATCATGCATGCAAGCGTGGATGCAGACAGACGTTTCTAGACAGGCGGTGCAGTTATACAATTGCAGCCATGTACACTTAGGCAATGTCAGGTATCTCAGCTAGTAAAATAATATTGCAGTAAAGCAACATTTGGTCCACCCTGTATAATTACTATAACAAGATGTGTACAATAGTATAAGTGAATGAGTTTAGTCATTACTATATGATATACATTGATGACTAAACTCTCTACATTATTGTCTCATTATTATGGCTTTGTATCCGGTTAAGCTTAGCAAAAAAAAAAAAATTATATGGATGCCTAACATTGGAGATGAGTTTCAATTTTGTTAGTGAAACATTCTTTAGCATTGGATATTTTTGATAATTTTTTGACATTACTTTTAAAATATATTAAAATAATTAAAAACTAAATTAGTTAAATAATCAGCTGGTCATCACCCTACAAAAAAACAAAACTTCACCCATTTTAAAATATCAAAAGGGTAAAGGAGTAATAAAACTGAAGATATCAAGTCTGTCTATATCTTTATCCAAATCTTTCCTTTCACTTCTTTTTCTTTAGTTTTTATACTTTCCCTTACCTTCTTCCTACTCACAATTCTGTTGTGGAAATAATTTTGTGTTTAGAGGATGTAAATATTACACTGATCCTTGCCAGAGATCACAGGAAGCAACATTTTGATTCATGACTGAAATGTCAATCCATGTATAAGTAATTGCCTATTTTTTCATGCTAGTATTTTTACTAAAATAGATTAATTGTTTATGTTCTAAATATTATCATCTGGACTTGGGAGTTGGGTGCATCTAATCTATTTGTCATTTCTTTGTTTGGTTTGTACGTTTTTAAAATAAGAAATAAAAAAAAACGTGAGGTAACAAAGGACAGATTTTAATATCATTTGTTCGAAAACTAACCACTTTTTTGTATATAACCTCAGGTGTATGTGTCTGGGAGACAAATGTCCTTATTTGATTTTATCCTAATGTACTGTGATAGAAATTTCTATAATTTGCAGTTGAGTCATAGAACTATAATGAGAAATTTCCATCACCTACAGTAAATGGGTTTAACAAATAACTGGCTTCTGGACTAGTATCATTTATTTCATGATCTTGTGTTTTCATAGCCTTTTCACATTCAAAGCCAGTGGTGAAATATTTGCATGCCCAAATGTTCTTGGCTGAAAAATTATACAGCATTGATTTTTCCTATGCCCTGAAATTGAATTCCATTGAGTAAATACCATGTGTACTCATAATGTTCACTTTGATTTTAGTGCTTTTAGGTTTCTTTATACAAAGCTATAAACTACAATTAATTTCACCAATTACTCCCAATTTGATATATAATTTTTTTTTTTTTTTTTTTTTTTTTTTTTCCATAAAGTGTTAAAGGATCATTCTGAACACCATGATTAATTCTGTGTTTATGTAAGTGTATGTATATATGAGTTGTATGGTCAGTTTTTAGGAAGTCTCTTTAATTGAAGCCCCCCCCCCACACACACACTCAAAGGAACTTATAGAATACTTAATAACTTCTCCTTTTGCTGATAGCAGCATGTATGCCATGGAGACTATAAGGTTCATCAATCTAGAGATGTCCATTAATGAGTTATGGTTTCAAGGAATTTAGTCATGTCTTCAACATGTTCCACTTGTACTGAGGGTGTCCAATCAAATACCTAAAAGTGATCAAAGTGGTCCTGGAACTAGTTTTGTGTCACCTGTGTACAAATGTGGAGTTGCGTTATTTTGCTGGAACAAACCAGAAAATATGGTGAGTGTACTAAAGGAATACAAGTGGTCATGTGTCATAAGCTGTAAAGAAAAACTCCAGTTTTACTTGCTGTTCTTTCTAACAGAATACAACCAACATTGTTACAGAGCCACCACTGGCTTACACAACATCCTGTTGACAGATTGGATCTGTAGCCTCATGTCAGTCTTCTTGATCAAAAGAGCTGATTAGCCAATGTAATATTGATCATCGATGGTCCAATATAAGTTGCAATAACTAATGCTATGTTGATGGTAACTATGAAATGCAGTGCACACTGTTCAGTGCATTGACTGATAGGTTGAATGGCACCAGCATTGAATTGGGATGTGACTTCATGCAATGTTCTCATGTTCTGCTGATTCTGTCTATTCAGAATTTGCATATTCCTCAAATATTCCTGTTACTTTTACCTTAGCAGTTGCCACGTCAAAAATGGTGTCCCAATTTCTAGCCCCCAACAATTATTCTGAAGTCACTGTTAAATCCTCTCAGCATCCCATGTTAATTTGTTTCCTATTATACTTATATTCTTTAAGAAGTGAATAAAACCTGTCCCTAAAGTACAATTGTGACTATAAATTTTATATCCTATATCTAGCCTCTAGCTAGACAAAGGAAAATTAGCAACAGTCTAGATAACCATTTTTAACACTCAAACCTCTCCTGTTTGGTTTTTAAAAAAATATAAGAAAAACAGTGTTTTTTCCAACCTCTTTATAATACAATGTCATCAAAATGGTCAGTTGCTATGCTGAAAGGTTTGCTTGATCTCTGTCTGTCCATCTTTGGGCATTAGTATTTGAAAATTAATGGTCAATAATTTTGACCATTGATTAGTTTAAAATATCTTCACTTTTTTTTCTTTTTAAATTTGTGTTTCATCAACTGTGAAGTAAATGTTTTAGGTAAGTGCCTAATTTTCATTTAATGAACTGTGCCACTGTCCATTACTGTGACTTCTATCAGCTTGGAGTGTTTAAACTGAACACTTTCTGGCTAATAAGTACTGGGGAGTGGCTTAATGGCAAGGCTGTTTGTCATTCAAGTTTTTAGTTCAATCACTCTTTCCTAGGTGCAAAATAATGACTGGAGATGGTACTGTCCAAACACTTAAGTGTACAAATCATTTAATCCAGACATTCAAATTTGTTTAATATACATTTATATAATACAAAGGCAAGAATTGTTATTTTGAATTTTGTTATCTATTGGTTGAATTGTTAATTCCTAAAACTTTGACACTTTTTTTTAACCTTAATTTCAATTACTTTTCATCACAACTATGATTGTCATTATTTTTTATTCATTAGATGAGACATTTTTAAGAATTATGAATTTTTACATGTATATTTTTGATCTTAATATTTATTTTTCATCAGAATGCCATTCATAGATTGTCATTCTATGGTCATAAGTTAATTAGAAATAAGAAATAAACTTTTAGCAAAGCTTAAACTCACATTCTCCATCTTATCTATCTTTGGTCTATCTTACTAAAATGGATGCTCCGATTTAGCCACATGTACTTTATAGCTAACATAAGAAATGATACTCACTAAGAGTTTGTTCTTTATTTCTGATCTGTGCTGTTTATTTATAACAGTAGATCAACAGTTTGAGTAATTAAGGAAACCAACCGTAATTAAGATGAAAAAAAATCAGTCAATAGTTAAAGGATAGAATTACTTTTATTTCAATGTTGATTGAACTATGATGTAATTCTTGTCACAACACTTTCAGTTGTAAAGTTCATTTCCCAAATAAGATCAGTTTGCAAACATAATTGAATATATGAAGGAACCTTTTCTGTCTCTCTTGCAATCGTTATACTGTTTTATTTAAAAATTTTAATAAAATATATCTTAAAAAATAACGACTGCTCATTCCAGAAAGAAAATTCTTTTTTCAAAAATAGAATAGAATAGTTTATATCAAAAGCATGATTACATAAATTCATTCAATTAGTGACTATTTGTAAATTATTTATAAAGTTTTTGAGCATCCATGTTTTTTCTTCAGCAGAAGTGAATTCAGTGCAAAATCAGTAAAAAACAAAAAAAATGAACAAATAAATAAAAAAAAAAGATATATTTGAAAATTTATTTTAAAATGACACACAACCTCAGAAAATTGATTCTCTGTTATGCATACCCAACCACATCGTAACTTTTTTTTTTCTACTGTTACGCTGCTAAATATGAATTTTTTTCCCAAAAAAATTCCCTAAGAATCAAAGAACAGGGATTGAACCATTTTTCAAAGTACCCACCTGTTTCCAAAAGTGTGCTTTTGGTTCACATTTAATTTTTGCTGTTATATGCTAGTCTGCTATTTTTACCATTCACTGATTTAGATCTCTCTCATATGGAATCTTTAATTATGTTTTGACAGTGTCTATATGTTATTATTTTCTTCATTTCCTGCCTGTGCTGTGAATTGAACTTGAAGGTTTGATTTTGAGGCAACAAATAACTAAGTCCTTTTGTGGCATCATTTGGAAATTCTATTTCTATTCAAGTTCCCTCTACTTTTATTTTCTAAAGAATTTTTGAAAAAAATCTTCAAATTCTTGTGATTTTTATTTTTTGAAGAACAGTTGAAGGTCCCTGATAAAGACAATATTATTATGGTTGAAATTTCCTCTTACATGATGGATTGGAAGGCAGCATATATATATATATATATATATATATATATAAAAGGAGGAGCAGATTGTGATCATTGCAGTGTCAGCAAAAATAATTGCCATAATGTTGACCTTGGCTTCAATATTGCTAAAGATATTTCAATGTTCCATCTAATATTTGAGGATTTTGTTCAAGAAGATGGCATTATTTTCAAACAAAAAGATGAATATGATGTCTGTCAACAAATGACCAAAGATCTTGTATCCACTTTGGAGTTCCTCTGACCATTTCATGAAAATTGCAGTACATGTTAAAGCTAGTGTTTTTGATTGATTTCAGGGTCAATCACATGCCAGGAGATCCCCCCCCCATATTGCCATTAATATGGCTTTGCAGTAGGATGTTCTTAACAAAACTGGCAATGTTGTGAGAAATCGTTTATATTCTGGGAAAGAGATCATCATTTGAAAGCTTCTATATACTTAAAGTTACTTTTGAGAACTTTGATTAGAACTTCTCTGTGATAATGCAAGTCATGCATTTGAAAAAGAAGGTACATATTTTAGTTCAGGTCTTTCTTCATGGACTTGTATGCTTGTCTTCTGCATTAGAGAATAGAAACCTTCCTGGCCCATGGATTCCTATCACTCAAGCAGTTTATCAAGTGTTAGCCCATTCTTGGGAGCTTATTGAATTCAGTAATGGATCTGGTTTGAGTGCCCTTGTCTAGTCAGATCTTGAAGGATGTGACAAGTTGTCAAGAAATCTGTGTGCTAACTTATAAAGAAAACATCCCAGAAAAACATTCTTGCTGATAGAATAAGAATATGGTTGTTGTCAGAATCTGGTGTAAATGATGAAAGGAACAACCCTAAACTTGTCTGCAAGATCTTCGTCATTCTGCTCAATTATGTCAATCAGAGAAAACCACTGCACCTATTGAGGATGATGCCTGAGTTAATAGCTTTCTGTTTTTGTATCTAATATAAGTCTTATATTGCAATTGAATTTATCGGTTCAAGAAAAAAATATTTAGCATGTATTGTTGCAGTTTTACTTTTTATTTTATTTATTTTATTCTTTTTGACTTCAGCAGTTATTGAAAATTGCCCGTCTGACCTGATCTCTGTACCCCTTTTGTTTAGGATGATTTCTAAGCTCTCCTAATCCCCAAAGCTTCATTTAGAATATTTGAATCTACTAAGGTTGAAAAATTGAAAATATACTCAGTAACAAATATTCTCAAACATAGCTGCTTTCTCATTCTGATAACTGTTCAAAATTGAAGATTTGGGGCTAAAATCCCAAGAGATTTTCTTTGAGAACCCCTTCCCCTGCCCAAAAGAACCAGCACTTTTTTTTTTTAATTTCAAGGTTACATAGACTATTTGGTTTCTGACAAACTCCCATTTGCTATATTTGCTGAGGTTTTGAGAGTGCAATATACCCATGTCTGTTAAATGTGATGATAGATCCATTTCAGATATTTAGCCACAATATGTCTGATCCATAATGGATCTTCTATCCTGTATTGTTGAGCTCTGATATCCTAATCTGAAATTTATGGTTGTTGACTATGCTGACTCTATCAAGTTCAAGTGGTTCTATCAAGGATTGAACTGCCCATCCTTGGCTAATAAATTTCTGAAGATATTAAACACCTGCTCCTCAGTTTAATGGATGTGTCCTTAGCAGTGGCCGTAGCTGGTTTGTCTCCTCTTCTGCCAAAATGAATTTAACCATTAATAATTATTTAAATTTATTGAAATTTCTCCTTGGTGTGAATTTTTCTATTGTTTGGTGAAGTGCTGTCACTCAGTTTATGGATCAAGATCCTGTTTTATCATTTGGTAGCAGTTCATAAAAGACAAATGGCTACATATATTAAGATTTTAGTTCCACCAGCATTTATCTCAGAAAGGTACCATACTTGGACAAAAACAAAATTATGGGAAATGACAAAAAATGTAGATGTTAGGAAAAGAGCTCCTACTTTTTTAGTCTAAATGGTAAAGCCAGAAAAGCAGTACTGGAAATGGAAGTTATTGTATAAAAGGTTGGACTTTCTGTTCAAGGTGGATAATAATCAAGCAGTTCACATGGCGTATGGAAATCTTGGAAAATATATTAGACCCCAAAATATCAGCATCGCTGATTCATTATAGAATTATATAGTTCACAACACAGTGAACATATTAAATTCCCCAAAGCCATATTGGCTTACAGAGCCATCAAAAATTCCAATTTGGTAGAAAATGAAAAACTAATAATGGCTACCATCAGAAAGCTAACACTCAATGAAATGACTGTTCAAATAATAAAGGTGATGAGTGTTAAACCAGAGACTTTGGAGAGTATTTCCTCTCCAACAATCTATCAAATAAAGTCTGAACCAACAGATGTGCACTTAGCTCAATATTTGGATGAAAATAGTGATGTACAGAAAGGACATGTGTATAGCTGTGAGCACAGAAATCAACAGAATGATGGAGATTCAGTAAAGAAAGCAAAGGCCATAGCAATTATTAAAAGGATAGAACGAAGCAGCTAAAATCCTCTTGGATCTCATGGTAAATCCTCTATTGAATCTACTATGCACTGGGCTAAAAATTATTAACATGCCCTTGACAAAGGAAATGAGGAAGATGTATTCAAAACCAATATTGTATTCATGAATCACAATAACTCTGGGGATAGTATGATTTTGGATTTGGGTTGCTCTAGGTCAGTGTGTGGCTTGACTTGGTATAATTGTTACCAAGATACTTTGCCAGAGAAAGTTAAAAGAAACATGAAAGCAGAAGATAATAAGGCTACATTTGAATTTGGAGATGGCTAACACTTGAAATCCATGTTCACTTTGAAGATGGATTTCAAGTGTTAGCCATCTCCATACCCTGTGTATTAGCAGGAAAAATGTTGAATTTTAGAAATTATAGTGTGTCTAGGCTTGGCCAAAAGTTAGTTTTTTTGCACTAACTCTGGGTATTATTACATGTCTTGCTACTACAGGTCTAAAAAAGAATGAAAATATTGTTCTGATCAGCACTAGGGTTGTTAAAAATAAGTCTGAAGAAAAAGGAAAACTCATGGAAAAATTTCACAAACAATTTAGTCATCCAAGTCATAAGAAAATGACTCTTCTCCTGAACAATGCAAATGTTCTTGATGCTGAACTTATGAAACAACTTCAGGAAAATTACTTCCAATTGTGATGTATGCTTAAAATACAAGAGAAGCACAACCTAAGCTCATTGTTGGTTTCTCTTTAGCAAAATGCTTCAATGAAATGGTATCTATGGATTGAATGATGCTTCTTGAGAACGGTATTTAACAGAGCAGAACTAATGAAACTGGGAAACGGCCCATTTAGGTATGACCACGCTGTTTGTGGTGAAAGAGAAAGTTACTTACTGAGGAAAAGGGGGGGCGTGTATGACATGTCAAAGGCAAAATAGAAACAAGTCAGTTGCAGCTGTTGGTATAAATGCATCCCGGGTATATGCTAATATTGTTTGTCTTCAACTGTTTGCCAATAAAAAAAAATTGTTCCGTTGATAAAAGTGGTTGGTGTTCTCAAATTGGCAAGTTGTTTTTATTTTGCTACCTCATCCATTGGCTCACATGTAACTGTTGGTTTGTGTGTTGGATATCTGGCCGTTTATGTGTA
Source organism: Acanthosepion lycidas (assembly GCA_963932145.1). Classification (NCBI taxonomy): domain Eukaryota; kingdom Metazoa; phylum Mollusca; class Cephalopoda; order Sepiida; family Sepiidae; genus Acanthosepion; species Acanthosepion lycidas. Next base: position 81,852,843 of record OZ010585.1, on the reverse strand, counting down.
TTGGGATTTTTGACATTAGACTTGCAATTTGTGATTTCAACATTTCTTTCTGCTCCTGGCTCTTCAAATTTGAACTTGTGATTTGTTTATTTCGTTGTGGAATAGCAATTTTTAAACTCTACTTTTATATGGTACTATAATGATAAGATAAATGGAATCATATCAACTCATGTGGATGACTTCCTCTGGGAAGGCACTGAAAAATTTGATGAAAATCAAGCAAGTCTTTATGGTCAGATCAGAGGAAACTTCAAGTTTCAAATATCTTGGCCTTGAGATTTATCAGCAAAAGGAGTTCATAATAATTAGTCAAAATGAGTTTTTCATATCAATCCCTTTCAGAACACTGACTATAATTCAAACTTGGTTTTTTCAAATTATGAGCTCAAATTATGTCGAAGCTCAATTGGAAAGCTAAATTGGCCAGCTATACAGACATGGCTTGATTTAAGATGATGTCACATCACTTCTTTAAAAGATAGGTGGAAAGTATATTGCTGGTAAATAAGTTTGCTGGAAAAAGCTAAGAAAATATCTAACAGGCTGTTAATACCTAACTTAGGCAATCTTGCAAAAATGAAACTAGTAGCATATAGTGCTGCAGCATTTGCTGTACTTAACAATAGAGGAGGATCTCAAGCAGGATACATTGTCTTTCTTGCAGGTGACAATGATAGTTATGTTCCTATTTCTTAGCAGTTTCATAGTCAAGAGTTATGAAAATTATACAGGCAGCAGAGACACATATGCTATGGCTGATACTATGAAGCCTGCAGTTTTTATAGAAAATATCTTCTAGAACTTTTATGTACTGAAGACAAGCCAGAAAATCTTCCATTAATTTAAATTGACAATGCAGGCCTATACGACTCTGCTCACTCATCTACTCGAAATTTGGATAATAGGCTGAGAACTGAAACTGCAATTTTTCGTAAAATGCTTGAATAATATATAAACTTGAATGGACAGGTGTCTTCTCTAACAAGATTCTGGATCATGTATGTGAGCCTAGAATCTCTCTCCCTTAGTTGCTTTGAGCCTCCTGCATTTCTGAACAATTTTGACCCTTCTAAGCTCCCAAATCAAAATTCACAAATAATTGGTATGTAATGTTTCATGGTAGACATAAAAATAGTTACAAATGTTTACCCACCATTCAACCGGCAGCTGGGCATTGTCATTTTTCTCTACCACTGTTCAACTTGTGACTGGTCATTACATTATTTTTCTCTACCCATGGTAAAGCAGTGGTCAGGGCTCAGTTTTTTTTTTTTTTTTTTTAAATGCCGAAACAGGATCTTGATCCATAAACTGAGTGACAACACTTCACCAAACAATAGAAAAATTCACATGCAGAAATTCCAATAAACTAAAAAAATGCCTGAAGTTTAAATCTACTTTTACAGGAAGGGAGACAAACCTGTTACTTCCATTGCTTAGAACACATCCATTAAGTTAAGGAGCTGGAGATCTTCAGAAATTTGTTAGCAAAGTATGGTGAGTTCAATCCTTGGTAGGACCACAAGAGTCAGCATAGTTAACAGCTCTCCCCGCTTTCCATTTTTTTTTTTTTTTTTTTTTTATGTAACCATAGTAGCAGTTTATTTATCACACATCTTAATGTACAGTTTTTTTTATGTCTGTGTCTGCTAAATGTGATGACTATGATAGATCTGTCCCAGAGCTTTGGTCACAATGTGCCTGTTTCATAATGAATCTTCTATCCTGTATGACACCAGGCTTATTGTTGAGCTCTGCGATCCTAATTTTATGGTATTAATTTAAACTTACTATTGCAAACCCTTAACTGTTTTGATGGATTTCAGCAATCTGAGGACTGTAGTTTCATAACTGCTACTGCAAATAATGCTTGCTACTAGATTTACAAAAAGACTAACAGTGTTACTATTTATGCTAACATAGCTTTAGTCAGTACATCATACAAGCACTATAATTAGTTCAGTAATCTCAATCAGTAACCTCTGGTCAGCTATAAAAGAGCTTCATTGTCCTACAATTTCTTCCTCTATAAATTCCTGAAGACTTATGACTGAAATAAATTTAAAACCAGAATCAATTATTTTGATTCAAATTCCATCACAACTTTGTTGTGATAGGCTTGTTTGAAATTGTTCATTTTGGTCAAGCAGATTACTAACCTTGATATAACCAACAGGCACAAATACCATCTTTGGATTGGTAGTCCAAATCTCTTATTCCGCTGTGATTACCACTGAAACAAACTACCAAAGGCTATATAATGTTGCAAGACAATTGCTAATTCCATTTTTACTAACATTGGTTATGCTTTTCATTTTGTTAGATGCTTAGCCCTATTTCCACTTAAATACACTAACAAGTAATGGCCTTAACTTGTTGAGCATTTGAAAAATTGCTTTTTTATTTAAGAAAAGAAAAACAAAATAGATGATGTTATTCTTTTTCGGTCACCTCAAGGAAATGGATTGCTTGGCTCCCTTTCTTGACCGTTACACTGGGCAGTTGTGAAACAGACACCAACTCAGCCGCTCCTACTTCAACTTCCTCTTTGTCAGTCTGTCAATCCATACGTCCAACTCTATTGTACACAGTCCGCCGAATGACTCCCTGGCGCTTGGTGCTGCTGGCACCCCGCTTTTTATGCTATTCAAGACGGCCAAAATTTGCATGTGTGCAAATATCGTCTCATTTTGGACGAGATATGCGTGCATAAATTGTGTCTTCAATAGTGGCCATATTTCTTTTTGTCATTACTTTGCAGGCAAGACATGTTCGTGCTCGTTTCAAATTTTGAGGTAAGTCGTGTCTTTCGCCACAGAAATTGAAGATTTCATCTATTTTTGAAGGCATTAAATGTGAATCCTATACATCTATTTGTGTGTACGTATCGGCATGCATGCACATACACACACTTTGTGTCCTCCAGTTGTTTTGACTGACCTTTCAACCACCTGATGAATATTCATGAATGTTTGCAAATTTAAAAGCCTTGTTAAACCAATGACATTCTTGCTCTTGTATATAAACATGTGCAACAAAATAAATCCTACATTGCCTTGATAAAGTCTCTCAGAAGACAAAATGTGTCGGCTAAGAATAGTTTTTCCTCTTGTCTTTTTATTCATCTTCTTCATTTACAGGTACTCTATCTGAAAATAATTTACACATTCTATATCCCTCGTTAGTTGTCTGAATCTTCTCTGTCTTGTAAGTATGTAGTTGCACTAGAGGATTGTAAATATATATTAGTCTAGAATAACATTAAGGTGGTTACATTCATTGAATTTTTGGCAAAGACAGGACTTGTTCTGAATAGATTGCAGGATAACAACTGGAAATTATCAGCTAAGTGTCTTAAACTGTGTCCTTTATCATCACTATTTTACTAGCCTAAGTTGTGGATAGAATTAATTTGCTCTCATCTTTAAATATTGGCTTATACACTGCAAATATAAAAGAATATATGGACAAAAATGAGATTTGCTTTCCTGCCAATTCAGTCAGTTAAGTGCTATATGTGATACATGTTTGGACGATCATGTCTCTTTTGATTTATGATTGGCTAACTAGAAGATTTTCTCACAGTAGACTGGTTGCCAACCAAGGCTATAGGACCCAGTCTATTCTGCTATTCAACTCATAACTAGGATAGATTCATAACTGAATATAACGAACTTGACTGGAATTCAAACTCTGCTTTCTGATTTCTCATTCCAACCTGTTACTGGCTATGCCGCAATATCCTGTCAACTACAATCTTAAAAAATTTAATATCAATTATCATCTTCTGTTTATTCTTGCCCTTTCTCTCCTCCAATAATGTTTTTGTAGTTTTTTTCACTCAGTAATCCCTAGCATCTTAGTGGCTTTTATTGCCATGCTTGAGGTGAAATGATAAAAACAAAGATCTTTAAGGTTTATAAATTCTTTGTCTATTTTCAGAATTCTGATGTTCTAATACTAATTTCCTTCGTGGGTAAATCAAAAAGTAAAAATAGTTTTGAAATAAAGGTGTTGTATGGAAATTGCCTTTATTTTTTTATTTACTCTCATATTATTATTATTAATAAAATGTATTAAGTAATTCTCTTTATTCTCCACACTTCACTCTTTGAATTCAAGTGATTGTTCTTTGGCAAAATATCCTAGCAGTGTCAAGATGGTAAACTTTTTACCTACCACTCTGCCTTAATACCTTTTAAATTATTGTTTAAAAATGATGCCTTCTCCTCTTTGCTCTAACCCTGGCTATAAATAAAGTACTGAGAAGTAGTTGTTGGCAAAGTTCCAAAAGAGTGGATGAACACTGACTCACTTTCTAGATTATGTATGATAATTGGTGACAACTTCCTGCGACACTCACCCCCCTAAACACCTTATCAAAACAACAAAGTCTGACTTGTAATACAGTTTTTGTGTATTTATAATTTTTCATCAATGATAAAAATAATAAACACTTTTCAACATTTAAAAACAGATCTTTCCCAAAACATTGAGAGGTTTGTGCTTTCATTCTGGGAGCTGATGGTCTAACAGTTTCTTAACCACTCACTTAAGGTGAAGAAAGTAGGTCCTTCTATTTGATAACTGTTTTAGTAATAATAAAATCTAAAATATGTCATCTAATATCTAATTAGCATTCTCTTTTCACTCTTACCTCTTCTCTTCACCTCTATATGTTTATGATATGATTATGAAACTAGGAAATTTGTGAAAATCCTTTTCAAGAAGGTGGTGTCATAAATTTCAGGAAAATCCTTTTCAAGAAAGTATCATAAATTTCAAGAAAACCTCGTTTTAGTAAGGAATTTCATGTAATCCCTAAAAATGTAAGTGATTTTATGAAAATAATTACAATGATTATTTCACTAATTTACTCATGTGATGAACTGGCAGTAATAATTCCTTTGTCTGTTGCCCAAGTAATACAAAACATCTAAGCAGGTTATTACCAATATCATACCCAGTCATAGCACCAACGTATCTGTTTAAGAGTATTCATTATTTTCTTTATGGTAGTTATTAAATCTATGTGTTTGCATACAGGTATTTTTAAAATTTTTGTTAAATAATTTCCTTAAAGGAAAATTGTTTTATGAATTCTTATTTCCAGGGCTGATGTTCAGATGAGCTACATTCCTTAGTTCCCACGGTTAAATCTATCATAGTTAGGACCCACTGTGCCATACATTGTCAACTCATCCTTGTTCCCTTAGTATTCCTTTGGTAAGGAGGAATTTCCATCCTGCTTCCAAGAGGATGCTTCCCCAACTACCACAATCTTACCTCTTCAATTCTAATGTTGACTATTATCTACACATTATACTCATAATAGGCACTTATCACTTCCCTTTATGCCTTTACAACACAACCTTATTCAGTCACTCTACCTTGTGTAGCTCTTGGGTTTTTTGCTTGGTGAACAATAGTACAAAAGAAAACTTAGAAATGAAATATGTCTGAGAATAGATTATTTAAATGCTGCATTCTTGATTAAGAATATCACTTTTGATTTGTTGTAATTTGTCATATATGCAAACATAATGTCATATTTCATTAATTGATTTTGAAAACAGATGTTACCCAATGGCAATCTAGTCAGATTGATATGTTTAACAATTTAGCATTATGATAATGTTGCCTCTATATCCAACAATTCTGTAACAAAATTCTTTTCCAGTTGAGCCTTCAAATATTTATGATTATTGATACCTATTTATTCTATAACAATTTGGTGGAAAAGAATTACTCCTTTAGGAAATAGTTTGAATTATGGTAATTTTTAGTAAAATTGCAAGAATTAATAGTAGAACCTAAAAATACAGGAATTAAAAACCATAATAATCTCCAAAAGCTTTTTCTATTGGCATAAAATATTTTAAAGCAAATCTCGATACAATTTAACTGATATGTGGTTAATCTTTCTTTTGAGAATAATTAAGTAAATAAATGACTAAATACAAAAAACTCTTTACAACAAGTAAAATACCATTGGATGTGTGCTGCTGATTTCATGAAAGCACTAAATAGACAGTTGTTAAATGGCTGGTACTTCCTGTATTTGCAATTATAATTGAGTTTGTCTTTTTCTCAAAGTCTGTTATTGGTAAACACCAGTGATTCTTTGTTCATGGGTTTAAGGCTAGTCTATGTTTATTTATTTTTGAAGTAGTGGGAACATTTAATAATCTTATGCTACAGGCAAGAAAGAATTTTTCTTTTTTAGAGGCAAAAAAAGTCCTTTTCCATTTGTGAGACATGCAAGAAGTATCTGCTACCTAATTAAAAGTTTAAAAGACAGGAAGTTGTGGAGAACGAATGATGATCACCCATGTACGTAGAAGAATCTACGCTCAGCAAATTAAAGATATTGTCAGAAGAGACACATGTATATACAAAAATATGATGGCTAATATTTGCTCTCAAAATTTGAAATATTTTTTGTGGAGATGTTGAGGAACTTGTAAAGAAAAGAGTCGAGCTTCACTTTAATACTGGATCATCAAGGATCCATTTGATATCAAGTAGACTCCTCTTTATACTAACTGTAATGGGAAAAACCATATGCTTAAAGAACTTCCAAAAATGAACTTTTCAAGTCTCTGGGTGAAGGATGCCAAAGGAAGAGAAAAAAGGCAATGGCAACTATTCTTCAGAATAGATTTCACTTCTACAAGTTGATCTTATTGACATGCAGTCAGTGGTACATAATAGGTATTGGTTTATCAAAACCATCTTACATTATGTGTTTTCTAATGTACAGCTGAAATAACTTTTGGATGAATTTCTGCTGTTTGACATATATACAATTCTGCAGTCTGGTGTCATCACTGAAGTAAAGCAACTTTTGGCCAGCAACAAAATTAATTTCTGAAAAAGAACCTGTTATCTGCAAAGCTCACTAGAACATGCTAACAATGATATAAAGGATATGTTGGTCTAACCTCACATCTGTATGAATTGGTGTCCAGTATAAAGAATGAAATTGATATGTGCAGTGTCTGAAAGTATAACAGCCATTGGGCATTGAAAATGTTGATGGCTTTATGAAAATCACTTGGTACCAACAAGAAGCTGTGAAGATGCAGTCATAGATGACAATATTGAAATTCTTGTTCTAAATAGAAGCAGAGGTGATGAGGCATGGAACATTATTGGATTTTTGGTGAACAACACTGACAACAATCTATACAAAATTGCATTGAATAGTGTAAAACTCGGTGGGCATTACTCGAGGAATCTTTTTTTTTCTTTTTTTTTTTTTTTTTTTTTTTTTTTATTAATGTTTTCATCCACAGTGATACTGACTATCATGGCAATGTGGAAAACTTGGGTTAAGGCCCCGATATTTACCATATTTTCTGGCTTACAAGATGCTGCAGCTTGGAAGATGCACCCTAATATTAGAAAGAAATTTCTAAGAAAAGAAAGTCTTTCTCTTAGAAGGACACATTCACTATGTGTCTCTCACATACTGGTGCCATGTATTGTTTACATTAATCACTCATCCAATTTTGTTTGTATGGCAATGACACACTAGTCAAGAACAGAAAGGTTCCTGCTTTAGGTTTAAGCTTTGTGTCTCGGCTCCAGTAAGGTTTATAGTCTTGGAAATACTTGTAACAGCTAAGTACTAAGGTTACATCATATCAAAGTCTGAATTAGATAGGTAACATTTATAGTGTAATGACTCAACATACAAATCCATATCCCTATCAGTCAAGCCAATTAAGTGACCGTCCAAGCTTACTTGAGCCTGGGCATTGCCTTACATTCTTCTTGGAAGATGCACACATATTTTTCGGTATTTTTTAGAAAAAAAAGTGCGTCTTTTAAGCCAGAAAATATGGTACTTGTAAGCTCAAATTGAAGATGGCCATGTTCATATGAACAGTAAAGAACATATTTTACTGGATTATAACTTTCTGGTGGCCAAAATGTGAGATTGCTTCTAATATTGGTTAGCATTTAGGTTAGAAGCTTGGATTTTTGGGAAGGAGAGGTGGTATGTAATTTACCTAATTTTGAAGAATCCGTCCACTTAGTTGTAAAATCTATCACTGGTGTGATAGCTATTACTTAACTGACTTGGTTATCCATTTCTGATGGACTGATACATACTTGGCTTTTTTACCTTGGAATTCCAATGCCATAAAGAGCTGCATATATTTTAAGAATTTAATGTTTCCTCATGGGAACAACTTTTGCTCAAAAAGGGAGAGAACTCCAGTTAACTTCCCTGAGTCATGAAAGGTGAGTTTTACAAAGAAAGGTATCAATCATTTGGGATTTAAAACAGATTTTCTTAGCAAAATGTATTTTGCTGAAGGATATTACACAAAATTGGGTTATTGTACCTAAGACAGGAAAAGTATGTGCAGTGTGAATATTTATAGAATCTTTTTTTTTTTTTTTTCCAAGAACAATTAGTAGAATTATTTGATTGTTTTGTTTTTTTTCATGAAATTGAAACTTCCTATCTTGTGTAATGCCCTGCCTTTCATCATCCATACAAATCCCACATAAACAACTCCATTTCTAGTGTTTGTTGACATTTACAGACTTAAAACTTTATCATTGTTTTATTTTTTTTATAAATTTTTTTATTTACTCTTTTTTCTGGTTGGATTTTAACATTGGTTACCTTCATAGACAAACTCCAGTGGTGAAACTCTGTCCTCCCCTCTCCCAAGGCTGCTCTAACCACAGTAGGTATAGAATATTCTTTTCAAATACCAGCTGTTGCTATTCCAACATGACATTTTAGAACATAACTTTTTTTTTTTTTTTTTATAACTGTTATCTTTTGCTTTTTATGAATGATGTTAAAAACAATTTCAATTTTTATTTGTATGCAGAAAAGTGAATCACTATTTTTAGTGCAGTTTGGCATTTGTGTATCTATATGTACATGTATTTCTGTGTGTCTAAATTATATATAAATGGTAGAATTTCAGTTCATTATACGCAATCAAACCATTTCATGTAAAGCCTTCAAATATAGATATGTAATTGAGCCAGAAGGTTTTGCATGACACTTTTTTTCTTTCTTTTTTTGTGTTTGGTAACTCAGATGGTTAATGTTTCTTACTTAATATGCAAAAATCCCTCATCGATCCTTCTATTTCCTTTTGGTTAAAATGGATATCATTTAGAAGGCCCACTGGTCTATCAAACAGAAATACTTGAGATCGAGATAAAACTATGTGGGGATCCATAGTATCTCTCTCACACACACACATTTTGAAAGTGGACTGTAGGTAGTAAAAGTTGTGTAAACTTGACAAAAATTTTCTCTTGAGATTCTTGACACCTTGTATGAATTCTAATGAATACATATAAAATTAAATCCAGACATTTTTTTTTTTTTTTTTTTTTTGTCTGATCCTTATATATTTATTCAAAAGGTACTATTTGGGCTTTGTTTGATCAAGAGTCCTACATGACTGAGCGGTTAGGCATGTCAGATCCAATGATGGTTCCCCATACAGGATACAGGTTTGAATCCTGCACAGGGGCACTTTTTTTTTTTTTTTTTTTTTTTTTTTGACAAGATTTCTCAAATTTTAGGCCAGTAGATGTAGTTGGATAAAAAATACAGGTTAATTAAAAAATATATCCTCTACTTGAATATGAGTATCCATGAATAATAACCTTTGAACAAAATAAATTAAAAATAACACTATATATATATATATATATAAAATACACAATTTTAATTTAATTTGAATTCCGCTTCAATCAGTAAATGAAATCTATGTGTTCTATGATTGATATCTAACTGATATGTCTTTTTCATTTATTTTTATTATTTATTTTTTATTCTTTTCTCAGGAAGGAACCTTGGATCTCTGTGAATCCTTCAAATGAAACCTTCCTGTTCAGCTTTTGTTCTGCAATTGAAGGCAATGGTTGCCCGATTGGAAGTGCTGTGTGTCGGAAAACACATGGTTCTTTGTCACAGCCAGTAAAATTAGGCAACTTTACAAATTCCCCAACTTTTTCTGAAGACGATCAGAAACGGATTACAGTAATATTTAGGGGACAAACATGTTCATCAAACCACTCTATATATTTCAGTACACGCATCATTTTCAGATGTGGAAAGACATTGGTATGTATAAACTTTTAATATTAATCACTTAAAACAAATTTTTTTTTAATAGCTTTGTTATTTATTCATAACTATTTTCTTATTTTAATGAAACTTTAATTTGTGATTAATTTGCAGCATTTTTTTTTTTTTTTTTTTTTTTTTAAATTTTAGCATCTTCCTTTTTCTTTTCTTCTAAATCATCTCTTGATCCTCAAGTTAGTGATAATACTATATTTTTGCAAATATATTCTCTGAAATAGTCCTTATTTTTGTAAAGTTATCTAAAACCATCAGTTCTTTAAATGTTATGATTCTACAAAAATATCTAGAATACAGGGCCAGGCTACTGTACATAATGTTGGGTATTAATGATATAATTTTGATGTTTGCTTCAGGATTGTCAACCAAACTAGTTTAATAGTTTAGAAAAGTTGAATGAACAATATAGACTTATACTAAAAATCAACCTTATGAACCTTCACAAGCATTATACCAGTGACTGTATACAGTGTCTATTCAATGGCAGACTGGTGCAGAGTACCTTATCTGTGATAAATGCAAATAGTGACAACCAGTGTTTAGTTCCAGGTATGTAATTGTATAAAATTTTGATCATGAAACAATCAAGTGGCTTGTCCACTTGTTCTGGGCTGGAGAGAGATTAAAATTAAAGCAACCTAGCCTTTTCAATTTACTAAAGATTAAGCATGCAGATAATATAGCCGTATTACAATAAATAATCACAAACACACACACACATATATATATATATAAAAAATATGATTGCACATTTCACCTTTCAAGGTTGTATCAGATCCATAAAATAAAAATTATAACAAAATGATATAGAATAAATATTAACAGCTTTTTTTAAAAGTTACTGATTTTCTTCTACAATCACAAGAAACGCCAACTGAAGTAAAACGTACTATGATTCCTTATTTAAGCATAGACACAAAGACATGTATACATGTTTCTTTCCTTCATTTTTGGATCTGATGAAGTCTTCAAAGGCACAATGCATAATCAAATCTATTTTAAATAAAATGTTTTCCATTTGTCAAATTTTTTAAAAACTTTGTCAATTCTATATCCTATTTTAAACACACACACACACACTATATATCACAATGTACACATGATCCAAAATGATGTGTGTGTCAACAGAATTCAAACCCCATATTAATACACTATATATCCACTTTGGATGTTAACACAGGCTTGTACGCATACATATCATCATACCGTTGGTAAATATCATTTTGTGATACATTATTCCATACTTCTTGTATCTAGAAACCTATGGCCATATCATCACCAAAGTTAAGTGATGTAGATCTTGATCACTACCTACATGGTTGACCACTTGGAAATACCAGATGTTATAAGCTTGGATATATGGATGGTGTAATGGATAATTGCTTGTAATTGGAAATCGGAGAGCAGAGTTTCAATACCAGTTCAATTCATTATATTCACTTATGTACAAATATTGTTAGGAAAGGGTATGAATCAACCCCTTCTTTCCCCAGTTATGATTTAATTAGTAGGACTCCTATCAGTGAATCATTAATATCACAAAAAATTCTTACAGTCTAAAAATATTTTCTGGCTTAAAATAACCTTCAAAAGGAATGGTAAGCCATAAAAAAAATCACATCAATCATGTATCTGGCAAGAGTTGTATATAGGCCAGCTGAACAATTCACATCGAGCACCTGGTTAGCAACAAGATGGGTGACCACTTGGGAATATCAGGGGCTGTAAGCTTGGATGTACAGGTGGTAAAATGGATAATGGCTCAAAAGTTTTAATCTGAGTGACAAGTTTTTAATTCCAATTGGATTCATTATATTCACTTACACACAAATACCCTTGGGAAAAGTATAAATCCACTTCATCTCCTCTCAAGCTATGGGTTATTTAGTAAGACTTGTATCACTAAACCATTATTTCAAAAAAATTTTTATAATCTAGAAATATCTTCTGGCTTTAAATAACCAGCAAAGGGTTGATAAGCCATAGAAAACAAATCAATCAATCAAAAGTCAGGTGTCCTCCCATGATGTCCTGTATGTGCTCAATGAGGAATAACTCTGTCAATTGTACTGGCCAGGTAAATTGCTGAACATCTTGAAGAACATGGTGAAGAACATTTTGAAGAGCATGGTTATAATGTGGGTGGGCATTATTCTGCTGGAGCAGCACATTGCCCTTCCAATTGTAGAAATGACAACAGAATGGATTGAACAATGTTCTGGGCATGCATCGCACTGTTCAGTGTTCCCTTTTCAAACAGCACAGGTTAGTGAGTGTTGTAACTTATGGTACTGCACACTGTGGGAGCAGGGGCCAAGTTCATTTGTTGTGGGTGGAAATACTCTGTCTGAAAAATGTCACTCCTTGGGTTTGTAATACACGCACAACCAACTATCACTTTCTTGAAAACAAAACCTTCTCTCATCACATTACAAAAGTGCAATTTGATCCTCCAGGTGACTCGCTCACTCCATCATTGAGGCTATGCACAACAATGTCATGATATAAGTCTGACTAAAAGTATGTATATCCATTGTCCTGCTGCCAGTAAACAATTAAACTGAAACAAAAGTTAATAATCATGCCATGAGTTGCACTATGACTTGGCCTGAATTAAAGAACACCATACCCTGGTGTTCATAACCCCATTTGGTGATTTTTGCATTGGCTAATTAAAAGAAAAAATGAACAGTCATTGTGTAAAAAAAAAAAAAAAAAAAAATGTTTTTTTTTCTTTAAGCAAATACTGCTGCTGTAACTGTTTGTTTCAAGAAGCTTTTAAAGAAGTATCATTAGTTAAAACAAGTGTATGAAAGGCATTCAAGTTTTAATTATGTTGAGATGTTGCTTGGAGAGCAACCATAATCTGGTTGACTTTCAACTAACTTAAATGGCTAAAATCTTGAAAAACTTTGTCATGTCATCATAGAATTGGTAATCTGAGATAATTAGGTTATCTTTGTGTTAATGCTAGCAAATGTTAACAATAATAATAATAATGTATTGGTATGATTTGTCTATCAATTTGCCACCCTCTCCTTTTTCTTTTTTTTTCTTTCTTTTTCACAGAAAGCACATGACTAACTCACATCCTGACAGTTCTGATAAAATGATTCCTAAAAACTATTCTTCCTATTCACCAAATAACCAGTCTGTTAGGTGGCTTTGAGAGTTTTAGGGGAAATGTTTTTGCTGAAATTATTCTACTTAACAAACTACATCAATCTAATGGATAGGTTTTAATCTCATGGATTTTTAGATACATTTTAATTTTGGCCAAGGAAGCTTATTATTTTTACTCAACTTTGCAAATGTGGGGAATGTACAGTGTTGTACAAGTTATTTAAGTCCTCTCCTATTTAAAATTAAAATTCAAGAACCCTCAGCTCATTGAATTTCTTGAACAACTATTTTTCTGTGGCAAATGTGTATCAGTAGAGATGCAAAAGAGACCCTGAATTGTGTGCAAACATGACTGTCAATGTCAGTCTCCTCTATGTTTCTCCATTAACAACAGATCAGCTTGGCATATTCAAATATTGGCTTCTCTGCAACTTGTGCAGATCTGGATTTTTGTCAACCCTCTCATGTCAAAAAAAGCAATAGGAAAACCAGTAGTCAGTAGAGCCTGCTTTTGGTGAGTCTCAGTTTGCTCTTATTGGAAATTTAGTATCTTGTAAAGTCAGTCCCTTAGTGCATTTTGTTCCAGAAGTTATGTACCACCTTCCATGCTGTGGTTTTTGAGGAAGTGACCTCATGCGTAATTATTCAGTTTTTTTATTTCTTCCCATCTCTCTCCCTGTTCTTCACTTAATTGTTAAGAGAAATGATCTGTTAAGTGTTTCCCACCTACAAAGCTTCAACACGCCCATCTCTTATTTTCTACATTTTTCTTTATTTTTTTCCATTTTTAATTTCAATACTCATTTAATACAATCAACTCCTTTTATGTTTTTATTTTGTTTTATCATAAAACTGAACCTTTCTACATTTAACTTTTTTTTTTTTTTTTTTTTTTTTTTTTTTTTCAATTACTCCTTGAGCACTACACATTCTGTTTGAGTAGATCACTACCAATGTCATCACAATAGGATCCTGCATAAAGAATTTATCCAGTCAGAAGTTCCATTTGAAGATAGAATATTGCATGTGTGTGTGAGTGTGCACATGCACAAAAAATGATATAGAAATGTAGAGTAGTATGGATTAGAACTTTCATCACCACAATGACTTTGAGCATGAAACAGTTTCTGGCTAAGGACAACACAGCAGTTGTCTGCTATCCATCTAAACTCACTCTACATGCCTTTGTTCTGTTGCAGGAAAATTGACCTGAAAAGAAAATGTTTAATTGAGATCAACAATATGAAACAAAAAAAAAATATGTTTGAAACTTTGATCAAAATTCAAGAAATGCCTCCTGGATTTGGGGGAGAGAAATGTTTAGATAAGTGCATTGTCAAAAAGGAGAGGACTTTGAAGGAGATGAAAATTTTAAAATTGGGAAAACCTAATGAAAACTTTTTAAAAATAATTTCACTTGTTTTTAGTTCCCCATTATGTGTTCAGGATATATAAACATCTCTCTGTAGACTGATTTGAACAAATATTAAAATAACCGCTCTCCTTTATGATCAGTTATTAAATATGGGATGAGTTGGGTTTTTTTTTTGGGGGGGGGGTCATTATTATTCTTACTAATAGTGTTGACTTTCAGGCTTAATTTATTTAACATTGTGTAATGTGATAAATTTTAGATTTTTCTGTTCACATTTCTTGTGAATGTTAAGACTTGTTCTGATAAAATGTTTTTTTTCTTTCCCTCTTTTGTATTTATAGGGTTCACCCGAGTTCTTAAATAATGATGGTTGTTCAGCTGTCTTTGAATGGGAATCAATTGTAGCATGCAAACATCTTTCAAAACCTGTCAAAGAAGTACCATGTTATGTTTACATTCAAGGCAAGAAAAGGGACCTCACCCCATTGATAAAGTTAAGTGGTGCCTACAAACTAAGAAGCCCATCTAATGTGGATATCTATATGAATCTTTGTCGTGATATTAGCTCAGGTGAGTAGTTTGTCAGGACACTTTTTTTTTTTTTTTCCTTTGTAAGATGAAGAAAGATTCGACTGCAAACTGATTGTTTATTTGTCCCTGATTTACAAAAAATGCAAATTTTATGACACCATAATTGAAATTTGTGGAAACTGAAGGTCCAAGGAAAATTATGTACTGATAGTTTTGCATAACACAGTTTTAATTTTGTAGATTTCAAAATTAAATTTAAATAAGATTTGAATTCAGCCATTAACAAGGTGGGAAGTGCAAGATAGAAATTATTACAAGTGATACAATTGACCTCCAACTAATCTGGGCTACTATCCTCTTTTAAACAGAGAAATGTATTCTAAAATCATCATCATTCAATTTACATAATTTCTTTAAAGATTAACCTGTCCATATTTTAGATGTCCTTGTTGTACAGATGTCCTTCCATAGAGATTTTGTTTTGCAATTATTTTTTTTTTATGTAAGCTATATTTTTAAACTTCAAGAGTAAGTATTTCTCTAAAAGATTTACTCTATAATCTAAATTGCCTGTTTACTTTAATTCTATGTATTGCTAATTTTATTTATATTTTCTAAATGTCTTAAGACTAATATAAAGCTATATATGTTTTTTTTTGTTTTTTTTGTTTTTTTTTTTTGTTTTTTTCTTTCTTAGACAATGCTGAATTAGATATAATGTTACATTCATAAAGTACCTAGTACAGAACTAACTAATGAATAAGTTTATAAGATTACTATGCTAGGGTACATTATTTGTGTGTGTATGTGCGTATATATATATATATATATATATATATATATATATATATATATATATATATATATATATATATATAGATATATATATCTCCAAACATAATACCTAAGGTTTAAAATGAATTTTTAAAAATGAAGAATCTTTCTTGAAGCTTTTATTTTAGTTTTAATTTCAAGCTAATAGATTAAATTTAATATTTACAATAAGCAAAATACTTTGCTATATTTCAAAATTAATTTCTGGTTACCTGCTGATGCAAAAAATTTTTTTTAAGTTAAAATTTTGACTTGATTAAGTTTATCATCACATTTGCTCATTTTTAGTGAATATTTGGAGACACACATACGCACATAGTTATAGTGGCTCCTCACTTATTGCTTCAAAATTCCCCATAAACATTTGATTATATTGAGGTCTGGTGACTGTAGGAGCCAATCCAACTGATCTATTTCACTTTTGTGCTCTTTGTACAAATTTTGAATAACATTGACTTTGTGAGTCTGTGCATCATCATCCTGGAAGATTATGCCACAATCAGGGAGCAACATTTGTAGTGTCATATGTGCATGATCAGCCAAAATACTCTGATTATTCTTAATGTTAAATCTGCCATGTTGAACAACTGAAGAATTCTATGATATGGCTACCCAAATCATTGTATTGCCCCCTCCATGATAGTGGCCAAACTGTCCAAGTAAAAGTCTTCTTTGAGCTGTCTCCACACTTAAACTCACTCTGGTGGGGGGAGTAAATGATCATTCATCAAAGATGACAATGAACCCTTCACCATTTTTCTAATAATCTAAACCTCATTCTTTCCATTTATCATTGTTGATGGAGAAGCATGAGCAGTTTAGCAATTGCAATCCTCTCGTAGTATCCAATTTTATGGAGCTTGCACTGAATAGTTTTAGCTGACTGTCATTTGGTTTTTGAACACAACACATTTTACTATTTTGGGGTCCCTCTTTCTCCCTCTCTGAGCTTAGTCTTCCATGTAGAATGATGCTCGCCAGGCCTAGTTTTACCTTGGTTTTGGAATGCCAGCATGAGTTTATAGACTGTAACTCTCTAGATATTAAATTATTCATTAGTTTTAGTGACTAAAGCACCAGCCATCCATGATCCAACAATTTGTCAACTTTAGAAATCAGTTATGTCATTTTAACTCATTTAAATATAAATATCTTCTCAAAGAAAAAAAAAAAACAGTGGACTATATCATGAAGTACAAGTTCATGTGCATGATATGGATTCTTTCTGCTTTTGCTATCCAGGTACTGTTGTTTATGTCCAAAACAATAAAATCAAAATAAAGACAGCAAATGCTACACTGTACATTTGCATATATTTATGCCAAAGGAAAATGAATATTAATACTAAAGAACATACAGTTTAACATACAGGACATTTTTTGCACAAAAACTGCAGTATCATTCAAAAAAAGTTTGCTCAATGTCTGTAAGCAAAAATCTCTGTTGGAAAGCTGAGACTAACCTCCATTCATAGAGTACATCACAAAGAACTGTTGGAAATGCTAGTTAACCTCAAAATATTTGGGAAAGATATTAGAATAATCTAGAACCTACACTGGCAGCAAACCACCTGAATATAGAATGAGTTCAGTAAATATGCAAAGAAAAGGAATGTAAGACAAAAATTACTGAGAGCTACAAAGGACATGAAGTTGGGAGAGCCATGATTGCTAATATTCTGAAGGGACATGGCACATAGGAGAACTTTGGGCCATCTTTTGTTGGTCTAATTCTGGGTTGCACAATACACATTAAGACAATTCACTAATCTCCAAAGGGGTTTCAAATGAAATCATCAGAAATATCTCTACTTTTTGAACTCAGGTCAAATGGTAGTCTCACTACACACAAAATTTTGAAGAGGTGTATATTAAAATAAATTCTACAAATGAATTCATTTTCTAATTCAAAGAAATTCTATTGCTTTTGGTCAAAAACTTCTGTTTGTATATCTGGCAATCAGATAGCCAGATTTATGTGTTGAGATGTTACCATTTAATAAAATACTCTGCTTACATATTTTTAAAATTTGTTTATGAATTTCTTGCAGATAACCCTTGTCCAAATGGTTCTGCTATTTGTGCCAATATCTCTAACACACTGGTTAACCTGGGAGAACCAAAGACTGGTCTTAGAGCCAAAGACACCAGATCGCTGGAAATAAAGTATGAGGCACCTGTAAAACCAGAATCCTGTTCCAGTATTCCACAAACTGTTATTAATCTCATTTGTCCTAAGCATGGAGGGGTAAGATTTTATTCTATCTGTTCATCCAACCTAATTCATGTGGAAATGCTAGTTCTGTCTCTCGCCCCGTTCTTTCTCTTGTCCTTGCCCCGTTCTTTCTCTCTCTTGCCCTTGCCCCGTTCTTTCTCTCTCTTGCCCTTGCCCCGTTCTTTCTCTCTCTTGCCCTTGCCCCGTTCTTTCTCTCTCTTGCCCTTGCCCCGTTCTTTCTCTCTCTTGCCCTTGCCCCGTTCTTTCTCTCTCTTGCCCTTGCCCCGTTCTTTCTCTCTCTTGCCCTTGCCCCGTTCTTTCTCTCTCTTGCCCTTGCCCCGTTCTTTCTCTCTCTTGCCCTTGCCCCGTTCTTTCTCTCTCTTGCCCTTGCCCCGTTCTTTCTCTCTCTTGCCCTTGCCCCGTTCTTTCTCTCTCTTGCCCTTGCCCCGTTCTTTCTCTCTCTTGCCCTTGCCCCGTTCTTTCTCTCTCTTGCCCTTGCCCCGTTCTTTCTCTCTCTTGCCCTTGCCCCGTTCTTTCTCTCTCTTGCCCTTGCCCCGTTCTTTCTCTCTCTTGCCCTTGCCCCGTTCTTTCTCTCTCTTGCCCTTGCCCCGTTCTTTCTCTCTCTTGCCCTTGCCCCGTTCTTTCTCTCTCTTGCCCTTGCCCCGTTCTTTCTCTCTCTTGCCCTTGCCCCGTTCTTTCTCTCTCTTGCCCTTGCCCCGTTCTTTCTCTCTCTTGCCCTTGCCCCGTTCTTTCTCTCTCTTGCCCTTGCCCCGTTCTTTCTCTCTCTTGCCCTTGCCCCGTTCTTTCTCTCTCTTGCCCTTGCCCCGTTCTTTCTCTCTCTTGCCCTTGCCCCGTTCTTTCTCTCTCTTGCCCTTGCCCCGTTCTTTCTCTCTCTTGCCCTTGCCCCGTTCTTTCTCTCTCTTGCCCTTGCCCCGTTCTTTCTCTCTCTTGCCCTTGCCCCGTTCTTTCTCTCTCTTGCCCTTGCCCCGTTCTTTCTCTCTCTTGCCCTTGCCCCGTTCTTTCTCTCTCTTGCCCTTGCCCCGTTCTTTCTCTCTCTTGCCCTTGCCCCGTTCTTTCTCTCTCTTGCCCTTGCCCCGTTCTTTCTCTCTCTTGCCCTTGCCCCGTTCTTTCTCTCTCTTGCCCTTGCCCCGTTCTTTCTCTCTCTTGCCCTTGCCCCGTTCTTTCTCTCTCTTGCCCTTGCCCCGTTCTTTCTCTCTCTTGCCCTTGCCCCGTTCTTTCTCTCTCTTGCCCTTGCCCCGTTCTTTCTCTCTCTTGCCCTTGCCCCGTTCTTTCTCTCTCTTGCCCTTGCCCCGTTCTTTCTCTCTCTTGCCCTTGCCCCGTTCTTTCTCTCTCTTGCCCTTGCCCCGTTCTTTCTCTCTCTTGCCCTTGCCCCGTTCTTTCTCTCTCTTGCCCTTGCCCCGTTCTTTCTCTCTCTTGCCCTTGCCCCGTTCTTTCTCTCTCTTGCCCTTGCCCCGTTCTTTCTCTCTCTTGCCCTTGCCCCGTTCTTTCTCTCTCTTGCCCTTGCCCCGTTCTTTCTCTCTCTTGCCCTTGCCCCGTTCTTTCTCTCTCTTGCCCTTGCCCCGTTCTTTCTCTCTCTTGCCCTTGCCCCGTTCTTTCTCTCTCTTGCCCTTGCCCCGTTCTTTCTCTCTCTTGCCCTTGCCCCGTTCTTTCTCTCTCTTGCCCTTGCCCCGTTCTTTCTCTCTCTTGCCCTTGCCCCGTTCTTTCTCTCTCTTGCCCTTGCCCCGTTCTTTCTCTCTCTTGCCCTTGCCCCGTTCTTTCTCTCTCTTGCCCTTGCCCCGTTCTTTCTCTCTCTTGCCCTTGCCCCGTTCTTTCTCTCTCTTGCCCTTGCCCCGTTCTTTCTCTCTCTTGCCCTTGCCCCGTTCTTTCTCTCTCTTGCCCTTGCCCCGTTCTTTCTCTCTCTTGCCCTTGCCCCGTTCTTTCTCTCTCTTGCCCTTGCCCCGTTCTTTCTCTCTCTTGCCCTTGCCCCGTTCTTTCTCTCTCTTGCCCTTGCCCCGTTCTTTCTCTCTCTTGCCCTTGCCCCGTTCTTTCTCTCTCTTGCCCTTGCCCCGTTCTTTCTCTCTCTTGCCCTTGCCCCGTTCTTTCTCTCTCTTGCCCTTGCCCCGTTCTTTCTCTCTCTGAAAATGCACTTTATTGCAAATTAGATATGCATAAAAAATATCAATCACTGAGTTAATTAACCCTATGAGCCCTGTGTTCCCGAACAATTTTAATCCTTCTGCCTGAGCTTCAGAGTCAAAATTCACAAATAATTGGTATGTAATGTTTCATGGTAGATATAAAAATAGTTACCAGTGTTAACCCACCATTCAACTGGTGGCTAGGCATTATGTCATTTTTCTCTACCACTAGTAAAGCAGTCATCAGGGCTCAAAGGGTTAAAGCTTTTTTTTTTTTAATTAATGTTCACTCTATACAAGGCTCAAGAGGCAGCCAAGGTAGAGGTCTGCTGAATATGCGTTATGGTAAGCATAAAGGGGGTAGTTTATGTGGATATATGGGAAAGATAACGATTAACCCTAGACTTGAAGAGTTTAAGATTGTCGTGGTTGAAAAAGCATTCCCTTGGAATTCTGTTCCACAAAGCTCCAGTTCTTAGGAAGGAGCTATCCAAATGAAATTTACTCTCTACTAAATGACTATGAAGGGAAAGAAAGTGGTTTGCCTTAATATACACAGTGTAGTGGGTTTTAGCTGAGAGGGTTAGATTTGAGGGAAATAGCAACAAAGTAGAGAGGGGCTTGCAACATTTCATCTGTAAGAAAGGGGTTGTATAATGGAAAACATTTCATCACTCAAGGCTGTATAGGCTGAAAAGTGAAAACTGGGCAACACTAACCCAGATATGGCAGCAGTTCTCCATTGTTGGCTTGAATTGTCTCTTGTAAAGTTAGCATATAGAAGTTGTCTGGTACTTACTGGAACAGTACAGGCAACTGACCATTTTTCCTTCATCTTTAGTGATGGATCATGTATACAAATTTCACTTGATGTCTTGGGTGAGCTTAAGTTCCAATAGGTGTTCAAGGCACAGGGTCTCCTTGAGAGACCACCTGTTCATTGCGATAGATGGAAGTTCATAGTTGCTTGTTGATGATGGAACATGACAAAAATGTTTTTCTGACTGTATGACATTCCTTACAGTAACTGATGTTCACAAGTGGTCACTCATCTCAGTACTGACTGGGTTTAGTAATCAAATGAGAACTGGTGTTTTTCAGCATGATTTGACTGTAGGGTCTCTTTAAAAGAACTTCTTATAGTACAAGGCTTCAACATTATCCATAATACAGTTGAACTTGCAGTGAACAAATTTCTTGTGCAAGTCAATAATATTTTACCTGCATTTTATTAAAATATAGCTTGCTTTTCATTTAGGGTTTTTATTTGTTCTTAAACTTGAATTACAGTATATTTCTTTCTTGACAAATAAATGAAGTGATACATTTTCGTGACAAGGTGTCTAACTAGCACAACAAATTACGCACGAGGTAAACTGTGCTACAACAAATGATAGTAATGAAATTAATATTTTAACACATGACAATAGACATTGGTTAGCAATACAATACATGGAATTTTAAACATAACTTTGAACATAATTTATTATAGTAGTATGCTATACTGACTAGTACTACTACTACTACTGCTGCTGCAACTGTTGTGGTATGCATCAGTTGGTTAATAGAATATAAATAGTAATTTTGAAAGACTGATTATTTGGTCACTAGACTTAACAAGTGATAGACTTCATTATGACTGCAATACCAATTAGACAGTGATCTGTCTTTAAAGTTTTGTTTGTCTTATCAGAGAGTAGTATACATATTAGTCACAAATTAATAAATCACTTTATTATTTTTAACATCCAACTGAATTGTTTTTTCTCAAAGAAATCCTATTTTTAATTTTATTTTACTTGAATGTACACAAGAGTTGATTAACTTAAAATTTAACAAAAGATAAAAGATTTTAGTTAGGTTCATAGTTTGAGAATTTAAGTTAATGATATTTGACATGTAAATTACTTTCAAACATTATAGGTAGTCTATTATTGAAATATTTTATACTTGGAGGAAAAATGAAGCAATTCCATTTTGTTTGGTAATTCAATACAAAAATAATTCCTCTCTCCCTGTCTCTCGTTCTCTCTCTATTTTCTCTCGTTCTCTCTCTATTTTCTCTCGTTCTCTCTCTATTTTCTCTCGTTCTCTCTCTATTTTCTCTCGTTCTCTCTCTATTTTCTCTCGTTCTCCCGCTCCCTCTCTCTCCCGCTCTCTCTCCCTCTCTCTCTCTCCCGCTCTCTCTCCCTCTCTCTCTCTCCCGCTCTCTCTCCCTCTCTCTCTCTCCCTCTCTCTCTCTCCCGCTCTCTCTCCCGCTCCCTCCCTCTCTCTCTCTCCCGCTCCCTCCCTCCCTCTCTCTCCCGCTCCCTCCCTCCCTCTCTCTCCCGCTCCCTCCCTCTCCCTCCCTCCCTCTCCCTCCCTCGTTCTCCCTCTCCCTTCCTCTCTCCCGCTCTCTCTCTCGTTCTCCCTCTCTCTCTTGTTCTCTCTCTCGTTCTCGTTCTCGTTCTCTCTCTCGTTCTCTCTCTCGTTCTCTCTCTCTCGTTCTCGTTCTCCCTCTCTCTCTCTCGTTCTCTCTCTCTCGTTCTCGTTCTCCCTCTCTCTCTCGTTCTCCCTCTCTCTCTCGTTCTCCCTCTCTCTCTCGTTCTCGTTCTCTCTCGTTCTCTTTTCTCTCTCTCTATCTCCCCCCTCTATCTCCCCCCTCTATCTCCCCCCTCTATCTCCCCCCTCTATCTCCCCCCTCTATCTCCCCCCTCTATCTCCCCCCTCTATCTCCCCCCTCTATCTCCCCCCTCTATCTCCCCCCTCTCTCTATCTCCCCCTCTATCTCCCCCCTCTCTCTATCTCCCCCCTCTCTCGCGTCCTCTCTCGCACCTTGTTTAGTGCCGCTAATTTGTACATCAGTAGCTATAAAAAAAAAAAAAAAATTTTTTTTAATTACTGTTAAACTGAAAAATCTTTTACCACATTAATCAAGGAATATGTATGCACAAATCAAATTTTGGTATATAAAAATTTTACTACATTAATCAAATGCACATTAATCAAGGGATGCCTGTATATAATTTCACTTAGGATGTATTCAGTTTCTAAAATTTCAGGTTAGTTTTATTGAATTTAACAACACTTCAACTGATTCTAGTTTTTTCAATGTCAAAGTCAGTACCATTTTTTTTTTTTTAATTAAGAACTAAATTTATCTTATAAATAGTTTTCATGTTAGCCTTTCTATATTAATTGCTATCAAGAACATGTTCATAATTCTTTTTAATCTCTTTATATAGTAGTAGTAAGAGTTCTTAAACAAATGTTTGAACTTTGTTGTTAAATCATTTCTATTGAATCTCTTTTCAGAGCAAGTACCCTATCATCATCCATGAAGTAATTTGCAATTTTGACATTGAGTGGTTAACAGAATATGCCTGCGATGAAACAAATATCAATAAACCACACTCACTAAAATTTAGAGATCCAGAAAATGACATAGACATTGACCTTACACCACTTGTACCCCCAACTAGTAAGCATTTGGTTCTTACACATTGTTGTTGTTAAATCTTCTCCACTTCTGTCTCATTGCCTGATTTGTACACTCCTGTTCTTGTTGCCTGGCATGTGCACTCCCTCTCTCGTTGCCTGATTTTTGTTTCTAATTTTTATATTCATTTTCTGAATGTTTTTTTTTTTTCTTTTTTTTTTTTCCTCTTTCTCAGTTTACCACAAAAAAAAATGTTGCTCTTTTTTCTTTTTATCTAGCCAAGCCTTATTCAGTGGTTGCTACTGATCCAGACAAATCAAAATATACCTACTATTTTAGCCTTGTTGAATCACCACCTGCTTGCAGTTCTGGATCAGAATTTGAGAATTTCAATCCAGCAATTTGCCAGGTGAAAGGAAATCAGATAAAGTATCTTGGAAGTTTTTCCAAGTCGACCCTTCGGTAAGTAACAATCTGATGTAGAACTGTTTAAAATACTTATATCTCTACTTGGAAAAAAATAATACTGCTTTTTTTATTTTTTTTTTTATTCAGAAATTGTCTGCATAATAAAATTTTAAAATCTAACATAATGAGTACATCTTTGTTAAAACTGACATTATCTATTGATATTTTAAGTAATTTTAATGATTGTGTTTAACACAAGAGAAAGAAAAATGATTGACATTTAATACAAAAGATAAAGAAAAAAAAAATTGGAGTTTACCAGTTGTCACTCCTCACATGTCAGAACTCAATTGAGGAATAAAATAGTAAATGTCCAAAAAAAAAAAAAATAAAAATAAAGGAAAAAAACTAAAACACCATTATTCTGTGTTTTAGTATTTTAATATCTGCAAAGATGAAGCAGCTATTCCTTTTGTCTACACAGGGAAGGCTGCTTGGGTTTAATGAAAATTGTCTCTCTGTGTAAACAGAAGGAATGGCAAATTGGTCTTAATGCTCTTTGCGTCTAATATGTTTTCAATAGTATATTTTATTGTTTGTATTTGTGCTCTTTTTAATTGGTACCTATTTTTTTATTTTATTCTCAACAGTTTTGGATATAAAAGAAGCAAAACTGGTCAACTTACCAAAAAAATGTTTTTCTTCATTTTTCTTCCTTTTTCCTTGTTTAACTTAATATTTTAAATATGTCCACATATTCTCTTCCCACTATCTTTCTCTCTCAAATTTCATAATTTCTATGTTTGCTTTAGATTGGTAATTTCTATTTAATCTCCTTCTTTTTTTTCTGTCTCACTTAGATACAGTGATGGCCATTTAATGTTGATTTATAAAGGAGGGCAACCATGTTCATCAAACTTCCAACGTGTTACATTCATTGAGTTCCATTGTAACAAATCTGCTGGTATGAGCCACTTTTATTAATTTTTGTTTATTTTTTTGATGTTCACCTAATACAAGGTAAAGAGTTACTGAAAGAGCTGTGAGATATATATTGAAGATTATGAGGATTTTTTTTTTTTTTTTAATCCTTTTCACCCCCCCCCCCGGGCAAAACATTAATGCCACTAACATGCACATGGTTATTGAGAGTGAAAGAAAAGGTTAGTGAGGAGAAATGCCAATAAAAGAACAAGATTCAGGGAGACAGAAGATGGTGATTGATGTTGCATTTGAAATTTTGAACATCATAAGTAACAGAAAACCAAGAAGCTGGAGAAGTTCCAAAGGTGAAAAGTCCAAGAAAAATTATTAGAATAGGACATACAGTAAAACAATGAAACCTATTTGCCAATCTAGTAGTATTTTTAAATTCATGTAGTCATGGTAACAAGAAGGAAAGCTCATTGGAACAATTGCCATGAAGTGAATAAAGTCAAGATGTCAGGTCAGGACTGATAATATTGCAGAATCTTTTGATTTTTTTCAAGAATTTTGAGATGTATAGCGGGAGCACTGTACCAGATGTGGCAGCAATATGCACAGACAAATGGTAGATTTCTCAACATGCAAAATGGATTCTATCAAGAAAAACTGTCTGACATGATACAATGAACCAACTTTCCTAGCAGCAGACCTAGCAATTGATTCAATATAATTCTTCCACTTCATGTCAGTGATAAATGTGAGACTGAAAAGTCACAATGAGATGCTCTTTTGGAGGTCAACATCAACAATCTGGAGACTGTAAGATGACTAAAAGACAGCAGTTTTATTTTAGAGACACAAAATTCACAAGCCAGTTGAAAGAGAATTTACAAGCAAAGCATTCTGCTTTATCTGCAGTAGATGACAACACTTTAAACTGCTTAAAGAAAGGTGGGATTGTGGATTTACTCTTGTTAAACACACTCTTACAGAGTCGTCAGTAATCATTCTATCAACAAACAGGTGGATCACTAATAAAAAGCAGAAAGAGCGTAGGACTCGGGAAAGAGCTTTGAGTGATGCCTGCATTGATCTTATTAGCTTCAGAAGACAAATCATTCATTGTGAGTTTTATGAACCTCCCTAAGAGAAAGGACTTGATAACTGCATAGTCTCTTCCAGAGGTACCACAACTGGATTTTTAGCAACCCTATATACCATACCTTGTCAAATGCCTTTGATATATCTAAGGCAATCACTCTCATGATGAAACTACCATTAATTGCTTCATTGATTCTGTGTGTATGTAATGACTTTTAAAACATCAGCAGTGGATTTAGAGGAGTGAAATCCATACTGTTTGTTGCCCAGGATATTATTTCTGTTGTGATCAATAAGATTGTTAATAATATGCTCAAAAGGTTTGCTGATGATACTAAGAAGACTGATGGGTCGATATTGTGACAGGATGATCACTTACCAGCATTCTTGAAAATAGGGCAAACAGCTGACATTTTCTACAGATTTGGGAAACTTTGTCAAGATTGAAGATAGCTCAGAACTAAGCTTCTTTATGAACAGCAACAGGGATTTTATCTAGGCTAGTAGCTTTCAAAAAATCATGGTTTTTGATTATTTCATTTCAAACAAGGTGATAACTCCACTTAGACAGAAGGAGTTACAGAGAGTGAAAGACAATTGAGAAGATGTTATTGTGTCAAGAGAAAGAAGACAATAAATGACCAGGTTTTGAGGTGACTGCAGATGATGATTGAAATTGCATTTAGAATTTTTTGAAAATCATGGTTGACAGAAAAGCAAGAAACCAGAAGCAAGTTTCACAAGTGAAAAGTATGAAAAGTATGAACCTTTCTAAACTGAGATTGGAGATCACAAAGCTTTTGTTCTGTAAGTGGTACAGTAGTCAGGTAGAGGGATGAACTCTGGTTATCTAACGTGAAGTTTGAGACAGGGTAAATTACAAAGTGCTTGTCTGATGGGCCATTAATAATCATAATAGGCACAGATTATTTGTGTGCGTGTTTTTCTTAATGCCATGCAAATCTATTTCTTTTTAATCTATTATATGTCTATATTTAAATTAAGATTCAGATTTTGTCAATGTTTTTATCAGTGTTCATTCAGTTCTATACATAGTTTTTGATTCCATTGTTGCAAGATGGAAATCTTTGTAAAAAAAACAAAAAAAAAAAATTTGAACTACTTTTCATTTGTCAAAATTTACTTTGTAAGAACATAAGCAAGTCATTAACACTTTGAACCTGAATGGCTGGTATGCCAGTAGCTGTATGAAACTGCATATATTGTACTCAACAGTGGGTCAGGGTTCAAAAGGTTAAAGTGGAAAACTGTTTTTTTTTTTTTGTTTTTTTGTTTAACACATGAAAAGTATTTGCTTAAAAATGTTATTTCTTAGTTCAGTGATTGATTTTAATTCCATAGTATGTCTTTTTATCTTTTAAATATTATCTAATTTTTATGGTTAATTGAAATGAGATTTGAATTGAACTTTTAACTAATTGATTAAATTATTTGACTAATAGCTTATATTAATTGACTAAAAATGAAAAATTCTTAGTAGCTAGCAGTTACATTATTACTTTCACATGCACACCCGACTCCAGTTAGGTCTTATAATTTGTCAGTTATAAAGCACCTACATATATCAAGATCTTCTCTTAGTATAAGTAATAAGATTGTATCTATCGGTAACTTGCTAGGCCTGTCATGTAGCTGACAGTACCTGGTAGTTGACCAGAAATTATGAAAATCTGAAGATTTTGGGGGTTTATTTATTTTTAAATCAATTCCTCTCAAGCAAGGTAATTCCATGCAAGGGGCTACTGGGAGTTAAAAAGAATAAGAAAACTTTAGAAGGGACCAGAAACCCAATCCATTTTATGCTATTTATTATTTATGTATGTACTTCTATAAATAAGCTATTACAATCACTAGTGATGATGCTTTCATAGAATATTGAAATCTTGAATATAGAATAAATATTAAAATGTTAAAAGTAATTTTTTGTGTGCCAATCAAATATTAATTACTTCCAAGCATATTTGACAAAGTTAATTTAATTTCTTTTTTATGACTTTGAAATTGTTTAATGGACAAGATAATTATTTTTCTTTATAAATGTAGATTTTGTTTTCAAATAGTAGCCAGCCAAGCATAGACATCAATACAATATGGGTACCAGTAATACAGAGTGCAAGAGAAAAACCATAATAACAAATAAAATTGTAATATGAGCTCTGTTAAAAATCGTTACTGAGACATTAGGTTTATAAGTCCCAAAAATTCATAACTGAAGTCCTCATGGACCAATGGATAAAAGTGTTGGTTGAATACAGTGACTTGACCCAAAGAGTTGTGATTTCAAAACCTGAGATAATTTATACTGAACATCCAGAAGAAGCATAGCACGTGGAATTAGAACAATCTACCTTGGTGGCCGAAATAAAGGATTCAGTTTGAAATTTCAGTCACCTGAAGAAGGCTGGAGCATACAACGGCCAAAACATCATGAATATGGCAACAAAGATGAGGACAACAGTTCAAACAACGTAAATAATTGCAATACCTCATCTCGGAAATAGACAAATATAGGAAGAGAAGGTTGAAATTTTTAAAGCTGTCTTGCTTATTCTTAGTTTGACTGGTTAACAAAAACTCATGTTGTAATAGGCAATTAGATTTAATTACTTAGTGAAGAGCTGTTGCTTTTTGTGATTTGTAAAACTAAAAACTACAATAAATTTTTTTTAACTTCATTTTCATTAAATTTCCATTGCAGCCAATGATGGCAAAGGCTCTCCAGTTTTCCGAACAGATGTTGACTGCAGTTACTATTTTGATTGGGACACAAAATATGCCTGTACTGATCATCCTGTCCTACATGGTTGTAGTGTCAGTCAGGATGGTAAATTATTTGATCTCTCATCACTTCGAACAGTCTCGGGTAAGAAAAATGTTGTTTTTTTTTTGTTTTTTTCCAAATTTTTGCTGATCAATAAAACAATTACATATTCTCTTCATTTATAAAAAGTGTGATTTCAAGAAATGTAAATATATGCCAACATCTTGATATGAGATTCTTTTGAAAAGAAACAAATAAGAGTGATATATAAAAAGAGATCATAAGTAAAATAATATCATCTAAGTGAAGTATTTGTTAATGAGGGTTAAGTGATGAAGGCTTGGAACTGTCATATAATTCCAAATTAGGGCATAAGTGGTACCATCTGAAACTTGGGGGTAGCATTCACATGCATACTTAACACTTAATTTATTTAGATGTACACTAACTGATTTACTCCTATACACAAAGATAATTATTTCCTCCAGTTATGTAACAAAAACACACTGAGGGTGAAAGAAAATGAGAAGATTTTTAGAGAAGGAACTGGAAACCCAATTCTAAACAAGGAACACTGGGGGAGATTATATATATATATATATATATATATATATATATATATATATATATATATATATTGCCACAAATTTTGAAAAAACTCTGAAAAGGAATAGCATATCATGCTGAAAAAATAGATTTTCTCATAAAAATCTTTGTTATTATTAAGAGGAAAAATAAAAGTATTTTTTTTAAATTAAATTTTTTAATCCTTTATAAAATATTTCAAAGTTTGATTTTTTTAAAAAAAAAAAAAAAAAAAAAAAAAATAAAATATTTTGTGTGTGCCCACAACTGGACTATAAATTAGCATAGCAAATTTTAGTGCTTTTTTTTCTGGTGAAAGATACATTGATTTGGAAATTATTGCAAAAATCAAATAATTGTCAGATTTTGATGAAATTTTAAAGACATAAAAAATGAATGAAATTATTTTAGAAAAATCTTGATAAAAATATATATTTTCTTTTACATGTGTTTCACCCCAACTTACTTAATTTTATGAAAACTCAAGAAATTCAATGGGATAATTTTTAGTGACTATATTAAGTTAAAAGCAGAACTCTTTGCAGAATTTAAATCATCAATTTTCTTTTTTAAATTTGGACCCCCCACCCAATCTTACTGAAAATCTGCTTGGTATTATAAAATAAAATAGGCAATAAAACTAAGACATTATTTAATTAGAAAAGCTTTTAATTGCTTTTATGTATAATATATATTAAGAACAATATTGTGGTAATAATAAAATTTTCAATGAAAAATGAATTTTTACAAAAGATTTGTTTTACATCTTTTTTTTTAAATTTTAATAAATTTGAATAATTTTTAAAATTTTTAAATTTTTAAAAATTCAGTTTCAATAATGTTACTGTTAGGGAATATTGTTCTTAAGTAAAACTATATTTACTAATTATATATCATAACCCTTATATTCTGATGACCCCTAAGTATTTTTAAATAGAATTTTGTATTTTTTTTTTGCATGTGTATAAACATACCAATTTTTGTAGATACAGCAAATCATGCACAATATCAGAAAATAAAAGCGGTAAATATAGTAATTTTTAAAGCAAAATTCTTTAAAATTCAATAAAAAATTAGATTATGAAGAATATTTTCTTAAACTTTTTAGATTACCAAGTACTTAAAAGGAACTTGTGTTATATTTTCAATTTTTTTATGGTTAAAGCTGTTGTAGAACAACATTAAATAAAAATCTGTCATCTTGCTGTTAAAATATGCATTTCTGTGATATTTTAAACTTATAGTAAACAATATTTGTTTCAAATCAGATTAATTGTACTTTAAATCAGCTAATATTCCTCAAAGTTTAAGAAAAAGTATATTTTATTTTTGGAAAATTTTTTAATAAAGAGAATTACATTTTTATAACAGCTTGCTAAAATAGCATGAAATACACAAATTTTTAGTAATTTCAAAACAAAAAATCCTTCCGCTCAATTTAAATTAGCTTCAAAATACAGCAAAGTATCTTGCTTATTGGAAATATTAAATTTAATCTATTAGATTGAAATTAAAACTAAAATGAAAGCTTCAAAGATTTTTCATCTTTAAAAATTCATTTTAAACTTTAGGTATTGTGAATCTGTAGATCTATCTATCTATCTATCTATCATATATATATGTGTGTATATATATATATATATATATATATATATATATATATATATATATTCATACATGTTTCATTAAATAATATAGACAAGTGTTGCCTATTTATTTTATGTAAATTCTTTTTATAACATCTGATAAGCTTAATAACATTATCATTAAACAAAGAAAGAAAATCACAATATTGATACATATTTTTTAATCCAATCTAAGCTTTCGGCTTACATAAGCCATTATCAAAGATGTCAATTACTGTACAACATATTAAGCAATATACAGACAAGACAGTGATGATAGTCTGTTTCTATTTATATGGATGATTTCCAAGCAACGATAAACACGTGCATATAAGATGCTAGAAGCGAAAATTGCACCACAACTCATGACATCACGCATGACCAAGCGAGAGTGAATTCGAGAAGTATTAAGTATGGGAAGCCATTAGCTTCTGTTACCAATTATAGACATTTAAGGATATTTAATATTATTTAATGAAACATGTATGAATGAAAAAATGCTGCCTAAATACACACAATTTAAATATATATATAGGCTGATACAAGAATGACAATCTCTGTTGTAGAGGTCGCGTGTGTTTTCTGTCTCTGGTCTGTTGGTGCTGTTACTTTGTTTTCTGCCAGCCTGCCTTTCTGTGGCAACTTGTGTCAGCTTCTCCTCCCCTCACTTGAAGTGTTTGGCCAGGGTTCCTCTTCATTCGGATTGTACAGCTGCTAGGCTCTCCCAGGTCACAGTGTTGATGTCCACAGCTTTCATGCTGTGTTTCACTACATCACATTAATGCACCTGTGGCTACCTGGCAGGTCTCCTTCCAGTGGCCAGCTCTCCATACAAGAGGTCTTTGGGGATGCACATATATATATATATATATATATATATATATATATAAAAAATGTGTGTTTCTATTAAAAAGGCCTTGAATTATGGTGAAAAATCATTATAGATATTTTGCTGGTGCTTGTGAAATTGCTTCCTCTTGGCATAAATAAAAATATTAATAATAAACAATAATGAGAACTTCTTTCCCCTCATGAAAAAAAAAATACTTTTGTCAAATCTTTCCATGTGTCTAATAAGCATGCAGACCAAATTTGAGCATCCTTCTATGAAAGCATTTGTCCTTGTATAACAGACAAATTCTTCAAAACTGGTAAGATGCAATAGTTTTATTTAACAACATATATATATATATATATAATATATATATATATATATATATATATATATACACACACACACACGAGTTGAATATCCTTTATCCCAAATTTTTTTTTCAGTTGCTGACATGATTTGTCACAAATGTAAAATTTCACAAAGCCCAGTTACGCAGCATACATTAACACCAGTTTTCTGTTAGCAATCATTACAGCAACACCTTCATTTGTAGATTACTTATCAGGTGTTTGTATGCACAGTAAAGATATTATTCAAAATGTCAGTCCTGCAGTCACCGATATGGGTAGCAAAAAGAAAGCATTTGCATTTATCGATATTTTGCACACGTACAGAAAGTACAAAACATTATTTTTACGTGAAATATTCATTTCACCACTTAAAAATCCATGTAAGCATTACATGACTTGCATCATTACCTGTATCTGTATGTACACAAAATTTATTAAATTTTATATAAAACTGTCTTCAGTGTATAAGCTGTGTTATTTAGAAAAATAGTGTGACAAATCGGGAAAAAGCTTTGATGCATTTCATCCATTAGAATTTCATCAGACTGGGATTTGTTGATGTTACCTTGTCTACACATGTGCATGAAACAAGAGATACTGGTAGTTTCAACATTTTTGAAAGAATTTTTTTTTTTTTTTTTTTTTTTTTTTTAATTTTTTATTTATAAAGAATATTTATTCAACCTAGTCAAATTCATCTTTACTCTTTCTTTTTATCATCTTTGTCCCTGACTATCCCACATTTTGACAACAGAAAAAATACAAAGAATGGTGATATATTGTAAGAACTTGGACACAAATTTAGCATGGTTGAATTAGCGGGCAATTCACTTTCCAAATATTTTTGTCGTAGTGGATTATTTTCTCTTTTAATCAGTGTAGCATTCCTATGTCAAAATTGTGGTCATTTTTGTTATGGTGAGCAACCAATGAGTTTTGTGTGTCGGTTTTTTAAAATATCCCTTTTGTATTCATATAGATTTTTGTTTAAAATTCTTAAGGTTTCTCCAATGTATTCATTCTGACAATTCCTGCACTTGATAGAGTAAATTCCTGTAAGTTTCGGCTTGTTTTGATTAAGTTTTTTCAGTTGTAGTTGTGATAGTGGGTAGAATAATATATTTTTTCAATTCATTGAGTTTGTCAGGGAGGACAGCTCTTCTATTTTGGAATGTTATGAAACTTTTTTTTTGTATTGAATATGAATTAGGGTATTGAAGGTTCTTGAATGTATTTTCAATATATTTCTCCTCTTGTATCTGTATGTACACATATGAAATGTGTCACAAAGCTTCGTATTAGCTGCAAATTCTGAGTGCTCTTAAATAGAATCCAATGTGTAGTAATACAGAACATGGCTTACCTAGTACAAAGCATGTTAAAGTTGCATGTAGTAGGAAATCTGATTCAAGGCCTACATTTATGCATGTGCAACGACCATCATTTTATGAAATAGACATCACACCTATTCAAATGTATTAACACTTGCTGCTTACTATATAAGCAGCTACATTACTTGGTCCTCATACCAACGTTACATACTATGCCTCTAATGGACCAAACCACCTGGGCATGAGACTGCCTTAGCCATCAAACAGCTACCACATTCAAGGAAGGCAACAGAGTGCATGAGCGTGGACCATGTCGAGAGATGCATGGCTTTCAGTGCCACACTGTGTCACCTGGTGCATACCTCTTCAGGAAATGAGACCGAAGGAGTCTCTTCCCTGGAGCAGAGAAAAACTTGGACCATTATTACCGGTAGTGCTAAGTTGATGGGATGCTGCACACGTCACTCATTGACTGAGTGCTCCTGATCATTAACCAGCAAAGACATGTACCAAGCATAGATGAGAAGGTTTGTGCATGTGACGACCATCAATGGAGAGACTAACATCTGTGGGGATCAAAGTTGATGTCCTGGTGATTGGGATGAACACGATAAAGAGATGGCGGGGTACAAATCACTCTGTCAGGTGCAGTAGAATTCTGTCACAGTAAACCATTCCTATGTGCACCAATAACCTTTGTCAAACAGGACTTCAGCACCGAATTTGAGCAGGTGGCAAAAGTTTGGACTGCAACCTCAAAATGAAAAAAAGGTCAATGCCCGACAGTGCTGTGTAACATGATGGTAGAATACCCATGTCCAACTTGATGCGACAAGAGTATGAGTGTAAGTCTGGTTGGATAACGGCTCGTTGACACCATATCCTGAGAAGCAGCTCAGGCCAGCTAAATGTTTAATTCCACTAATGGCCATGGTTCAAGAGAACAAAGTAAAGGTTCGCCCTGTCATCGACTATGAGAAGCTGAATAAATATGTTGACACATTGGGGCAGACGTGATGAGACAGAACCTGGGACGAGCACAACTGGTTGCGACTTGCCTTGTCCCCACCAAAAAAAAGCCCGTATTTGCTTAGCAGTTGAAATGAGGGAGAAAAACCACCTTGGTAACAGACACTACCTGATGCTGATTGATTGTGGCCCCTACTCTGTTCTCCATCTGGCACCCACTGGAATCTGCCAATATCATTTGGCAGCTGGAGTCAATATTCTTCAGATAAGGACCACCAGTGATGGTGCGACATTCTGCAGAAAATTCACAGAAGGCTGGAACGTCTGCTTGTGTTTTCAATGTGCTCATTTCCCAGTGGGGAATGGCAAAGTGGAAAGATGCCATTGCAACATTGAGCACATTGCAATCAGAAAGCAGTGTAACTCTGTAATGCTGAAGGACAATACATCCCTGGCAAATGGAATCTACACTACCAGGTGCAGGTAAAAGAGATAAACGTTGCATCTCCACCAGCATGTGAAGAGAATGCAACCTACAAAATTGGAGATGCTGTGTGGGTGAAGGCCCCACTCACAATCAGCACATCCAAATTTGGAAAGTGAGTGGTGACTGGACACCATGGTCAATGGGATGCCATGCCATTTAAGGGACCTTTACCCCTTCAAGGGGGTGGACCATGATGGTGAGTCCTTGGAACGCAAGAACATGGTGGAGTGCAAAGACAGTAAGTCATCAGAAACAGGAATCATAGTAGAATGCAAGGATTTCACAGAAACAGAAATGCCCAGTGACATGACAGTTGATGAACCACCTGACTCTGATGAAGAGATTTCTCCCATTTGATTCGCCTCAACTGATGGTCCTTCTGCTATGGAGAAGCACAAGGCAGAAACAAACACCCCTTGGCAGTCACCTGTGTGATCAGGAGTTTGGGGTGGGTAGTAACACAGAGGCTGGCTTATCTAGTATGAAGCATGTTTAAGTTGCTGTAGCAGGAAATCTGGTTTCAGGCTTATGGGCGTGCGTGCGCAACAACCGCCATTTTATGAAATGGACATCATATCTATGCAAATGTATTAACACCTGCCGCTTACTATATAAGTGGTTACATTGCTTCCTAATGGGGAGAGGGAACTCTGAAGACAACGCTAACGGTGTGTAATACAGTTGAGAAAGTGGTAAAGAAGACATAGGAAAAAGAAGACTCTTCACACAATGATCAGTCTGGATTTTATTTTGTTGTTATGATGGAAAGAACAAGAATTAAGACAGAACATAATGATTGTATTTACATTTTTAAAGATCAAAGTTGACTGTAAAGCAAAAAGGCAGAAGAGAACTCAACAAATAAGGAAGTTTGACAGAAAATAGCTTTTAGCATAGAACTTACAATTACATCTAGGCATTTCAACTGTAAAATGTTGAGACCTTTCTGCCAATCTAGTACTGTACTTAAAGCCACAAAATCTAGGTACCATAGAGAAACTTTCATTACCATGTAAGTATTTATAGAATAGGCACAGGAAAGTTACATTACAGTGGTGTGAAAGTGACCCAATCCAAAATGCCAGGTCAGGCAGATTCTTTTATGGATTTTATCAAGAATCTCTAAATATGTAGCTGGAACACCAGATCAGATGTGGCAGCAATATTCAAAGCATGTATGAATGGTAGATTTATAAATATGTAAGATGGACAATTTTTCTCTCCAGAATTTATCATGACACAGTGAACCAATTAACCGAGCATTTGATCCAATATCTTTACACTTCACATTAGTAAAAAAAAAAAAAAAAAAAAAAAAGTTAGCCTGAGAAAGTGGCTAAATCACTCTCCTGGAGGTTAGCATCAGCCATGTTGATAGAAGGCAGAAAGGATTCTCTCAGATGATTAATCGAGAAAAGTTTTTGTTTGGAGGTGTTAAAATTAACAAGCTGTTTCTTGCCTCAGGTAACAGATTGTAGGTTTTTTTTTTTTTTTTTTTTTTTTTTTAGATCAGTTGCCAATTTGACTTCATCAAACTTATCAGACTTACTATTAAGTCAGGTAAACAGTTGTATCATCAACATCAATACTGAATTGAGAACTAACCTTTTAATAATTAAATTTTTTTTTTTTTTTTTTTATTTCAGAATAAATGATTACAAAAATAATCCTTACCTTCTTTTTCTAATGTTTCTATTATATATCTGAAAATTAATATTTATATAAAATCTTTCTACAAATTAAGAATATAAGCATAACCAATTCTTTTATAATTCTTTTTTTTTGTTTTTGTTTTTTATGACATTTTCCTTTACTTCAACATCCTTGTTATCTGTAGCAAAAGGGAATTGTGCATCATCATAAAAACAAGTGTCAGGATATTTGTATCATTTCTGTCAGAAATAAGATTGAAAGAACTGAAGTAATAAATCATTTCAAAGATTTGAAACTGGAATCATTTATAGAAGTAGAAAAGGATTTGGATTAAATTGAATTAATCATGTGTATTAGATGAATTATGTGATCAGATTAGAAAAAAAATCTTGAAATAGTAAAAAGTAAATTTATTCAATAAAATCACCATTGGCCTCAACTACAGCCTCCAGACAACATCGGAATCTCCTCCAACTCTTCTGGACGGTCTCTTTGTTTAAGATGGTGAATGCTGCCATAATTCTTGCCTTCAGTTCGTCTTTGGTGTTACAAGGAATTTTGTTGGTTTCTCAACTGTGCCCCACACAATAATCAAGGGGGAATTAGGTGGCCAGATATAAGTGGTGATGTGGTCACAGAAATTGTCTGACAGCCATGACTGGGTTCTCTTGCTTGTGTTGCATGGTGCAGACCTATGGCCAGACAGCAACTGCCCTCTTGACCCAGGATAGCACTACCTCCTTAAGGCACTTGATGTAGGTTTCTGTGTTGAGTCTGAGGCCTTCATCAACAAATTTGGGAGGTCGTTTCTTATCAGAACAATCAGATTTTTTTTGAGCTGCTATACCTTCATAATCACAATTAGACTCCTCCAACTCTTTCTGAATCCTCTGCACTATCCTTGGATTGGAATCCAAACGCTCTGAAATGTTCATATTGGAGCTTCCAGTGTGAATGCCAAGCAGTACAGCATGCTGTTTCCAAATTTCTGGCAAAGTGAATTGCGTCATTGTGCTCTTTTTCTCACATGGTACCCAACTGACCTTAATATACTGTGCAGTCGGCAGAAACGAAAACATGCATGCGCAAGATTAAAAGCATAAAATGGCGACAATTTACCCATCGTACCCTGTACTGTATTTTCTCGTGAATAATGCAAGAAACTTTGAACAAAAATTAAAGACAAAATGTTGGGTGGGGGGCATATTATACACAAGTATACATTTTCAAAATTTTTTACAGAGCTTAAAAAAACCTCTTCTTTGAAACTGCAAGATTGCAAATATACTGAGAACAATAGAGAATAAAATATAAAGTAGGCAACTGTTGATAATAATTGTTTACAGAATGTATTTGATATGTCAGCCATATTTGTTCTTTGGGAATCAGTGTAATCTTTAAAATTTGAGCAGTTTTTCTCACAAGACAAAGTTTATTTTTTTTATATTTTGATTTTCTTTTGTTTTTATAAAGTTTTCGCTCTTCATTTTTAATGAAGGACAATATTTTTTTTATTTTCATAATGTATTAATATATAGAAATATAACAAAATCATATCAAACAGAAAAGTATAATATTAGGTTGGTGCAAAAATAATGTCGTTTTCTCACGTGTTACTATGTGAGAAAACGACATTATTTTTGCACCAACCTAATAGATTAATTAACACCTTAAAATATATTACCAGGCATGTCTAGTTTGAACCTCTCTTCAAAAATTTGAAAATAAGTTTTAAACAAAAATTAGAAGAAACAATAGCTAAAACTGGTTCATTTCTATTCTTTAATACCACAAAAAATTAAATATTTTAGTGAAATATATGTATGACATTGAAATTTTAATGGTTAATATGGTACAACTTTTCAAAAAAAATTGACATAGGGATGGCTGTACTACAGGTTTTCATGTTATACTCAAGGATGTAATTTATTCCCTGTTTTTAGCTTCAGAAATCTGGAGGGGTCATATTATGCTCAAGTTCTATTTATACACAAGAAAATATGGTGTTTCTGGTAATTGGGATTAAAATTTAAGTAGTTTTGTGTTAATACTGTTTTCATTTCCTTGTTTTAATAATTTCCTTTGTAACACATTTTATATATTATTTATTTTTAACCAAAGGCGAGAACTGGCAGGCCATGAATGGTCATCATTATAATTCAAATGCAGATGTCTTTTTAAATGTCTGCCATGATATTATACCTGGGAAAAGAACAAGTGGATGCCCTTCTGGTAGTGCAATTTGTATGAAAGGTAAGGTTTAATTTTTTCCATTTAAATTTTATTATTATCCAATCAAAATTGCACTCTTCGCTCTCTTACACACCAACTCTAATTCTCTGATTAGTTTAAAGTATAATGAAAGTTAAGATAGTTTATAACTTGTTTTCTGACTCCCAAATGTCATACATAAGTATAGATTGATTTTTGTCTTAAACATCAATCAGATTTTCATTTAATAAATCTTCTCTAAAAGTCAATATCAATTTTGTTTGTAATTTTGAGAAAAGTCATTATCATTCTGAGAGATTTTTTAATTACTTTTCTTTTCTTTTTTGTATAATGGATTAGTAGGAATAGCAATTACACTAAAAAGTTCACTTATCTGAAAATCTTTTTTTTTTTTTTTTTTTTTTTTTTTTTCACTGAATAGCTGGTTTTGTTTTACTAAAGTAAATATTACATAAAAGTAACTGAATACTGCCCTGATTGAAACTTCTGACATGAAGGTAAACAAGGAATTGAAATACCAATACACCATCAGTTTTGGAATATTAACTTTTAGTTTAGGAATGCATTTAGTATGTTCATAAATGGAATTTTATTGATTCATTTTGTGTGTGCATGTTAAGGCTTCTAAAATTTGTAGTTGTTCTTCACAGTTTATATGATGTATTTTTTTAATCATTTTATCTCAAGAAAGGTAATAAAACCACTAAGATACAAGGAGTTACTGAATGTTAGAGAATATGAGAAAAATACTATTAAGGAGAGAGAAGAATAAAAGAATAAGAATTAAGAAGACAGAAGATAACAATTGAAATTGCATGTCAACTTTTGAAGATCAAAGTTGACTGGAAAGGAGGAAGCCAGAAGAGTTCCACAAATGAGAAGTGTGATAGAAAAAAACTGTTAGCATAGAACTTACAGTTACATCTATAGGCATTTCAACTGTAAAATCTTGAGACCTTACCACCAGTCTAGTACTGCACTTTAAGTCTCTAGATGCCATAGAGGAAAGTTCATTAGAACAATTACCATGAAAGTATTTGTGGAAAAAGCACAGAGAATCTATAGAGGTGGGAAAGTAAAGGTGAGATACCAAGTCCGGACCAATAACATTGCAGATTCTTCTTTAGATTTTATCAAGAATCTCTAAATATATAGCAGAAGCACCAGACCAGATATGACAGCAATATTCAAAGCCTGGACAAATGATAGACTTATAAATATGTAAGATAGATTCTGGAAAGAAAAATTGTCTAGCATGACACAGTGAACCAATTTTTATAGCAGCAGACCTAATAATTAATTCAATATCTTTGTTGACAGAAAATGTTAGCCCAAAAATGCACAAGTCACTGACCTGTTAGGTTAGTATCAGTCATGCTGATGGAAGGCAAAAAGCTGTTTCTCAGTATTTTTGTATTATTCATAAGTATTTGTCATACTACTTGTGCTGAGTGGTGAATTATAATTTGACATATCAGATAAATGATCAGTTAAACAGTGCAATATTGTGTAATCAGTATGTTATTTGAGTTTAGAAACAAACAATACTAAATATATTAAACAACTAAAACAAAAGTGTGGGGAATAAAAAGAAAACAGCAACCAGCGAGTAAATTCAAGCTCTCCCAGCTGGTATTCCAACCTCGAGTCGTTCCTTCTTGAGTACTGTCTCAAAATCGCACTAACAGACTTTTCTAGCCGCCAGCCGTGAATGTCACTCCAAGCACCCCGCACTGGGAAAAATTAGTTGCTTTTATATTTGTCCATATACCCATAATCCCTTGCGTTTTCATGCGATCCCATAATTCATTGCGTCTTTATTGCATAAAAATGCAATGCGAGTCCCCCCTTCATTCTTTTACGTTATCTGGCCGAGGACGGATTACAGCAGAGCGGTAAGTGCTTTTTTCTCCCTCATTTCAACTGCAGTAGCTTTACATGCTAAGCAAATACGGGCTCTTTTTTGGTGGGGACAGGGCAAGTCGCAACCAGTTGTGCTCGTCCCAGGTTCTGTCTCATCACGTCTGCCACAAAAAGCCAGTGATGAATGTTTAAAATTATAAAGTTTCATTTCATGCAGACTCTTCACAACTTTCTACCTTTTGATTTAAGTAACTCTTGACCCTTCACCATCCCTCTTTGTCTTTCTTCTGTTATCCATTCATGCAAACTCATTGATTAGTGTTTCCCATGTTTCTCTGGCCTTCAATATGTCAATGTTAAATTCACTATGCCCTCTTTTATTGTGTCCCAAAAATTTCAATTGCTGCTTTTAGATGTGTCCTTTTTTTATTTTATTTTTATTTTTTTACTTTTTCTTCTCCAATGCAAGCCCCAAGAGCCGCTTAAGGTAGAGGGATACTGAATGAGGTGGCTTTTGGGACTGTAAGGAGGAGGAAGCAGGAAGTGCATATTATAAAGATATGTAGTCTAGTTAACAGTTGACTCTTGACTTGAAGAGGTTATGATTGTGGTAGTTAGGGAAAAATCCTCTTTGGAGTCTGTTCGACACAGTAGCAGTTTTGAGAAAGATGTCCGAGTGGAACTTACTCCTTACCAAAGGAACACAAAGGGAATGGGGATTATTTTTCACTATGAACATGGCATGGCAGGTTCTAACTCTGAAGGAATGTAACTCGTTAGAACATTTACCATTGTAATAGCAGTAGAGTAGTGAGAGGCTAACAATGTTTTGTCAGTGGGATAAGGATTGCAGGGTGGGAAATAGTTCATCACTCACAAGGCAGCATAATCACTTTTGGTCTCTGTTAAGGCTGGGCAGCAAGAACTGGACAATGCCAGCCCAGATATAGCAGCAAGTCTCTATTCTAGGTCTGATCTGACTTGTAAAAGTAAGAGCATAACAGCGGGATTTAGGTATTTTCCAGAGTGATACAAGGAACTGATTGTTTTTCCAGCATCTTTAACGATGGCACAAATATGAGTTAATTTTCCTTAAAACCTGAAATATTTTGGAGACAATCAAAAATAACATCTGTGGCAATAATTTGCATAAAGCAAATCGTACCACACTCACAAAACTTTCAACATGGTGAGAAGGAGTATATGCTTGGCAATTCACAGATCTTTTAACAAAACATCAAATGAATGATACTAACCTTCAGGAGAGTGACTCATTTTGCTTATTTGGACATGACTTCTACTGACATGGAAAGATGATATTGGATCAATTGCTATGTCCTACTGCTAGGAAAGTTGGTTCAATGTGTCATTTTTCTCCCCAGAATCTATCTTGCATTTCTATAATTCTACCATTTGTTCATGCATTGAATATTGCTGCCACATCTAGTTTGGTGCTTCTATGTATTTAGAGATTGATAAAATCTAAAGAAGAATCTGCAATGTTATCGGTCTTGACCTGGCATCTCACCTTCAGTCACTTTTCCACTACCATAATGTAGCTTTCCTGCGCTTTTTTTAATAAAAATTTTCATGGTAATTGTTCTGATGAAATTTTCTCTTTGGTACCATAACTTTACAAATTTAAGTATATTACTAGGTCTCCTCATTTTACAATTGAAATGGCTAGATGTAACCATAAGTTCTATGCTAAGAGTTTCTTCTCTTGCACTTCTTGTTTGTGGAACTCTCTTCTGGCCTCTTACTTTCCAGAGATTGTTGATCTTCAAAAATTTAAATGCCATATCAATCGTATCTTGTCTTCTTAATTCATGTTCTTTTATTCTCTAATGTTTTTCTTTTTCTCGCATTCTTTCAAACTCAGTAACCTCTTTTATCTTAGTGGCTTTATTGTCTTGCTTGCCCAATCCATAAAGAAAGAAAATTTTCTTTACATTCAACTTAAAACATTTTCTGTAAATATTATGCATCTGCTTCAATATTAGGTGAGAAAGAGGTTGTGTGTGTGTCTGTCTCTCAATATTTTAGCTACAAATTTAACTTTTAACTTTGACTTGATATGTTCTGTCTGAATTTGTCCTGATATGTGTGACCTATTACTATTACCTTAAGATTTGTCATCTGCATCATTGTTAAAGAAACCTTTTTTTTTTTTTTTTTCTTTTATCCTTCTGTTCAGAATTTGGAGAGAATTTTGTGAATCTTGGCCGATACACACAAGGACCTGTGTACAATCCAAGCAGTGATAACATCCAGCTAACTTATTCAGAAGGGGATGACTGTGGCAAAACAAAATACAAATCAATCATCACCTTTTACTGCAATCCTGGTAAGTATAAAATATATGCAAATCTTTCCTTAGAATGAGTGGCCAAAGCATGGATTGTGAGCCACATGCAGCTCTTTGACCTTTAATATGCTATAAGAAATAGCTAAAATTCTAACTCTGGTTGTTGCTAATGATTTAATGAAATTGGTAAAGAAGTTTGGGATAGAATTGTTCTTGCTCTAAAATGGCCCAAATGTTTTTGGTATTAGTCCATAAACAAGTTATCTTGTAAACTCTGGATGTTCTGAAAAGAAATCTTAAGACAATATATTGAAGGGTTACATTTTTTTTTTTTTTTTGTTTCAGCTCATTAACAACATACTGACAACAGTATAAATATTATCTATACTATAGAAGAAGAGTTGACAAAGAAGGTGTCTTCACCTACATATCAATAATTTTTCAACATCTAGAAGCAAGCATCATTTCTTTCCCTACCACATGGATAGTGGAATCTGGATTTTCGGCTGTTGTGGATGTTTTTAGTAGAAAAAGAAATATATTAGATCTCAACAGAAGAGGAACTAAGACTGAATGACATCATCAATATTGATTATGATATCCAGTGTTTATCCTTGTTTACTAAAATAAATTTTAAAGTGTAAATAGACTACTTTGTCTTTTCATTGAGTATTTTAGGGTGAAAATTGAACAGCCTAAAAATAAAGATAGGAGTGATCCATTTGAATTTTTTTTTTAAGAAAAAAGATGGTCCATGGGTTGAAAAAGGTTGAGAAGGACTGATCTATAGTATGAATTATTATTATATAGTTTTGACTCAGTTTTGAGAGTTGACTTGCGTATTTTGAATTTTCAATGCAGCCTGCATTAAAACATTTTCTTTGTTGTTTTTAAGATTTACACTTTATTATATTTGTAACCTCAGGATAGATTATTAATGCTGTCACACATTTTTCAAATGTGTGACAGCATCTGAGTAAAGCCAAGAAATGTTTTTTTATTTACTTGTTTCTACTGTTTTTTTATTCTATTTTTATTCTAGGCGTTACAAACAGTGCTCCTGTTATAATTTTAAAATCTGACGAATGCGTTTACAATTTGGAATGGCATACAGCTGCTGCATGTGTGCAGATGCAAATAACTGGGACTAACTGTCGTGTATCTGATGACACTTCTGGTAAGAATTACTTTTCTTTTCCCTACATATTATGGAAAGTATATTGTCTGCCATTTCCTTCAAAACAGCTTTTTTATTATTTTATCTTGCAACAGCACAGCAGGTTAAAGGCTTCATTAGTTAATTATTAATTAATTTGTATTTAATGGTCATTACTTATAAAATAAATCTTAAAAAATTTTATTAAATTTTTTGACCAGCTTATCTAACACTTTCGCCCCAGCTCCTCAACCTCTGACGTCTTACTCTCTGGGTTGAGGTGTCTACTCGGTCCTAACCGAAATTAAGGGAGTGGCTGTAGGTCCCCTGAGCATCCATAGATTATTTGACCAGTCCACTGGTTTAATCCTGCTTCATGCCCACGTGTTTGGTTTGATCCAGAAAGCAGAAGTGATGTTCATCCATTCACGGTCGACTGAAGATGTAGACAC
Source organism: Acanthosepion lycidas (assembly GCA_963932145.1). NCBI lineage: Eukaryota > Metazoa > Mollusca > Cephalopoda > Sepiida > Sepiidae > Acanthosepion > Acanthosepion lycidas. The sequence continues at coordinate 81,808,011 of OZ010585.1, read as the reverse complement.
GGCTGGAGAGTCCGCACTAAGAAATTTAGAATGCAGCAAAAAAAAAATTAATATCTGCAGAAAGCCAGACAAACAACTATTCAATGATTGAATTGTTAATGTCTCTTATATAGCAGAAAAGAATAGTATAGAAAAGAAACGGGTTACAGAAAAGAAAAGTAATTAACGTAAAAACACATACACTGGATTCTGGACAGAGAGAGAGTGTGTTATGATTAATTTGTTGTTAAATCGTCTCAGAATAATATACGACTCTTGTGACGGGGGAATAAGATTTCTGTGCACAGCTTAAAGTTTATAGTGGCATTCCTCCTTAGCAGTAGTAACAGTAGTAGTAATATTTGTTGTAGCAGAAGCAGTGGTACTTATATCAACAGTACATGTTAGGGGACACTTTGTTCCAATCTCTGACGTCAGGTTGTCTCCTTCTTGAGTCTCCAACTCGACTCTCCACTGTCTCTAGCCCACCTCTTGCCCGGGCTAATTCTCTTCTGTCTCTGTGTGTTCCATCTGTCTCTTCCATTTGCTTCTTTCATCTGCCCCTTTTTCAGCATAACTACGCATTTATATAGAGAAATCCGGCTGGTTACAACTGAACCTTGGCCCTACTGCTTCGCACGCGATTATCACGGGGTTTTGCCTGTTTCAACTGAAATCATGTAAATTCTAAAGGTCCTCCTTGCTTACTCGGCTCTATTCCAAGTTTTAATCAATAAAAATTATTTCGACCATTTCCATTGTCTTTTAATGACCCAGTTCCAATGGGTACAGCTCCTGCCCTAGATCAGATTTCCTATCAGTAAACGATATGCTCTGATTAATTTCGCTAGTCCAAATTCACACAAAAAAAAATATATATATACGTGTGTGTGTGTGTGTGTGTGTGTGTGTGTTTCCCAGACTCTCTCTCACACTTATGAGAGAATCTAAATGAATGACTTTTGGGATGTACAGTGGCCGTTAATAATTAGGTATAACTCAAGACTTCAATTACAACCACAAATAAATACTTAACAAGAACAAAGAAGTAAAAGTCAACTAAAGATAATTAACCATTTCAGTGAATACCTTCTTAGTAGCGCAGCTTGGCTTAACAGCTAGTAAATCCTACATCAAACCCAAATCACCGATGCACAATAATTCACACTAATTTGACTGGATAGTTCCATTCAATAGTCACTCAGTAGTCACTTGCTATCAGCAGCCTGACACTGCTATTTATACACCTGGTGGAAAACATTCATAAGTTCAGAGTGTCATGCTTGCACCTAGGTGTTGCTAGTTACTCATTTTCTTCCTATATGACAATGTCATTTTATAGTTTTTAAATTTTTAATCCCTTGATTTCATTCATATTTTGATTCAAGTTGAATAAACTTTCATCTATATTTGCTGTGGTTGACTTGTACATTTTGTTTAAACAAAACCTGCAAATACATTTTGAGAAGTACTATATACTTTTATGAATATGGCTCTTCTAATATTTCACCTTACTAAAGCAAGATAGAAAATCTCATTGCTTAAAACACCTACTTGTTTAAGAACATCTGTTTTATATTTCTGAGATGAGATATTGTAACTATTTACATCGTTCAGACTGTTGTCCTCATCTTTACTGCCATATTCACAATGTTTCAACCATTGTATGCTCTGACCTTCTTCAGGTGAGATATATTGAAATTTTGAACTGAACCCTTTATTTGAACGTTCCCTCTACAGTTACCAAAAATGTCTAACACCTGTGACTTATGACACTCCACGCCATGATGCCAGGCAATTCCACTCTGGGAGCTGTTATTCTTCAGGCCCATGTCACACATGCAAATGACTAACTTTTATGGATGTATAAACTGCACTTATCACTAAACCATACAGATCTCTAAGTTGACTTTCACATGAAACAGGCATCATGGTGTTGTAGCATAAGTGGAAATTAGCTAGAGGCATGTGTGCTATTTAGTCTTATTAAATGTTATTGAATTCTACTTGTTTTATTTCAGGTTCAAATCTTCCTAGAGCCTTTCCCAAACGCCTGGCTTCTAATTATTATTTTTAACCCTTTCTTTTTTATTCTCATCAGCACTTAGTTTCTCCAAGTTTTTTACAGTTTAATCTTAATTATTTCCTGCTACAAATTATCATTAGGCATTCTCATATATTGAAATGTTGAACCAGGGTTTACCTCCCTGTTGTATCCCTCATGCAGTAAAATGTTGAACCAGAGTTTTCCACCCTGTTATACTGCTGCCCTTATCAATCTAGGTAAAAAAAAAATCAATGATTGCTTTTAGAAATTTTGATGAGGGTCTGTACTACATTGCCATCCAGAAGTTGATTAGCATGCATAGAAATGTTCATTTGACTACTGTTGTCAACATCAAAGCATTACCAATAAGTGCAGCAATTCTCCAAAATTATTGTCCCACAGTCTGACCCCTTCTCAAATGGCTAAAATTAAGAATTAATTCTGTGGCATGACATCCTACACTGAACTCTTTCATAATAATTAACCTTATTGTAACATGTATCCCTGTCCCAATGTTGAAACGCAGATCGTTCACTGGTATTAGTGTAACATGAAAACAAGTTCCTTATCCAGCTTCTCACTAGCTGGCCAATGGCTACCCAATATTGCATCTCCTTTCTCATTTGTGCAGGTGTACACCAACAAATGGGAAAGATTCATTGCAAACTCACAAAGAAAAAGAAAGAGGAAATAAATGCTGTGGCATGAAATAAGAACCTGAACCCTGTATATATATATATATATATATATATATATATATATATATATGTATATATGTATGTGTGTTTAGCTGTTTTTATTGAGGTGGGCTTCATTTAATTGGTTTGGGAGGGTAGGTCAGTGACACTTGGAACAACTTCTGCCATGTCAGACAAACAGATAAGTTCTCCGATTCAACTCTTCTTCCTAGCAGCTCTTTACCCATCACAATGTGCAGCTGGCAACATGAACAGGTAGTACAGAACTGAATTGTTTCAATCCTAAGGGTGACTTTCAACATTATTCTGTGACAAGAAAACTTTAATGTTCAGTTTTCTTGTCACTTCCCAAGAGTTTTTTTTTTATTTTTTTTTATTTATTCCTTTTATGCACTTTTGGTCAAGTGGGTGACCACATTAAAGACCATATCTCAGACTTTATTGCTAGTCATAAAACATGAAACACTTAAGACAGAGACAGAATTGCATACTATCCACTTCTATGTGCATGTCCCATTCATAGTGTCAAACTACAGGATGTCTGAGAACTTTCAAATCTTATTAGGATATCTACTACCTTCTAATATGTTGATCAGTCAAATTTGGCATTGTCCTTTAGAGTATTGCAATTTTATCTTCTATCAGTGTATTAATAAATAAATATAACAAGATTTAAATAAGTTTCCTAAAAAATATTATGCTATTTGAAAAGAAATAGCAAGTAAAGATTTGTATGTTCAGAATGTAAAATAAAAGTTTAAAAGTTTTCTTTTGCTTAGCAAAATTACTGTGTGACATGCAAAGTAGTAGTACTTTCAACTGGCATCTAAATATCACAGAATTTTTTTTTTTTTTCTTGTCTCTTTTCCAGGTTATAATTTTGATTTGTCACCTTTGATCAAAAAGGGAAAGGAAAAATATGAAGTTAGTTCCAAATCTTACATCTATTACTTAAACATATGTGAAAAAGTACAAGGTACACCGTGTATTTCCCTAACAACAGGTGTATGTCAGACAAAAGCTGGAGAACCGTAAGTGACAAATTTTGTTTCTTTATAACTGAATTAGTAAATCCGAAACTTTTTTTACTCTTTCTTTCAATTTCTATATTCAATTACTAATCGATATTTAATATTTATATTTAATTACTAATCTACAAATGCATTTCTGTAAATTTAGTGTCTTTCACAGTCATGTTGGATTTAGAAAATTTGCACATTACCAATTAAAAGCTGTGATTGATAAATTTGGCATCAACATTAATAAACTCTTAAGATCTCAAAAAATTCTTGTCTTTTAATTATGCAGAAAATAGTTAAAAATAATGAAAGTGTTAACATTAAAAAAAAAAGTAAAAACAACTCTCACTATCAATTATGAACATGGCCACAACATGCTCAGAAATTAAAACATTTATATTACTATCTATAAAAAATCTACACATTTATTTAAACAAAATTCATCCTTGATAATGGTTAATAGATCAGCTGAATGTGCTTGGATCCACAGATCATTTAGACAGTTTTTACATACTCTTTGTCTCAAAAGGAAATCCCTTGTAAGAATGCAAGAAAAATATAATAAAAAGCTTAAACAGAGTACTCTATCAGTCACCTTTAATATAACCTGTATAAAAGAGGGATTGCTGCCCATATATATATATATATATATATATATATACACACACGCACACACACACCCCTCTATATTTAGAATGCTCTATCTCCAATATTGAGCACACTTTTCTCATAAAGTTTAAATTATATGTATGTATGTCAAATTACTGAAGGTTGGAAGTCAGTACATGACGGAAATGATAACTAATGTGATTATTGATCGTCGGAATAGGATCCCAGTTCCACAGAACTGGATTGATGATTATCCTGCGCTCCCTATACAAAGGGAAAGGTGGTAACTATCAAAGTATCTCTTGTGAAGTCACATAAAGAAAGAAAAAAAATCACCCTTGACATTCCCAGTGTAACAAGATATGCACAACCAGCTCCAGACTGAAAAGGCACATGGTGGTACACAGGAATCTGGTACAGTAGTGTGTATCCATCAAGGTTGTGGCAAGCACAGTGTTCGTCTGTCACTTGTGTAACAAGTCATTAAAGTCCACAGCCAGCCTGGCAAGTCACCTTTGGGGTCATGTATGAGAGAGGTGCGAGGGGGGGGGAGCAAACATGATTAGGTGGCTATCATCTGTGAAGATGCAGTGGATCATCATATCTATATATATATATATATATATATATATATATAAAAGGTACATTTTTTTTTTTTTTTTCATTTTGTATTTCAAGCTTTAATTAATAGTTCAAATTATATACAAAGTGCATTAATTCATCAAAATATGTCTCACCATATTCTGTTGTCATCATTGTCCCAGAAGCCTAATTCAATGCTTATGATTTGGTTGGTTCAGGGATAAAAAAAAAAAAAAAAACGAAAAACAAACTCCCTACATCAGTTTTCAACTTGAGCCACATTGGTGAACCTCTGTCTGTGCAGAAAATGAGCTATGATGTAGAAAATGTGGTAATCTGATGGTGCAATGTCTAGACTGTGGGTTTAGGCCCTCTCCACTTTGCACTTGGGGTCACATTGGAAGTGTTTGCTGAGTCATTGTCAAACTGTAGGAGTGTGTATCTTTGTCCAATGGCAGGGAGCGGGCTTTCAAAGCATCATCTCTGCAGTTGTTGAGCATAAAGGTCGGCATGCAACACCCTTTCAAAAAACCCACCAAATGCACAACATGGACTTCTGTTCAAACTGCCCTTGTTTGACAACAGGTTCAGAAGCTTGGCTGGGGTGAAATCACTGATTTCTCTTATTAGGATTACAAAAATAGATTCAATGTCAAAACAGGTATCTTGGGGAATTGCCCTCAGTTGTTAGCAAATGTTCACTCGCCTGTGAGGATAGTCATTAGTCAGTTCATGAGGAACTTCTCCACAGCATCTGTTCACAAGGCCAAGCTTACCTTGTGGTGCTTGGGTGTTTATTTCAAGCAAGGCCTCATCTTTCACAACAGAAGATATTCCTGACTTTGGTTTGCCCCCATGCAGGTGTCACCTTCCTTAAAACGTCAAAAACCAGTTTTGTGCCACACATTCATTGACAGTTCCTGGAGTTTCTACATCATTAAATTTCTTTTGCCATTGCACTTGCACTTTGTCCTTTCCACAGGTTGCATAAAAATGGTTCTAATTATAATTTGTTTCACTGCATTAAAGCTGTAAGATACCAAATAAACAGTTAATGTTTATATGTTATAAATGAAAATAAAGAAAATTCAGCAATGATTGAACAAGTCATATCAAATTAATGAGATAACATGGAGACACAAGCTGCTAAAAATTATCAGTGAAAATATAAAGAAAAAAAACAACTTTTCACTCAAACTGGTATATACACGTTATCAAACATTTTGGTAATGCATGTAGAGTATTTCTCACCATATATACCCACCCTCACAAAACAAAGATCTTTCAATATCACTTTTATACTTTGATGCTTGGAGTTATTGGTACTAGACTGGTACCTGAACCCTTGATGACACCAGATGAAATAGATCTGATTTACAATGGTTAAAATATGAAACAATTGGATTTTATAGATTGTCTTTTTCTCTGAATAATACTTGCCAAATTAATGTCAGAAAAAGTACCAAGCATAAAACACAATGGTGTGTGTGTATATATATATATATATATATATATATATATATATATATATTATAACATTTATTCTTAATTATAAACATTTAAAATTTTCATTTATTCAAAATAAATAGTAGTTTACTTTCACAAAATGAATTTAATTATTTCTAACACTTTCTATAATTTTCTAAGCTCTTGCTTTACTTAAAAAAAAAAAAAAGTTCTTGCCCCAATATGGAAAAGTTATTGTAAAGTACCTCCAAAAAAATTAGGGGTATTTAAAAATATTCAAAATTTTTCTTGAAGCTTTTATTTTAGTTTTAATTGAAAGCTAATAGACTAAATTTAATTTCCAATAAGCAAAATGCTTCATTGTATTTCAAACCAAACTTAAATTGAGTGGAATGATTATTTTTTTTCTGTTTATCAATAAAATCACCCATATTGACAAATATGTCAACACAATATAATTCTCTTTATGAAAAAAAAATCTTGCAAAAATAAAATATTTTATGAAATATTATTTGAAAAAAATTAGCTGGTTTAAAGTTTAATTAATCTGAATTGAAACAAATATTTTCTAATGTGAAGGGAAGTGTTTTATGAGGTGTTGACACTTATCGCTAGCCTGATGTTTGGGAAATCTAAGTAAAGAGCAGATAATTATTAATAAATTACATGACAAACACAACGTAAGCACATTTTTTTTTTTTATACTATTACATATCCAGTAATCATCAAAATTTAAAATATTTTAAGTATTTTAATATTTTATTGCATTTCATTCTACTCTTACTATAAGAAGACATTTGTTATGCAAATATTAGAAAATTACCAATAAAGTTTTAAATTTACTATAGTTACCACTCTTATTTTCTGATGACATATATGGACATCCATATTTGCAAACATCAACACATTTATAGACACAAAAATAAAATTCAAAATTCTTTTTAAAATATTGAGGGTCATTGAACTGTAGTAAATTTTTCCATTAATGATTATTAAATACAGTTTTTATTTAATAACAATATCACTTGTCTCCTACAAATTAATACAGAATTTTAAAAGTTTTCAAATTATTCTAATTAAAATTTAAAAAGAAAAATGAAAAACATTCTTGTAAAAATTCATTATTAATAGAATTTTTTTTTCTTAAGCCAATAGTGTCCATAATATATTTTATTCATTTATGAATAAAATATATTAGCAATTAAATAGCAATTAAAAGCTTTTCTATTAAATAATGTTTTATTGCATATTTTATTTTATGATTCAGAGCAGATTTTCTGTAACTGAGGGTCCTGTTTGACCCTCAAATTTTCATAATTTAAATTTTCTGGGGACTTGTCCTTATAACTAATATAAACATTATGGGCTAAAAAAAAAAAAGAATTTCTCGAAATTTCATAAAATTAAATAAGTGAGAGGTAACATGTAAAAAGAAATTATTTTTGACCAAGATTTTCTAAAAAAAAAAAAACATTTCAAAAATAATTTATTTGTAAATAAATACTGAAAGTTTCATGAACATCCAACAATTATCTGATTTTTGTAAGAATTTCCAAATTAATGTGTTTTTCATTGCAAAAAGATGCTCAAATTTCTCATCCTTTGTTGATACCAAAAGAGAAAAAAATTATTTTTAACCAAAATTTCAAACATTCTAAAAAGGAAAAACAAAACAAATTTACATAAAAAAAATCCTTTGGTCTTAGTAACACAAATTTTTTGATGATAAAACTGTTTATATTGGCTGGGGGGTAAGTATGTTATGCATGTAGATATTTTTATTATTATTATTATTTTTTCATCATAGATTTCTCAGTTTTGTTTTAATCTCTTCCTTAGTTTTGCAGTAAATACAGGAGTTGTCAACAGCAACCTTACTTACTATAATGGTATCCTGAAACTAATTTATAAAGATGGAGACAAATATCGTACCAGTCCTCCTACTTCTAGAACAACAGTGATCACGTTTTTATGTAGTAGAGGTGAAAAAATTGGACATCCAGAATTTATAGAAGAAACTAATATGACATATTGGTTTTCTTGGTATACTCAATATGCCTGTACATCTCCACCAGTTGAATGCACCTTCACTGATGAAACAACAAAAAAGCAGTATGATCTATCCCAGTAAGTATCATTATTTTTTTGATGTAAGAACTAATAATTCTTGACTTGTTTCAGTTTACACACATTAAATAAATAAATAAAAAAAACAAATAATTTTCTGCATGAGTTTATCTTTTTAATAAGGTCATTCAGCAGTGGATCTCTGTGTTTACCATTTAGTTGTCTAGTCACCAAATGTATCAACTACAGTTCATCAATTGCACAATATGGCTAGCAAAAGTAATCAAGCTAGAACAGCTGTGAGATGGCTTGCTCCCATTCCCACCCACTTTTTCATCAAGTTAACAGCTTGCTTATATGCTGAACTATATTCTTTCTCTCTCTGTCTAGCTATCTTTAACAGCCAGAGGTTGGGGCTCTTTGCTATGTCAATGTCTTTCTCTGTTTAGCTTTTTCTTTTTCTTTTTCTTTTTTTTTTTTTAACTATTGTGAGGCAAGCCATGTGACTCTACAGAAGGATGCTCAGAATACCATGGATATATGAACAAGTTTTAGAGGCAATGGAAACAAAAAGGACACTTAACATTGAACATCAGAAAGAGACAATTGAAATTTCTAGGGCACATAATAAGGAAAGAGAGGTTTGAAAATTTGACACTGACAGGTCCTATTAAAGGTAAGAGGGTCAGAGGAAAGCAGTGTATAATCTAGGTAATGAGCTTGTGTAAATGGATGACAGAACAGAGACTAGGAGAGACAGCAAAAAGACAAACTTTACTAATATAAATGGCTCCATAAGTGGACTCGAAGCCTGCTTACAGAATTGATTGTGACCAGGTCACTTCTGGCCACTGAAATCAAATGTAAACAAATGCTGACCAAACACTCTCTGGCTGCCAGGTGTTAACTGTGCACTGGAGAGCAGTCATTTTCTTGTCAGGTGTGCCCGGTAAGTCAAGTATGGGTATGTGTTTTTGTCAGATTTTCTGGTACATCTCACACTCCATGAAATGAATCCATTTTTTGACAGCAATCATCTAGTGATTTGTTGTGTCCCCCACAGAGGGGTTATTGACTCCCTCCAGTGAGTGTGGTAACTTGTTTCTTACATGATCCTAAAAACTAGCCTCCAGTATCAAAGTTAGGCAGAAGATCTCTTCGATATAAATGACCACTTCAGAAAATTTAACAATAATTCATTGACATGAGATATTACGCAAACATGTGCCATCTACACATCTTGGTAGCAAAACGGTGATTTGAGTATTTTAGTTTCTTTGGTTTGTTTTCAACTTCTCTTCAGTTCTCCCTTGATATGATAATTTTAAAATCAGTCTGTCCTAGCACCTCGCAGCAAACCTGCAACAATCTTGTTTGTGTCTGTTCCATCTACAGATTGCTTGTGTGCTCTTGTCTTTGAGTGATGGAGATTTTCCTAGTACTTTGTCCTGAGTTCTTTCCAGTGACCTTTGAAATTAAATGCTTCACCAGTTTATATAAGTGATCTCCACTGGGTACATGTTGTAATTTTATCTCATCCTCATCGCCAAAATGTTGTAACCTAGGGAAGGTTACTGAATAGAATAATCAAATGAAGGTTGGTAATGAAGAGAATAGTTAGGACAAGAACAACACATATAAGATTTGCCAGTGGTACGTAGAAGTAGTAGTCAACTTCTAAAAGTGAATCTAGTGAATTCCACATTGAATCTCCAACTCTAGATCACATACAGTCTTCACTACTGTATTTATAGGAATGGGGGCATACCCATTATCATCCATAGGTATGATACAACAGTACCCCATTTCCCATTTTGATCTTGATGTATGTAAAACTTTGCACTTTTATCTGGATTATTTCAATATGTCAATTGTCCCAAAAGACAACAAAAACCACATTTCTCTTTTGATGAGAAATACCCTATGGCTTAGCATTGTAGTATTAAGAATTTAGCCTTTTCTAATTAGATTTCAGTTTGGAAATCTGAGCAAATATTTTTCCTTATCAAGGAAAGAAAACCACCTCTGAGAAATTCCAAAGTTAATGACTTTTCAATAAATTTGTTCAGGGTTCAAATTTCTCTGATTTACTCATCAACATTTCATATATTTAATATAATTTTAATTCATTTCTTTTCCCATTTTCCTTAAGATATTCCTTGGAGTTTCTACAATTTATTTCTAATTACCTCAAATCGTTTTGCATTCTCATACCACTAAACGTCATACCAGGGTACACTAAAAGCTACAAAGGACAGGAAATTGTGGAGAACTATGTTCACTGGTGTTCTGAAGAGACTTGGCATGGAAGAAGAAAAATAGGCAAACCATCCTTTTTTCTTTGTTTGTGTTGTGTTGATGGCTTACTTAAAAGTAAATATTTTCAATAATAGAGAGAAGTGTTGCATGTTGTGTAACAAGGTACTGGTCCTGTTTAATTGCATGAAATTACAGAATGGTGATTTGCAAGGATTACTATTTGGATAATAATTATTAAAATTCTCTGGGTTTTCTGATACACTGGGAATCCATTATTTTATTTTATTTTTAGAGATGCTCTGAATATTGTACATATTAAGTTAATATTGCTTTCTTTTTCCTCCCTACCTTCAGTTCTTTAAATTTTATCAAAATTGTAGTCCAGGGTATGACAATAAAGTACATCCAACAGCAAGGCCTCTGATCTGGAGATTGGAGATTTTGAGGAGTGTGAAGACCACCTCTTAATTACTGTTGTTCCCAGGTCCACCCAGACCTGTGGTGGTAGCACCTGCTAGGGTCCCAGCTATGGGCAAATAGTGAAACCCTAAACAAAAACAATACATTTTATCTGTAGTTGAAGGCATGTAGCTGCTTTCAAAATATATTTAGATTTCAGCATTAAATAACCCATAAAAGCTGATATGCAACTAAACAAAATCAAACAACAAATATGAAAGAACTTTTTCATGACATTAACATCCTACAATTTCTTAAAGAAACCAAACTGTATTCCAAAATATAACTTCAAAACTACAACATAAAAACACGCATATCACCACACATGTTTATGCACAAAGCTGTATATCATCTACCATGTACTCAATTGTGAAAGCAGAATAACATGTTATATTTTTATTGCTTCAAAGCTCCCAAGAAAATTTTATTTTAACATTAAATGACCCATAAGGAGTTGATATTCCATTAAACAAAAAACAATCATCAAAATTGTTTTTATTTTACATTATTTTGGGCTTAATTCCTCATCAAAATAGCAGTTGAGAAATCTTCAATTTCTATCCTTTTTATGCTATTGCTGCATTGCTCCTAATCTGACTAAAAGCAGTGGCAACCAAAATTTATACATGTAAGGAAATGGAATAAATTTCAACGAGACAATATTTCTGTTTTTATATAACTGAGTAGCTAAGAGGAAAGATATCCTCATGCCCAGGACAAGGTCCTTGTGGTGTTGTCACTTCTACTGCATGCTAGAAGGAAAAGAGAGAGAGAGAAGAGGGGAATTGTATCATATGTTATAGCTGCTTAACAATGTCTTGGTAAAACCAAGTGGTAGTAACCCACAATATACACAGCCTTATTTCAGTATAAGCATTTCTCTTCCATGAAACAAATTAGATCTAAGAAACGTATTAAAAATCAACATTTTCAAAATATCAAAGAAAAACTCTTCCAATAATCTTATAGAAAAGGGATTTTTCTCATGTCACCATTTCTACATAATGTTTCTCCTAATCAGAACAAGAGTTCTAGTCTATTTTAGCAAACTCATTATTAATAATAATTCAACCCATTACAGAAATAAAGATATTCTGCTAGCAAATACATGATAGCTTCAATAGACAGTATTGACATTTTTTAGTTATTGACTAGAATTTTATAAGCTGTCTAGCATTAATCTTGATTTTTTTTTTTTTTCTTCAAGTCTCTCATTATTGCATACCAATTGGGATGTTGAGGATAACACTGACCCCAATGAAAAGAAAAAATACTACATTAATGTGTGTCGACCTTTGTCTCACATTGCTGTGGGACATGGCTGCAATACACTTGCTGGGGTCTGTGTCACTAAATTTGTTGATGGAAAGGTAAGATTTTTTTCTCCCTGAATACAAAATGGCATTTTCTCGATATTTTCTACTTGTTTTTTTTTTTAATTACTCAAATGTCACAAATATTGCAATTCATTACATTCTGTCTTATTTTTCTTTTAAAATTCATAAAATTTTATTCTCTACTAAATCTAAGTTATGCCGAAAACAAAAATCTAGTTTGTAGGAATAGCAAGTCATAATAGGTGCAAAATAATAAGACTCAACAAATGCATAAATTTTTTAAAGAATAAATATTATACAAGTTTGAAAAATGTACAAATACAAAGATTACACAAAAATTTGCTTTTGTGTGCCTATTAAGTCAGGATAACAATTTCTGATAAAAAGGATTGCCATTGAAAAATAGAAAAATTATGATTTCAGTTTAGGGAATGATAAGGATTCAATGACAAAAAGAGGAAACAATTCAAGAAGGCAGAAAAACGAAAGTGTAACCACCTTTCCCGAAAAACCGAAAACACTTACCTGCCCTACAAGCATCTCTGCGACATATAGTAATGTTTGAAAAGTCCCTTTTAAATTCACACTGTTCATGCTTGGGAAAATTTCTTTGAATTCTTTCCATTCTTTGTCCAACTTCAAAATTCTTTAGTCTCTCTGCAGCTGGCTGGTAACCTTGTGCTTTCTTGATGGTCTCTTCTTGATGTCAAATCCTTCTACTCCTTGATGTCAAATCCTTCTACTCCTTGATGTCAAATCCTTCTACTCCTTGATGTCAAATCCTTACTGTCAAAAAGTCTTATCCTCACATCTACTGACCTGAGTTCTTATTTATCTGGAAAATTAGGCTCACAAGGCTCTGCATTCTGGTTCTTACTCGGTCTTCAAACCACATCTCTCATTGGTCAGTATATACAAAAAAATAATTTTCCATAAACTTGAAATGGATCCTTCACACATTTTGGCAACTTTTAACCACCAAGACAAAAATGATATACAAGTATAACAATTTAAAAAAAATTTTTTTTTACACAAACTGTCTGGCCTTCATAAAAATACATTTCTCTCAAAAGAATATGTACAAAAAGCACAACCTAGACAATTATACATTTATTCAAGGCTAACATTTTTAAAGTAGTAAAAATAAAATGTTTATAATTTAAATACGAAAAAAACTGAGAAATTCAGTTACTTCAAGCTGTTACACATGTCAGCATGCTTGATTTATTTCCTTTTAATTAATATGTAATTAGATAGAAATCATAAAGCACTAAATATGTTTATTGACTTTACAAGCTTTTTAGTACATTACTAGATTAATTACTCTTTTACTTGATCCATTACTGATAGTTAAAGACAAAGTTTCAATTTGAATTATTTACACTAATATTTGGACTATTGCCCTCATTTTGTTATCCCAACATTCCAGCTGTTATGCCCTACAGACTTCATCAGGTGTATGTCGATCTGAGTAATCTACAAGGAATTCTGAACAAAATTCTTTATTTAATCTACAGGAGTAGACTTTTTTTTCTTTTTAATCATTTCACCTCAAGCACAGTGTTAATGCCACTAAGTATGCAAGGGGTTACAAGAAATGAAAGTGATAGAAAAAGCTGAGAATAGGGGGGGGGGGTGAGGAAATGACAAAAGCTGACAAAAAAAAGATAGAAAATGTTGATTGATGTTTCATTCAAATTTTTGAAGTTATTAGAGAAACAAGTAAACAGAAGGGATTTCCACAGGTGGAAAGTATGAGAAAAGAAACTGTTGGAGTAGAAGTGGTGGTTGCATTTAGTTTTTTCAACATCAAAAGGGTGGGACCTAGATGCCAGTCTAGTAGCACACTTAAATTGATGTATTCAATTTGAGCACCAGGGGAGAAAAAAACTCCTCAGAGCAGTTGCCAGGATAGCATTTATAAAAAAAGACAGAGGAAAGACATTTCACATTGGTGAGAAAGTGATTGAGGTTGAGATGCCTGATCAAGATTGATTACGGATCTTTCTTTGGATTTTGTCAAAAATCTTGAGATATACAGCAAAAACACCAGACCAGATATGGCAAAAGTATTCAATGCACACACAAATGATTTGTAAATGTGCAAGATGGATTCTGATGAGAAAAGTTTTTTTGCATCTGGAATTAGCTTAATAAATAAATGTTTTGTATTAAATTATCAAAATGGTTTTGATACAATAAAGTGATTTGTTTCCATTCTGAGATTGAGACAAAAATAAGCAAAATAGTTTTCTAAAGATTACCTGCTTTTATAGAACTAGTTCCTGGAAATTTATGATATTATTACTTCCTACAGGAGATTCTACACTGAATCCTTTATTCAATCTGCAGAGGTAGATTGTTCACATTCTCTTATCCATGACTAGGTATTATTGCATCTTTGGTTAATTGTCCTTTTTAGTACAACTCTGTTATTGCTAGTCCTGTTTCCAATGTCTGAGTATATTCTTACCCAGGGATTGAACTTGTAATTACAATTAAGTAATTGTGAGTTCAATCCTTGAGCTGGGTAATACAGATATATTTCTAGTCAATGGAAACTTAACAAGCAATAACTCGGCAATGCCAAAAAGGGCAATTAAGCAAAGATCAGATATGTCATGCAGAACAGAATGAGATCAATCAATCTCTCTGGCTTGAATAAAGGGTTCAGTTCAAAATTTTCTGAATGAAATAAGAGAACATAATGGTCATAATGCTAACAACAAAGATGAGGATATTAGTTTGACTGTAGATTGTGTAAATAATCATTCCTCAACCCAGGAATTCAAACCAAAACAATCATACCTTTTCAAAAGGAAAAGAAGTTTGATTTTTTTTTTCTTAATGTATGATGATAAAAAATGAAGTTTAACAATAGCTTATTTTTCTTTTCTTTTTTTTTTTTTTTGTAACGTGCAGGTTACTTTTGTTCTATCTCTTATCCAGGTACATTCTTTAGTCTCACCAGCTAAGTCCCATGCTGTGTTCATCCCCCATTCCCTTTGATAAAAAGTGAGTTCCACTCAGAGAGCTACTTTCCCAGAATTGTTACTTTGAAGAACAAACTCCCGAGAGGATGCTTCCTAAAAATTACAATTTTGGTCTAAGTCCAAGGTCAACTAATATTTATCCTACTCAACCTCATAATATTCCCTTACCTCCCCAGCTTCCCTTACAACAATCTTACTCAGTAACACTCTACCACTACCCTACCCTTACAACAATCTCATACCCAGTAACCCTCTACCTCCCTCCTTCCCTTATGACAATCTCTTACCCAGTAACCTTGTTATGAGTCTGATAAAGGAGGAAATTTTAAAAACTAAATAGTTTCTTTTTTTTCCCTTTTTTTCTTATTGCTCATGTTTTTCAATTATCTCCTGTAGGAAGTGGTTGAAAATGAAAACTTGGGTCAGATAACTTCTGGCCCTAAACTGGTTGAGAAATCAAGTGATCTGATACTCAGATATACAAATGGCAAACAATGCATTGACTCTGATAACCAAACCACCAACTACTCCACTACAATTCATTTCCTGTGCAAAAAGACTGACCTGGTAAGTATTGTTGTAGATGTTTGCAAATATTGTCACATACTAAATTGATTTCAGTGACTTACTGGGGTTTGACAATAAACTACATCTGTCAACCAATGCCTCTGATTGGGTGATTGGAGGTTTTGAGGAGTGTGAAACCACTTTTTAATTGCTGTTGTTCCCAGGTCCACCGTAACCCAGGGTGGTAGCACTTGTTAGGGACCTTGCTATGGGCAAATAGGGAACTCACAAACAAGACTATGAAAGTATAAAAATACATTTTTATAGTAAAAAAAATACCAGCAACAAAATAATACCTATTTATAGCAGAATGACCGACAATACTTATTTATCTGTAGTTGAAGATTGTGTACAAAATATTTAGATTTTGGCATTAAATAACCCATGGAGGCTGATATACCACTAAACAAAATCAACTAATCAGTGACTTACTGATTAGAACCACCTGGCAATTTGACTTTTGGGATTGTTTTTATTATTAGCTGTATTTTTATTTTTTATTTTTTTTTATATTTTAATATACATGTACATGCAGTTTTTACTTGCTTATTATTATAAGTAGAGTTTATTAAACAAATACTTCAAAAATTTCATTCACTGATATCTAGTGACACACCAAATACTAAAAGCAGATATAGGAAATAAACAGATCGAAAAATTTCCATTAGTACATTTAGTAGGTGTACAGGTATATAAGAAATCTTTAAAAAAAAAAAGTTATTCATTTACTAGTTATCCACCCTCTGAGAAAAATTAGCCAAAATTCATGTCTACCTAAAAAGTACAAAGATTACAATTTTAGCCCTGTATCCCTCACAGAAGAAAATTTGTTTGAACAAATTTCAGTATTGAATATGTATGAAAATCAGAAAGAAAAAGATTATTAGTAACCAACAATTAAGGCAAGTGTTACTGACAGAATAGGCCTATCATATATGCCTTGCTAATGATCTTACTACATAAATCCATTAAAAATTGAGGTGAGGGTGATTGTCAGGAAATAATATAAGAATTACTAACAGAATAGGACTATTAAAGTTATAATGTAAAATGCATTATTAATGCTTTTACTATAGAAATGAATTTAAAATCAGGGTGAATGTGATTCTCTGTAACTAAGAATTAAAGCAAGTATTAGTGACTAAATAAAGTGGTTATATGTATACTAATGCATAAAAATTTCAGATAGAGTATATCTGTAAAAGGACAATATGAATAAAGACAAAAGGAAAACTTAGCTGATGTGTTTCATTCTCTGAGGGACTTTATCAAGGTAAGTGCAAGGATTTTATTTAAATACTTGTTACAAAATAAAATCCTTACACTTGCCTTGATAAAGTCTTTCAGAGAATGAAACGCATCAGCTAAGTTTTCCTTTTGCTTTTTTCATGTATACTAATACGTGGAGAGTGGGTTAGACTTCATGACACACAGAAGTTGAATGTTGGTGGACAGCAATAAGCAAAACAAAGACTTGATTAGAAAATGTATGGCCAATGTTAAATTGATGCATGTAGGATGCAGAGGCATAGAGAATGTTGACCTCAGGTCAGC
This sequence comes from Acanthosepion lycidas, assembly GCA_963932145.1. Taxonomy (NCBI): domain Eukaryota; kingdom Metazoa; phylum Mollusca; class Cephalopoda; order Sepiida; family Sepiidae; genus Acanthosepion; species Acanthosepion lycidas. The sequence goes on along the minus strand of OZ010585.1, from coordinate 81,790,374 downwards.
ATGACATTGAATGAAGGTGACTATCTTCTTTTTGTTGAGATAGCTAATAGACATGTTTGAACTCAATGGTTGGGAAGTGTGAAAAGAGCAATCATTTCCTTTCCAGAAGTGGGGTCATAAAATTTATGTGACCAGAAACCCGTTTTGATTTCCTTTTGCATTATGGGAAAATAATTTTTTTTTTTTTTTTTTTTTTTTTTATATTTGTTATTTTATTTATTAGTTTATTTTCATTCTCTCACAAATATATTCAAAACTAGCTTAAAAGCCACCCTATTGCATTTAAGCTAGCTCCTGCAGAGGGCTCTTGATTTGACCTTCAACCCAACAATGGCACTGATTGAGTACATATTAAATTTTATAAAACTTGAATACTATTTCTCAAACAGTTTTTCATGTCTTATTTGGAACTTATTGCAAAGCTGCATGATAAACAACATTTTAGGTTTTCCCAATCAGTCAGTACAGATAACTTGTTTTTATCCTAACCCCTTGAATAACCAACATAGAGCTGGCCATGACAAAAGCAGGGTTCCATCAGATGAAGTCCAATTACTTTCAATGATTGTCTTTGGGACTTATTGATTGACATTGCATAGCTCGCTCTCACTGGAAACTGAAGTCAAAAGGAAGATCTGGAGGAATTAAGGGATTCTTTCCTCCTTTCCTGGACTAGTAAGGATCTCTGCTTCCAAGAGATGAGGAAACATCTTTGGGAGTGAAAGATCTCCATTTTGGTGGTTCCATTGCAAAGCTGCAACAGCAAAGCAGCAAATCTTTCTGCTTCAAAGTCACCTGTGATTCTCTCATGTTTGTTTTTAGGCTGAGTCTTTGAACGTGGCTCCAGATGTCAGAATTTTTCAAAGTTGTGTCCCTTTAATTAAAAAAAAGCAACGCAGACATTTTTGCATTTATTATATAAAGAAGTCATTTATCAAAAATATAATTTTTTACTCCTTCTTTGCTTTTCTCCTTCTTTGCTTTTCTCCTTCTTTCTTTGTTTTTCTCGGTTTTTCTGACAAACAAGTTATCTCTTTTAGTAACTTTCTCTTTGGATCTTTTTGTTTCAGTCAAATGGTCCACGGTTTTTGAACATTGAGAATAATTGTGAATATGTCTTTTTGTGGGAAACAGAATTTGCTTGTGCTGAAACAAATACTGAATCTCGTGAAGATTGCACAATCAAAGATCCAAATTCTAACTATGTCTTCAATCTCCAACCTTTGATTAAGAAGTCTGGCGGCTATGAAGTTAAAGTTAATACTAGAAAACTTTTGGTAAGTATTCTGTCAACTTTTCTTTATTTCAGTTGACTTTACTTTTGGAAACAAAAGCCCTATCATTTACCTGACCTCATTTAGTGAAAATCATCATTGCTCCAGAAATAGGAAACTAATAATTTCTGCAATTATTATGTAACATTTTCAGAAATAGATTTAAAGAATTAATTGAAGTATGTACCTCGATGTTCTGATTTCTTTTAAATTCTTTTATTTATTTGCTTTTTGTTTACAGATTAATATCTGTGCCCCTTTAGCTGATACAGCTTGTGCGAAAAAAGTTAATGACTCAGCAGTATGTGAAATTCAGCTTAACCGAAGTATAAATCTGGCTTTTTACAGCTCCAAGCTGCAATTAACTGATGGACATCTACGATTGTCCTACAGAGGAGTTAAATTCATATCAGGTAAGTTATAGAAGATATACTAAAACTGTCCTGTCTACATGGAAAAATTTGAAAGAATAAACTCTTTTCTTGTCCGACTTAACAACAAATTGAAAGTCATTTTCGAGATCAGCTGCCAATTTAACTTTATCAAACCTAATTGGACTTATCGTAGAACAATTACAACCAAGTAGCAAATTCAGTCATCACTGGTGCCTCATATCTCCAGCCTTGTGCAACATTTAAGCTACACTTACAAAATCACAATTTTTAGTTGCCATCTTGAAGGAATGCTTTGTCTTCAAGTATGGCATAATTGTTTGAAACTTTTTATACATATTATCCATACCCATATGTAATACTGCTAGAATCAATAATAGATTTGCATGAAGTTAGATAATAGGTTTGTAGCCTGGCACTAAATCATTACAGTGAAAATTTCAGGTTGGAATTTAGTTAATAACTGAATTTTAATGTGAAATTTTCTCTTTATAATGTGAAATGTGTGTTGTGGAGCCCAGTTATACAAATACTTTGTGGATTTGATCTATGAAATTCACCAGAGTCAAGTGATTTGACAAGGAAAGAGATTGTTGAAAATAAATATTTGTTGCATAAAATACTTTTCTTCATTAGACTACAAAGTTACCGATTTCTCTACATATCTGTTTAATACATAGAAAATGTAGCTTATTTGTTGAGATATATATTCAGTAAATCAAGAAAAGTTTAAGTGACTTACCTTGTTAGCAAACTCCAGTTTTGCATCAAAACGCTCATTAGGGCCAGATTTATCAAACATCTAGCCTTGATGTGCATTTGAGTTTACTAACAAAATAAGTAACTTGGTCATTACTTGATTTATTGAATATTATAATTCTAGTTATCTTAATCACTTTTTGTCAGAAGTTCTGTTTAGCTGAAAAATGTTAAATTCTTGTAATTTTAACATTTTTCAGTTGTATTATCATTATTGTTATATGATGGGATGAGGAACAAATAGGAAATGTTTATAAATCTCACACAAATACACATTATAATCCTGCATAGACAAACTAGAATTATGATACAACACATATAAATTATACACATGAACAATGCTCAACAAAACTGATACATGGAAGTTTGCTAAACCAATGAAAAACAAGTTAAAAAAATACTATAATTTTCTTTTTCTCTTAAATTTCATTTTCTGATGAAACTTTAATAAAAATGAAACATGTTAGATTTATAAACATTTCTAATTTGTTCCTTATCCTACCCTTGCCATATTTGACCTATGCTTGATCCCAATACACACACACACACACACACATATATATATATAATAATCAGTAATTTTGAATATTATGATAATCTTATAATAATTGTGCTTGTCTCTCCCTTCATTAGTTTTCACTACTGTTATACCCTCTTAATACCTCATAAATAATGGACTATTCTGTTTTGATCACATGGAAAGAGGGGAAAAAAGACTACTCGGTTTTAGTGAGAAAATGAAAGAAAGGAAGATAGAAATGTTTAAAATCTCCTGCCAATACCTCATAAACAATGGACTATTCCATTTTGATTGTGTTAAAAAAACAAGTGACATACACTACTTGGTTTTAGTGAGAAAATGAATGAAAGTATCAAAGGGAAGATAAAAGTAATGGAAAAAGTTGTCAATTTCAAATTTTTTTTTCATTTGTATCCCCTTACTTCTTAAAATAATGACCAGCATTCATATTTATGATTGTTATTGCAATATTTTGTTAACATTGTTAAGCTCAAATATTTAACGATGTGAAATTTCTATGGATATTTTATATAGAAGTTGCCTTGAGCTTATTCAATCATTAACTTAAGAATTAAGATTCATCAGAAAATTCAAATAGGAAAACCATGAAATTTTCACAAGTCTTTCTAGTTTTAAATAATTGTTGGTAAAATTTACTGAGTTTATCTTGAGTATTTTATGTAAATAGTTTTATAAAATTCAGACAATGTGTTCATATTATAAAATGCTGTTAAACAAAAATTAGGATAGTTTTTAGTATAAAACAGATTTGATATTTGCTTGATACCAATAACATAAACTAATAAATAAAAATAAGTAAATAATCAGTAATTTTGAACATTATGCCTTAAGTGTGTCTCATTATGAATTATATGATCATTAGTATTGTTTTTTTTTTTTTTTTTGGCGGGGGGTCCCCCATTAATACCTTTTTATCACAATGAAATTATAAAAATATAAAATAAAATGATGTAACTTTGAGATCATGTGATAACATTTTTTTAGCATAGAACAAATGTGAAATTTGTTTGGAGTCTATGATTACTATTTTTTGTAGCGTATATAAATATGAAATCAGTTAATGAATTCAATAGATTTATCTGACCCTGATGAGCAGCTATTCCATGTAACTTAAATTGCTTTGAAAGTTTTTTTTTCATCTGTTAACTATGTACTTAATACAGCCAGATTCTTTTGAATACTGATCTTATTAATCAAGGATTGTGAGTTGGAATGTTAAATGTCAGATTCAGCCATTTTATTAATTATATATTTATTTATATTTTCACTTTGATTTGTTGTTTTGAGAGAAAGGAAATTTCATAAGGTTTCTGGTGCACACACACACACACACACACACACACACACGCTGTGCTTAGTTCTATTATAGTTCAAATACTGTAATTTAAAATGTATAATTTTTGTTTTTATGTCATTTTGCTTTTTACGTTGAATAAATAGTTTTACTTTAAATTCTCTCTTGAACTGTTCAGGCGAAGTCTTCCAAGTTATAATCATTTTTGTTTGTGATCCTGAACACGATCTTGGCACTATCAGCTTTATAAACGTGACCCAACAGCTGTATACATTCCATTTTGCCACTGCTCTGGCATGTGCTCCTCGTCCTGTTGACTGTATTGTTCAAGACCAGAAAGGGGGTCAGTATGATCTGACTCCATTGGCCTTGCCAGATACCAATTGGGAAACCACTGTGAAAGGCACAAAATATATCATTAATGTATGTCGGCCAGTCAATAAAAAGGATGACATTTCATGTGCAGGTAAGAATTTTAATAAATTTTCAATATTTTTAATTCCCTAGTTTCTACATATTGTTTACAGAAATCTTGTATGTAATTAGCAAAGTTAACAAATTGCAACTTTCCAGGTAATTCCTAATTCCTGGAAGTGAAGCCAGAGAGTACATGACTGAAAATGTTGTGACTACAACAACCAATATGAAGAACACCAATAAAAGTGAATCAAATTTTAGTTTACATCTCATGAGATGTATCAGTAAGTTTTCCTATTAAATATGAGCCAGTAATTTTTCTTCTATCTTAACATTAAACAGAACTAAATTTTTCACGTAAATTCATTTTATGCACTGAATTACATTTTATTCTCTGACTTCTTAATGAATTAAAAACAAACTTGTGTTTACACATTACTTATTTCTGTCATCATTTCACAAATTGACTACTTCATAAATGAAATGTGCCAATTCTTATCTATTTTGGCATGCTGAATTCAAAAATGACCTTTAAATTAGATGATTGGCTTTAGATTTAGAGATATTTAGTAAGTTATGTCATACACATGACTACAATGGATGTCTCCAAGAAAAACAATGTTGTTTTGCAAAATCTGCTTTGATGGTCTGTTCTTTGTAGGCTACCATAAACACATCAAGATGGCAATATATGTGTTTATTGGATAAAATATAATTGGAAAACTCTTCAGAAGTATAGACATGAACAGTTATTCAGCAGTTACATGTTGCTTCTTGGTTTGTCTTTTGTAAAATGCAGAAGGATCATCTCTAGTCACAGTCCAGCAATAATCAGCCAGCAGTGTTGGACTCCACCTGCCCATTTTTTTATTTTATTTTTTTTTTTTGCTCACCCTGACAAAAGCCTCATGAGGCACTCGGGGTAGAGGGTTACATTAAGAGGCAGTTTATGCACATAGAAGAGGAAGATAATGGTTAACCCTAAACTTGAACAGATTATGGTTGTAATGATTGAGGAAACATTTTCTTGGGAGTTCATTCCACAGAGCAGTAGTTCACAGGAAGACGTTGTTTGAGTGGAACTAACTTCTTACCAATAGAACATGGAGGGAATGTCAGTGGTATGGTGGGTCCTAGCCATGAACATTTGAACTGGCGGAACCAAGGAATGTAGTTTTTCCAAGTACTTTCCATGGAAGTAGTGATAGAGCAGCGAGAGGTTTGCCATATCCTGCCAGTGAGAGAGAGGTTTGAGGGTGAAAAATAATTTGTCAACCAGAAGGACTCTGAGACACTTTTGGGCTCTATGGAGACTGGAAAGTGAGGACTAGCAGCACCTGCTCAAATATAACAACCGTACTCCCATTTTAGGCTTGTAAAGGTAGAGGATAGTGTGTGGAATCCAGTGCTTCCTGGAGCGATACAGGAGCTAACCATTTTTCCTGTATCTTTTGTGATGTATCATATCTATAAGTTCCACTCGAGATCAGGTTTGGATTTATGGCCAAATAGTCTCTCGAGGCACAGAGCTTTTTTGAAGGGAACATCCATTCATGGAGATTAGTGACAGTTCAGTGATGGTGGAATATAACTAGTTTGGTTTTCAAGGCAATGAATGGAGTCAGTTTTTCCTCCACTGAGAACTTAGTGCTAGATTGAATTAGACATCAGCTTCCAATCTCTGATCATCAAGAGTTTTAGAGGTGCACCCATATATAGCTGTATCATTGGCATAGATGTTCACAATCTAGTTATGTTCTTAAGCAAATCATTTATGTAAAGCAAAAAGAGAGTTGGTCCAAGAAGTAACCCTAGAGTATGCATGCATTGATCGCCAGGTCCCCCGAAGACTGGCCATTGATAAGTACATTCAGAGACCTACCCATTCGGATGGACTTTATAATTGAGATTTCCATCCAGTGATTTCATAGCTGGACAGCTTGAGCAGCAAACCTTTGTGACATACATTGTCAAATGTCTTCGAAATATCTGCTATGGTCCTTGAGATGTTTGTTGAGTCTCACTAATTCTATGAGTAATTAGGACATTAGCAGTGGATTGAGCCAATTGAAAGTCATACTGCTCGTCACTCAAGAGATTGCTCTTATCTAGGTTCTCAATGACCATCTTGTTGATTATAGCATCAAAAAGCTTACTGATGACACTGATGGATCTCTACTTCACTAGGATTGGGGATAGTTGTGGGTTGATATTCTTAAGGACAACCACTAGAATTTTGTCTGGGCTAGTGGCTTTCTTAGGATCAAGGCTTTTGATAAGCTTTGAAACCTCCCATGCTGTAATGAAAATATTACTGAGATTGTGCTCAGTGAAACATGGGAAATTGAGAAGGGCATGGCCTTTGTCATCTAACATTAAGTTCAAGGTAAAGATTGAGGCAAAGAGTTTCACCTTGTCTGTCAAGGATGATATGATCTCCAGGCCATATATAATAGTGGGCACAGCCACTTTGCCTCTGTTCATAATTTGGTTGGTTATCTTCCAGAATTTTCAAGATCCAATTTGTTTATTTTCAAACTTGGCATGATCAGGTTGTGCATAGCTACACTTTGCTTTCTCCAGAACTTGCAGTGATTACAGGTCTTCTGAATGCAGTAAGTGTCAAACTACACTTCTCCTTGTGATAGATATTGAAATGAGCTATAGCTGCAGCGCATTCAGTGGTGAACCAGGGCTGGCTTTTTGGTTTTTGCAGGTGGGGAGGGTCGTATGAAATTCTCCATTCCAGAAAGGATCTATTCAGAGACGAGGACAGCAGTTTTGAAGAAGGTTTAGAGAGGAGCTTCTATCTTATAAGATCAAAAGCTATCCCAGTCTGCCTTCATGTAGCAAAAAATTGTTCTATGGAACAGCAAATCAATCTGGACACTGACTAGGGAATGATCTGACATGTCTATGGGGGTAAAACTTTAGCTAAGCATTTATCAGCATAGGATATTAGAAAGAGGTCAAGGAGGTTTGTCTGATGTCAGGGATGCAGGTGGTCTAGGTTAGTTCATAAGTGATGGAGAAGTCTTAGATATTTGATTGAAAATTAGTGTCCTATTGTCTGGAGGGCAATAAAGAGTGAATAAATGAATGTGCTACTATGGATAAGTGCCATGCAGAAGTACATATATGAAAGATCAGAGTCCTCATTTTATGCATCCCTGCCATAGGGAAACCCATCCTTGTTGTAGGCTCTGATTCCATGGACGTGGCAACTTAGGTAGTCATGTTTGGCTATTAGGGGTTAGTAATGCAGGATAGTGAGCTCCTTTAGTGGGATTGAGGCATTGATACCTATTTCAGACAGAAACGGGGGTTTGGATTTGGACTCAAGAAGATGGTATTCCACTTCTGGGAAGTTGGAACATAAATCCCTCACATTGGTGTAGGAGATAGTATACCTGAGGTCTACTTTTTTTATTTGGGTTTGGGTTTGCTAGTTTTGTTCATTTTGATTTCATGTGTGTATTGTATTTTGGTTGGTAGAAGGCTAGTAGGCAGTGAGATAGGTACACCCACAGGTGATGCATGCATAAATAACCTGAATTGATTGAATTGTCAGAAATATAGATGCAAGAGCATCCTTCATCATGGCATCAAAAGGCCCCACCAGAGACTACTGCATGGTCCAGAAACCATTCACAAAATGGCAGTACAATAGTCCCAATACACCTGCTGACAGGAGAGCCTCCTTTGAAGTTAATTAAAGGTTTGGATTCCTATCAGGCAGATAATGCCAAAACCTAGAAAATCTCTAACCCTAGCACCCTTAATGAAAGGACAAATAACCCAGGAAAGAAGATCCAGGCATGATACCCTGAGTGTACATGTCTCGTCCACCCAGAAGTCAAAACAATAGAACTCCTCCTTGGATCAGAAACCTTGCAGCAGCCAGAGACCTAAGGTACCAAGTCATGCTCGCTCATATACATGAAGACTAAAAGACCCATTGGGAGAAGGTGGAGTAACTAAGGTTGCTCAGGTGTGTGTATTTTACCTTTTCTCCATTACTGCAATGTCTTGATGAAATTATTGACCATGCTTGTTATTCACAGACTACAGATTTGGGAGGGAAAAAATCAAGGTTTATGTCTAAGATATGTTACAGCCAAGATATTTGTATGCCTTCAAGAGGTCTCCTACCAGTTTTCTGTAATTCTTTGCTCTTCCATTACCCAGAAAGCTGGTTGCAACTGACTTTAAAACTCTCCATACAGCTTTTACCTTTCCCCATAATAGGCTGTCAAAATTTTCATCCAAAAGCAGTTTACGAATCTGGGAACCAACAAAAATGCCTTCCTTTATCTTTCCTTCACTTATCCTGGGAAATTTTACTGCATGTACTTGAACGATGCTTTTGTTTTGTCCAAAGCTGTCTCAAAATGTTTCATAAGACCAAGCTTGATATGAAGAGGTGGCAACAATATTTTCTTTGACTCAACTAGTGATGAATGCTGAACACTTATCCTCCCAAGTTCCAGATTGTTGTATTGGCCAGTTTCTATTGGTGTAATGAGAACTTCTTTCTTGACTGACCCATTCACAAAGAAAACAACAGTACTTAGTATAGCCAACTTATAGTCCTAGCAAGAGAGCAACTATCTTCAAATCTCCACAAAGTTGTCAGTTATGCTAATCACAGTTGATACATGTTATAGTTGTTTCAGATTGTTATAAGTTTCTTTTATGTGAAGACAAAACATTACCATTGTGTAACAAGATAGCTTTGAAACTTGTCTTTGAGGAATCAATGAACAGCCTCCATGCCTCTGGATTGTAATTGATGTTAAGTGATGGCATAAGACCATGGATATCATTGCAGTACACTAAATCACTATCCATAACGAAGAATGGGACTAAATCCTTGTGATGATGACATAAATGGAAAATCTGTAAATCACCAGTTAATAGATGCCACTGCTGCTGTAACATGAACCCTAACAATTTTATTTTAATCTTAGAAAGTTCCAAATCTTTGATTAAGTCCTTTAGGTCACTTTGACTTATCTTGTGTGGTCCAGAAATGGATGTTAGACAATAATCTTGATAATATGAAAATTGGTGGTTCAGGCTCCTGGGGTTTTGTTGTCTTCCCCATCCGACTCAACTTCATATGATTCCAGTGCCTCTGGGACTGGTATGTCTTCATTATGGAGGACAAGACACAAAACTGAGGGAACGTTTGGATATTGCACCATCTATTTCTATATCTTTGACAGTCTCTTAGCATCTGGGGGCACCATGCAGAATTAACAACCAGTGGCTTGATCAGTTGGCTCTCTCCAAATAATGAGCATTGCAAAAGGCATAATTTTTTTTCCTTCCTGGTTAGCTGTTGACTGGGATTTGTTGCACAGGTATTACATCACGTGTGGTGCACACTTCTTGTTTTGGTCCTCAGTTTTGCATCTAAAATATAGTTGGTATGCTTTTCTCACTGCAGGTGTTATATTTTCCTTTTGTGATGCAAAAGTCACTTTGTCACACACATAGCTGAAGTTATTGGCTTTGTTCAGACATTCACAGGCCATTTTTTTTACTAGTTAGTAAAATGTGTAAAAACCTGAGTTATATATAATGAGGTTATTAAGAGAATAATAATTAATCTGGCAAGGACAACAATTCTGTTAAAATATTCATATAACACTAGTATCATGTCTTGAAATCTAGAGCCAATCAACGATTTTGGCTTTTTATTTTATTTTCAGTGTCCCCCCCAAAAAAAATCATTTAGTTCTTTTCCTCTTTCACCTATAGCAATATATACTTGAGAATTGATAATATTTGGGATGAATAGTAGAATATCAAGTGAATTAAGATTTGGCTTGAAATTGGTTAATTTCTCACATGTTTGTACAATGTCCTTTGTTTTTGTTCTAAAATAGGGTTTTTCTTGTTTCTTTTTTTACAAGGACTTGTTGGTGGTTGCCAGATAACAACTGATAAACATGCTTTTAATATGGGCTATGTTCAAGGTAAACCAATCGCCTTGTCAGATGGTACAATCAGCATTAGGTATCGGGGTGGGGATATATGCCATGATGGAACTGATAAAGAAAGTCATCGCAGTACAAGAATTGATTTCTTTTGTTCAACTGTTGAGGTAAAATATGGCTTCATGTCATTTCTATAAAAAATATGAAATGACTTTTTTATTTTTATTTTTTATTATTTTGCATGTAATTTATTTTAACTCTGCTAAACTTTGACCTAAACTGTTATATTTCCTGGGACCAAAAATATATACTACTTTTGATTTTCTAAATTTAAAAATAAAAGACAAACAAAAATGAGATAACGATATTTCTACTGATCTTATCAAAATAGTTTGCATAAGAATTTATGCAGAATCTCAGGATTAGCACAATAATCACTTAATCTGCCATGAAAAAAAAAAAGCAAAATAAGTTATATATATATATATATATATATATATATGATAAAATACAGTTTTAAAGTATGCTATATTTATGGGTTAAAGTGCTCCATATCAGGGATAGTGTATATAAATAGAAAAGTGGACATTAAAGTCAACACTCAGCTGTAAGTCATGCTTATACGTAATCATCAAGCCATATGTGTTGTATTTTTGCTTAACTATATATATATATATATATATATATATAGGTCAGGGATTCATTGTGGTTAGTTTATTGTATTGTTCTAATGGTTGATTTGGTGGATGATAATGGTTATGCCTCAGATTATTCTAGGGGCTATTGATTGGAAACAATTGTGGATCCGGATGCAGTTTATAATATCTATATATATATATATATATATATATATATATATATATATATATATATAATCTGTGTGTGTGTGAATCATATAGATTAAAATCTGACAATGATAGAATAAGGAACAAATAAATAGAGCTCCCATGTTTTTGTCTTATGGTGTTAGCTTGTGTTTGTGCACATAGTCATTTTTGTGTCTGGTAATATCCATGTGTTTAATTCCTGGAGATCGTAGTAGGAGGAAGACATACCTGAATTTGTGTGTATATCATATTTCTAGTTGCTATTTCAGAAGTTGATTGTTGGTCACATGTGTATGTTGGTTAGTGTTGAGCTAAAGTATATGGTTGAGGGGGAAAAAAAATGATGTGTATCAAGAAAATTGAAAATATGTGGGATTGTATTTGTTTAGTTCTATTATAGATATTGTTATTATATATGACTTTTGAGTGTTTCAGGAGATATTTTGGGTTTTGAAGTGATTGACTTGCATTACATCATCTACAGGTATCGGGATCTTAAATTCTTTAAGTATCAGTTGTATGAATATTGGTGTATATTACACCACAAAATAATAAAACCTGCAAGATTGACCTGGCCAATTAAAAAACAAACACAGCTCAGGACATTCTCTCTTACAACACATTTTCAAGCATTTCTGACAAAGCTTAAATAAAAGGGAAACCTGTTAAATTTATAAATGTTTTCTATTTGTTCCTTATTCTGTCATTTATATATATATATATATATATATATATATATATATATATAGCGTATTGAGGCAGAAGATCATTATTTAAACATAACAGACAATGTCTATTATGTTTGCTCATGAACCATTCTAAACTTCGTATGGTTGCTTTAATTCCAGGTGAAAAAAAGACAAAAATTGTTCAACATTTGGATGTTTTTTTTTTTATATTAAGCTGGTCCTTGATCTAAGCTTTCAGCTCACATGAGCCATCTTTGGAGTGGTTATACGGACATTTTAACGTAGATATTCACCATCAAAGATGATATTGTGTTATGTTGACATAATCGTCACATAGCAGTTTTCTATGTCAACATAACAGAATATTATCTTTGATGGTGAATATCTTTGTTTAAATGTCTGCATAACCACTTTGAAGATGGATCATGTGAATCAAAAGCTTAGATCAAGAACCAGCTTATTAAAAAATATATCCAAATGTTGAACAATTTTTGTCTTTATTTTCACCTGAAATTAAAGCAACCATATGAAATTTAGAACAGCTCATAATCAAACATAATAGGCATTCGTTGTCTCTTATATGTAACAAAATGTTATTTTTTTTTTTTTGTGTGTGTGTGTGTGTGTATATATATATATATATATATATATATATATATATATATATAGCAAATTGGTGACTTTAGAAAATCATGGTAATATTTTATTTTGCCAGATTGATAATATTCGATTTTGCCTTATCAGACCTTGAGGTTCAAAACAATATCAATTCAAAAATTCTTCCAGAAATCAACCGAAAAACAAGATCAGCAGAAGTTGTGTTTTAAGATAGTTATCCAGAGTAGGGAGGAAGGTATATGTCTCTAGGAGATGTGATGGTTGTAGTGTTGACCGCTTATTCACCAGACAAAAAAAAGGAATAAAGAAAGAGAGAGATCAGGGAACAAAAGAGAGGAAGGGTGAAACTGAAGACCTTACACAAATCCCTAAACCTACATACATACACATTTTTCTATATTATTTTTAGGTATGTCCACTATTTCAGTATAAATTTTCTATATCTAAGTTTAAAATGAATTTTTTACAATGAAAAAACATTCTTGAAGATTTCATTTTAGCTTTAATTGAAAGTTTAATCGTTAAATTTATTATTTCCATTAATTAAACAATTCTGGTGTATTTCAGATAGAAACTATATACATTTGATTGTCAAATTTAATTTCAAATTCTTAAATTTTCTTAAAATTGGCCATTTTCTTAATTTTAAGAAATTTGTAAACAAACACAAATTTATCGATTTTGAAAATATTTAAAAAAAATTTCTGATACGTTATTTTAGTAAAATTAAAAAATTTAAAGTTAAAGTAATCTGATTTTAAAAAAATCTTATTTACTTATAGCATAAAAAAATATACAACCAATTATTAACGATCAGTCCTGTTCATCTGATCCAACTATTGATGGATTGATGAATCGATGACAACTACTACAGATGACATAAATGAGATAATTTTTAAAAATCTGTTAATGGCTTTTTGGTGGGTTTTTAGCTACCTAGTAATTGTTAGAAATGAACATATTTTCTGCAATTTTTATTGACTTTTATTTACCTTTCGAAGATGCAAAAATAAAAAAAATAAAATAAAATACCATGATAGAAGTAATTTACTAATTATTTAATAAATCAAAATTAAATGTGACTTTCCAATCCAATGTATATAGTTTCTGTCTGAAATACACCAGAATTTTTATAATAAATTTAATCATTAAGCTTTTAATTAAATATCTGTTCCTTCTTAAAGTTTTAAAAAAAATTATTCTATTTGAGTATGACCCACACTAATGGAAATACAATACATAAAATAAAAATATTTAGTGAAATAGTAAATGAAAAAAAGAAAAATTACTTTAAAATTTAAATTTTAAATTTTACACTTTTAAAACTGAACGGAAAATATAACCTGTTAGAAAGCAACTAAGAAACGAAATGTTATGAAAAGGCCACGTAAAGGGTCAAAACTCTTAGATCACGTGACCTTGTTATAATAATGGCAATTTCAGTATATCATACATGGAAATAAGGAATATATTAAGTAAAAAAATACAACATAAAAAATTATTTTTTAAAAAATAGTGCAACTAAGTTTATTAAACTTAGCAATTTTGAACTCGTAAATTTTTTTTCCACTTAATTACTACATCACCTGGAGGAACCAGCGTAATACAGAGCTTTACGCGATTTTAAACTATTCTACAGTCACCAGCATTCCTTCAAGAATGAATCTCTAAGACAGCAGACAGCCGTATCAAAACATTGTTGGGACCTTCACCCCACAATTAAAATGGAGGATCATATGTAAGTTCTGAACTCCCAGCAATTTCAGGAACAGATGTGATCTATGCATCAAAGAAAAAAATTCTAATAATCAAATATGAAAACTGCTTAATCAACAGAACACACTTGTCTTCAAATACAGACTTAAAAACCGCTTCGGATTTCTAAAATTACATCAATTTTAAAGAAGATTAACTCAAACTTGGGTTTCAGATGTTTTTACATGTATTTGTGTATGTGGTTAGGTATATGTGTATAGGCATGTCTGAAGAAATGCATATATATATATATATATGTGTGTATGTATATGTGTATGCAGAATCCCCACCTATGATCTTTCATGTAAATCCCCCTCCCTTCATCACATTACAAAACCCCCTCTTACCTGGGCATCTAACACTCACATATCTCTCTTCATGTACGTGTATGCACAAGCATACTATTGTACTTCTTTGCTTTTGTATCTGTGTTGGGCCATAGTTTTTGTATATGCAAACATGTGTGCCCCTGTCTGTGTAAATAGGTACAGGTGTGTATTTGTGTGCTAGATGTTGTATTCTCTCATGAGTAGATGCATAAATTAAGTATTGTGTATATGTCTGGGGCCACTTGATGGAAAACACTTTTAAGTACCCCTTTACAGCTACATGATTAGTAATGTATTTTAGGACATCTTACATGTTATCTAAATACTGATGTAGAAATGTACTAGTCAAATATGTGTATAAGTGTTTATGAATACAAATAGATAAATATGTGAGTATGGGTGTATACATGCGTATGGGTGAACATATTTACATGAAAATGTGTAGATGGATGCAAATGTGTGTATAGATGTAGGCATATATGTGTAATTATATGCGTATATAGAAAAATGTATGTGTATGTAAATATAAGGATTTGTGTACGCTCTCCGGTTTCCTCTTTCCTCTCTTCTGCTCCCTGCTTCTCCCTCTTTCTTTATTCCTTTTTCTTATCTAGTGAATAAGTCAACACTACAACCATCGCATCTCCTAGAGACATATACCTTCTTCCCTCCTTCCTACTTTGTGTAACTATCTTAAAACACAACTTCAACTAATCTTGTTATCTTGTTTTTCATTTTGTTTTTCAGTTGATTCCTGGAACAATTTTTTAACCCATTCAATTGATTTGAAACCGCAAGGTCTGATGAAGTGATGTCAAATTTTATTGGTCTTGTGAAATAAAATATTACCATGGCTTTCTGAAGTCTCCAATTTGTTAATTAATTATTACTTGGTTTGTTTATTACATTGAGCTTTGGTATTTATATCCTTCCTGAAAGTATCCATACAGATTACCAATTAACTTTATCATATTATATATATATATATATATATATATATATATATATATTGTAATTTTTCTTTCTTCAATTATTGTGTCCTGCTCTTTAGCAAAATTAGTTTTTCACCTTCCAAATCATAAACATCTTAGAACAGAGTTTACCAGTATCATAACAAAGACTTTGCCAACCTGGTTTCACTTTACCTGTATTACAGCAACATGTTACAGCCAAAAAACATAATTCATGAGCCATACACACACACACACAATGTGTGTTCTCCTTGGCTTTGTAAGTTTAATAATGAAAGAAACCCAAAAACATTGTGAGGAAAAACCAAGGACAAGTGGACATTGTAGATCAAATTTATTGCCCCAGCTTATCACCTTATGATTTAAGCTTGAAGAGTGTCTGTCTCCTTGAAGCCAAAGAGAATGCACATTTTCTCTGTGACGAAACATGTCTTTGATAAAAAAAAATTTTCTACTTTGTCTCATCTTAACACTTTAAATTCCATGTAGTGGAAAATATGCTATTTTGTTTAGCCCACAATTAGACTGTAATTAGGAGTTTGTTATTCCAGTTCAAATACTCTCTATTCAGGAGTAATTAATGTCTGTTACTACTGACGTCTTTGATAACATTATAGTGATTTTCTAAGTGTAGCTTAGACGTGGCACAAGGCCGAAAGTATGCGGCACCCAGTGAGGATCAAACTCACTACTCAGTCGCAATTGATCAAGCAAGACGTTTGCTAACCATTACACCATATTGTAGTGCATAATCTTTGATAATATTTTGCTATGACAAAGAGTATTTTTTTTTTTTTTTTTTTTTTTTTTTTTTTAAATTAAAAAAAAAACAAAAAACTTGTTTCTAGTGACTGGTTATATTCTTAATCCACTTTCAATTGAGTGTGACAATGGCAAAGCATCAGTATTTTTCAGTATTTTCCTGATTTTAAAAAAAAAAAAAAAAATGTTATCTGGAGTCATTTACTCAATTCATTCTGAAATCATATGCAAGCTTTGGATTGTTGTAACTTTAAGTTTTTTAGGGTTATTTTTTTTTTTTTTTTTTTTTTTTTTTGTGTGTGTGTGGGGGGGAATGTCTTTGATGCAAGAAGGTCTGTTAATGACTGTTTCTGTTAAAGCCCATTGGCAAAGAGGAAATGTGTTGGACATAACTCATCTATTTGGCAAGACTCATAAAATAAACTCAAATATTGAGAAAAACCAAAATAATTGCTTAATTTTCTTCCTTTCTGGATATCACTTTAATAAGTTTTCTGGAACATTTTCTTTGTAGGAAGGAATCAAATTTCAAAGTGAGACTGAATATTGTGAATATGTTTTTAGCTGGAAAACTCCTGCAGCTTGTGTTGTTCGGGTAACTAAGTTTTTTTTTGTTTTATTTTTTTTCCTCTCCCTTTTTACTTTCAATTTTCTCTTATTTCTCTCTCTCAAAACCTCTTAATGCTACTCCAGCCACTCCAACTCTCCCTCTGTTTTGGGGGCTGCCGTGGCAGAGTATAAACTCTGCAATAATCTTTATTCACTTCACATGACTTCCCTTGGAAAAGGTATAAATGATATAACCATTCAGACAGCTTCTTCCTAAGAGCTGTTGATTTGTGAAAGACAACTGAGAGGGTTCTTATCTGGCTACTACAATGTTAACCTTTTCAAGTCTAGGGCCAACTGTTATCTATACTACAAGGTGTCCGTAACACACAGACGAAAATGCATATTTTCAAGAAATTAAATTTTCAACATTTTATTGAACTGGAATATTAACAAATAACATTGTAAATGTGATTTCCATCATTTGTGTTGCAAAGGTTGATGTGCTTTGCAAGATTCACGTGAATTTAGTGTAATAACTCTACATTATTGTCAATTTGAGCACATTCAGTCTTTATTCGTTCAATCAAGTATGTTGTCACTGAGTGCATCTTCTTCTTTAGCATACCCCAGAAAAAGAAGTCAATTCTTTCTTCTTTTGACAAAACCATGTTTAATCTGGGGAGGTAAAAAAATTTAATGAGATTTCCTATGTGTCCAGACTTTAGGGACACACCCTGTATATAGCCTCATAATCTGCAATTCTTATGTCCATAAAATAAACCCTATTAAGTAGCTCTCTACATTGAATGGCTCTTGGGCCTTGTATTGGTCAAACAATAGAGTAAAAAAAAAAAAAAAGTATTCAAATACAGTAATTAGTACAGTATTTTAGGTCCTCTTTGGTTTTGTAAGTTTTTATAAAGTCAGAAGAAATTTTCTTAAATTTGGCAACAATGATTTTGGACTAAATAAAGATGGTTAGCATCTTTTTAAAACAATTTATAGTAGACTCATTTAATTGTAGTCATTTTAGATATTTAAAACCTGGGCCAGGTACTTTTGCTAGTTTTAATAAGAACTCATGATGCACACATAATTTCTAAAGTTACTCTTTGTTGTCTGTATGTAGATACATTTTGTTTTTGGCTTTTCTTTTAAATTTAATGTTTTTTCTCCTTTTTCAGCGTGTTGAAGGTGATCACTGCAAAGTTGTGGATCCTCTGTACCATAATGAATTTAATTTGTCTCCTTTGCGTAACAACACCTCAGATTATGTAGTAAAAACTGACGAATATATTTTCTACATCAATGTGTGTGGAGCTCTTGTCAATTCCCATCATTGCCCACAAGAAGGAACAGCTGCTTGTCAAACTAAGCCATCTATTAATTTAAAAATGAAAACTGGTATGAATTCATGTTTTTTTTTTTGTTTTTTTTTTTAAATCTCTTGCTATGTTAATTGAGTTTTATATAGATTCTTAGTAATTTTTTCTTGACTTAAGTCAAAATTTTATAATTTATTGTTCTTTCTATAATTATTTTATGCTTTTATTTACATTATTGCTTTCTAAAAATGTCTAATTTTATAAATGTCTAATTAAAATATCAATTGATTTAGTTATAATTTTAAATTATTTCAATAGATTTTGAAATGATTTGATAGTGTGAACATTTTTATCTTGTTTTGATAATGTCTAGGTCACCTGAATTTAATTTTTTTATTTTCTATAGTTTTAAATAAATTTTATTGTAAGAGTGTTTTTAATGCAGAACCTACAAATGAGTAGTTTTGGACTTGAAATATTTGTTTCTACAGCCCAATCATTAGTCGATTTAGAATTTGAAAATTGACAAATTTGAGGTGTATAAATTTGTCCATAATTATTCTCTCTTTTTTTGTTCAAATAATTATATATTTTTCCAAATAACCCATGAGGTATAATTTTAATATATCAATTAAGTTAAATGAATTTAAATAATTGCACTAAAAAAAAACTGGGTAATTTGATAGTCACAGTATATATTTGAAGGCAAGAGAGACAAAGGGAAGCAACAAGCTTGTGCAAATGGATGATAGTGGAAAGGATGGTGGATTTAAAAAAAAAAAAAAAAAAAAAAAAATTGGCTAAGAGTTACAAATGATAGGAAGCTGTGGAGAGACATTGCGCCACATAAAAGAAAAAATTTAAGAAATCTAGACTACAAGTGTTGCATGATACATATCAGGTCATTGGGAGTTAACAGATGATGATATCAATTTGAAATCAATGATGTTTCAGTATAACATCAGTTCTAAATTAATATTTGATTATATAATGATTCTTTGTATTTTATTTTCATTTAATAGTTATTGCACATGAGAAAATGATTCTCAGCATTTTGTGGGTTAAGTCCCTTTCATTTACTCGGGAGCACAACACAGTGGTTACCGTTGTTTGAGAGAGAGGTTTTAAACAGTGCATATACAACACAATGTCGGTATCAGGTCACAATGCGATAGACAGCATAGTAATTGAATGTTTTAGTTTTAGTGAAGTTTGCCATTAATTTTTAAATAAACTCAAAAATAGACACATTTATTACTAAACAAAACTCAAGTACCTTTTTTTCCATGAATGAAACAGAAAAATAAATATCTGCTATTGATAACTATCAACATTACTTCCCTACCTCTTAAGCTGTGCTCTAAATACATAGATGGTTACCCCTTTCAGGCTTTATTTTACTGGCTAAGCAATTTAATTCTAAACGCCATCAGCAAAACATTTGTCTATTCATAAAGATCACAAAAGACTAGATTGCAATTGAATATCAAAGCGGTTATTTTTTAAAAACTTGATTTTTATAGTACAACTAATTACATCTATGTAGCAATAATTGCTAAGTTGGACAAGATATAATACCCATGCTGCTAAATATTTATGAGGAATAAACATCTTTAATTTCAGTCTTACATATTTGCACACATAAAGTTTATATATTTTACTAATTTTCAGGGGTTTTTTGCAGATACACATAAATTTGGAGCTTCTTGTGTGTGTGTGTGTGTATGTGTGTGTGTGTGTATATATATATATATATATATATATATCTCCAATTTTTAATTTTTGCTTCTTCACTTAATTTAAATTTAACGTAGGTCATATTAGATTGGTTGATCAGAGTAACGCCCACAAATCTTATAACACCACCCTTTTTTCTTTTTGTAAAAAGAGGTTGTATTTTGCTTTTAAATTTAAATAAATCATTCACTTGCCAATAATTTACAATCACCTGATGAGATGCATTTGATATGCATTGAAACACTACTGCAATTGTGTAGCAATTTTTACACGTTTTTGGTGTAATATCCTATAATATATATATACACACATACACACACACACACACAATTCCTTATTTACACTATTTACATTCGGATTATTAGCCTCATCTTTGTTTCAGCTGTTATGCCCTCTGACCTTTATCCAGGTGTTTATCAATCCAGATAATCTAGAGGGAATTTCAGACTGAAACTTTTATTTAATCTATAGAAATAAATTGTTCTCGTTCCACTGCCCAATAGGGCAGGTTGATTTTCAAACTGTGGTATTGCACTCAGTTTGAAAGTTAGGATTTGACATGATAAATAATGATACAAAATATTGTTTTCCAAATTGATAGCATTTTTGAGGAAACAAGATTAAAGATTAAGTTTAGGTTCAATATTGGAGCATTGGAATTTCATTCTGGTGATCAGTGACAGTCTTATACAACCGTCTTATAAAATTTATAATTAAAACATATTCAGTTGGTTTGAAATTAAACGGGATAATAAATTCCATAACCAACAACTGTTTATCTTCAACATGATCCAAAGAATAAAACAACGTTTGACTGAAATACAAAAGGTTGCATTAAAAGATTTACAGAACAATGATTTATTACATTGCTTCCAGAAAATATGCTTTCCTCAATGTTGAAGTCAGATGAATTGGAGGTGAGGGAAGAGGCTATAAAAAAAATTGTCCATAAGATAAAAACACTTGTTCATACTTAATTAGTTATGTCAACTTACAAGACTAATTTTAAAATTTCAATCAAATTACATCACAAAAATATAGCCAAGTATGGGTAAATTTTCCAATAAAAATATTTTTTAATTCAGAAATAGCAAACCATCAAAGAAGAGATTTAAAAAAATTACATTCATCAATTCTGAAGCAACACACTAGTCAAATTTGATTAACCTCTCACAAAATAGAATCTGTGAACCTGTACTTGCAGAAGGTTTTTCAAATAATGAACAGAAAAAAGGTTCCAATAAATGGAACGATGTTGGAGTTGTCAAATTTACCTGGACATTCACAAGGTGTAGAAAGATCAGTTCAATTAACTACTGAAGCTTCACAAACTGTATATGGATAGGAAGTAAAGCACAAGTGTATTATTAGTAAAACATTGTGCCATCAAATAAGACCTTTATTTACTTTAAAGTGAAATTAGACTGAACAATTTAGTTATATTATGATGACCTATAGAACATTAGTTTGAGTTTGATTTTCAATAAACATTGCAAATTTGAAACATTTCTGCTCAGAAGTATCAGGGTGTTATATTCATTTCTATGTATTT
This sequence comes from Acanthosepion lycidas, assembly GCA_963932145.1. Classification (NCBI taxonomy): domain Eukaryota; kingdom Metazoa; phylum Mollusca; class Cephalopoda; order Sepiida; family Sepiidae; genus Acanthosepion; species Acanthosepion lycidas. Next base: position 81,768,635 of record OZ010585.1, on the reverse strand, counting down.
TTTATTTTTATTAATTATGACCTAACAAATGGTGTAAGATCTTATTCATTGATTAACCTTTTTTGGAATCTTTTACAATTTTTACTCAATCCTCACCGAATAGAGTAAGAAATTTTATATTTTGCTTGTGGTGATTCATAACTAGAATTCTTGTGTGAATATATTTTCAATTCAATGTATATAATGCAAAAAATGTCAACTTTATTTGGATTTATTCTTGAAATAATAAAATTTTGAAGTCAGTTTGTAAGTAAAAAAATCTGTGGAAATTAGGTATTTCTGTACAATTTTTTCAAATGATCTTTAAAACTAATTGTTCAGAAATTGGTAAAAGTTATAAATCTAATTTTTGATGTCAGTACTTATCACGCCAAACCTCAGCTTTCACACTGAGTGCAAGTTGATTTTTTTTTTTTTTTTTTTTTTTTTATGAAAAATCAACCTGCCCTACTACCCATGCCTACGGGTATCTTGTCTAGGCTTATTATTCATACTGCTCAGATTTGCTGTTTTCACCAAGTCCACCCAGGGATTGAGCTTGCAGTTACTGTCAACAAACTGATGAACAAACGCTTTAACTCACTAGGTTATTGTCCCATAGCCAGAGGATACAATGGTTGAAATGTTATAACAAAGGTGAAGATATAAATAACTCTTCATCCAAGAAATTCAAACAGAAATTTGATAATTCTTTGTTTATTTAATTAAAAGATACTTATCTTTGTCATTAACAATTTATTGCAACTCAGTAGAAATGACTTTTTATTTTTGTCTTTTTCCAGGTAGTGCCAGTGATAAACTGATTTATGATGATGGTGCCATCATACTTAAATATGAAAATGGTGAAGGCAACTGTCACAAAAATTATACACGGAAAACAATCATCACCTTTACATGTGATCACACTATCTCTGGCTTCCAGGGACCATCTTATCTGAATGAGGCTGGAGATTGCACCTATCTTTTTGAGTGGCCAACAAAATATGCCTGTTCCCAAATGGTGATCAGTCCTTGCAAAGTACAGAACAGCAAAGGAGAAGAGATCGACCTAAGCAATTTGGCTCTTTCAAATAACAACTACATTTATGAAACCCCTCGATTGGCTGGCCAGAAATTTATCCTGAACGTGTGTCACTCACTTGTTCATAGGAAAGGTAAGCAAAATACTTTCCTCTATTTATATATAAAGGACAATATGAAGAAATGACAAGAGTAAAATGTTACTTTTTACAATGTGTTTTGCTTCTTGAGGAACTTCATCAAAGGGAAATGTAGAAAATTTGAGAAAACTGTACTTATACAGAGAAAATGTATTGCCAAGAAATAAATGATGCATTCAAATTTAAATTTGACAACATTCTAAAATATTTAAAACTTCTTTTAATGTTATAAAGAGGAAAGGAAATTATGGAAGATGCTAAGTGTTGTAACTTTGATATGTCAATTAAAAGTGACAATGTTTTTTGTTTTTTTTTTTAAACACAATGAGAACCTTTTTTTTTTTTCTTTTTTCATGTTTTTATCACTGTACATGATGAATGACAATCTTTGCTTAAACATCTATATAATTATCTGTTACAGAAAAATCTTTGATTTTTTTTTTTTTTTTTTCGTCATAAACTTCTAAATGTATTTCTAACCTTATTAGAAATAATTATTTTTTATTTTTTTTAATAAATTTGTCAGCTGTATCATCAGCTCACTTTTTTTAGTAGATATTGTAATGTTGGTAACAACTTATAAGAATACAACACTAAAGTTTTCTATATGTTAAAAAAAAAATTGCTCACTCACTTCTGGACTCTATCAAATTAATATCAGCTAAATTTGAGGGTATGTGGTTTTTGGTCTGTCTTTGAATCTTCAATCTTGTAAGTATTCTTGCTCTCTTCATAGATTAAGCATTTATATATCTTCCTGTTATTCACTTGTGTGTATCTTCAGTTCAGCTGGGTTCACTTCTTTGTTTATGTTGGTGCACCCACTGACTTCCTTCAAGGCCTGATTTTGGGCTTGGTTGTCTTGAGGTTACCTACTAGGTCAACCCTCATGGCTCATAGATTTTTTGACTTTCTCAAGTGACAGTTTGAAATTACTTTCATATCTCTTAGGGTGAACCCAGTATATAGTGGAATTACCACAGATCAACTCTTCTTAAATCAAGGTTCCTGATGTACATTAAATTTAATTCCGATCTTTATTATTTCCTTGTAGGAATCACATCTTTGAACAGTGATTTAAAAAAATATATTTCAATTTTTTGTTATTTTATAATTTCAGGAGAAACATGTGCATCCACTGCTGGGGCTTGTCGAATAGTTAATGAAAAAGATCCTCTGAAAAGGTTAAAATGATGTTTTGTTTTTGTTTTGTTACTACCTATATGCTGGAGAATATTCTTTCTTTCCTCATACATAATAGTCTTAAGTTTATTTTTTATTTTACTTTCTTTATACTAAAATTTACTCGATATAAGACTCGAGAGCTACTCAAGGTAGAGGGTTACTGTTTAAATGGTTATGATAAATGTGGTGTATGATACATGAATGAAAGAGATGAGGCTAAGGAAGAAAGTTCACAGTTGACAAGGTTAAGATTGTAGTGTTCAAGAAAGAGTCTGTTCCACAAAGTAGCATTTTTTGGAGAAAAAGCTGTCTGTATGTAGCACTTTGCTTATATTTTGGAACACGGAGGAAATGAGGGTAATTCAACTCTCTAGCTATGTTTGTCAACCTGTATAGAACAAATCTGAATTCAAAACTGCGTGTGGCTCAGGTGGGGGCACATATTTCAACTGTAACTAAGGTCCACTCAGCATAGTTGAAGTATAAACCACAGGTGGGTTCTGTGGTAGTTGAAGAAATGCAAATGGGTCTGAGCAAAGTGTCATGCTTAGAAATGAGAATCTATGCTGAAGATGTGAAATTGTACTGATCACCAGCTCCTGATGAAGCAAGTCAATATGTATGAAGAAGAAGCTAGTTAAATAGCAACAAAAAGAGGAGGAAAAAAAAAAAAAAAAAAATCAAAAATTAATAATTTGCTTTGTGTGTATATATATATATATATATATATATATATATATAGTTTATGCAAAACTAGGTAATCCGCATGGGTAGACCCAAGGAGGATGATATCCGGAGAGCTCAATGTAAAATTCAGAGCAGATATGTTTGAATAAAAACAGACCACTTTAAGGTTCCATGTAATAAGTTATTTCACCACAATTCTGATGATCCATAGCCCTGTTAAAGGGGTTGTGGCGAAATAACTTATTACATGGAACCTTAAAGTGGTCTGTTTTTATTCAAAAAAAAAAATATATATATATATATATATATATATATATATATATATATATATATATATATTCAGTTGTATGGATATGAGTTTGTGACCCTGGGTTTCACAAAATCTCATATCCATACAACTGAATATGCTAGCTTTATTACTGATATTGAGCATTTTCCAATAAGTACTGTATATATATATATATATATATATATATATATATATATATTATAATAAAGAGAAAGAACAGTAAGATTTATAATCCGGTGTTCTTAATATTTTTATTTTTACAAAACAGTGCTCAATGCAAATCTACAGTGCATAAATATTATAAATTTACTAATTTAAAAATATGGTTCCATCATTACACAGGATTAGTAATTTTATATATTATTAGTAAAATTATATATATATATATATATATATATGTGTGTGTTTGTTTGTATGCATTGATAAACCTATTTGCATATTCCCTTTCATAAGTAAAGACATGTGTATTTGTGGATAATATGCATGGTTTTCAGATGTTGGGATATATAACAAAAATTTTTTCCTGTTTGTATCAGGAATGGGATAGAAATTGAGCTTGTGTGGATATCTCTTGCATATTCACACAATTCTTTTAGATTTCTCCAGTATGTACATGTAAACAGAAACATGCACACAATTTAGATAAATATGTAATTTTCTCTTCAGTTATTTAAACTAATTTTCACTCCTTTACATCCTAACGAAACTTGACTAATAATTGTCAGGCTATAAACTCATTGATATGAGCTACTAACTGAAGTTCCTGTCTATGCTGGCTACAAGATCAAGAATTAGACTGCATACTAGTTGTATTGACAGTAGAATGATTCTATAGTACTGCAATAGTGATCTGATCAGCTAGTGTGGAGCTTCTGATTGATTTTTTTTTTTTTTTTTTTTTATGGCTTATCAACCTTTTGCAAGCTATTTAAAAACAGAATATATATATATATATATATATATATATATATAAAATATATAATTTTTTTTTTTTTTTTAGATAATGATTTTATAATACAAGTTCTACTAATGAACCTATAGCTGGGAGAGCATTGAAGAGGTGGATTCTTACATTTCCCAAGAGTATTTGTGCATAAATAAATCTAACAAACCCAACTGGATTTGGAATTCAGCTCTTTCAAATTCAGAGCCTTTATCCATTATACCACCCACAGATCCATGCTTACAAGGATGGGTGTTTCAACATGATATGGCTGTAAGCCATGAAACTCCTGGAGATGTATGGTCTTGAAAAGTAGTCTTATATGAAGTCTAATACCAAAAGTAAAAAGAGAAAGTGATTACTAAGAAGTGTCTATTTTACAATATATTTGTTATTGTCATTATTCCTCTACATCAAAGTTCATGTTCACTGACATTGGACATGCACAGTAACTGTAATATTAATTAGTATTAAAAGAAAAATAGACTTCATTTGTTTCTGTAAAATTTCCAGTGAAGAAATGTAATAAAAAATAGAAAAATATATTTTTTATGGAAAAAAAGAAATTGTTCTATGAAATTGTTTTTTCAAAGTGCATGCATAGTTTTTCTTGTCCAGATATCAATAATAATAGAAATTATCTTAAATCAGCTAATGTTAATTGTTGCTATAGAAGTATTTCTGTATGACAAAAGCTTTATTGTTGACTCATGATGATGAAAAAGAAAAAATGCAGCGAAATCTTCTCTTGGCTCCAATAATTATGCATGCCAAATTTGAGAGCTTTAGGTTTAGCTGCATAAAAGAAACAAACTATCACATACACCTCCACTACTTTGGTATAACATAAAGTTTAAAATGAAAACACTTTCATTTTACCTTGAATTGAAAACTAAAGGGTTTAAAATTTACTATTTCCAGTAAGCAAAATACTTTGTGGTGTATTTCAAACAAATTAAATTGATTGGAATTTATTATTTTTTATTCATTTCAATCAATCAAAACAGCCATTTTTAACACCTTTGTAAACAAAAAATAATTCTCAGTTTTAAAAATCTTGCAAAAATAAAATGTTTCTGAAACATTATTCAAAGAGAATTAGCAAATGTCAAGTTAAATTAATCTGATTTGAAACAAATCTTACTTCTAGCATAAAATGTTGTATACAAATGTTTCTTAATGATGGGGTTTTGTTTTTCTGATGTTAATCGATTTATTGGCAGTCGATTTACTGCTGGAAGTGTTCATAGTTAAGTATAATAGGACAGATGATAAGGCTCACAAGGGTTTTTTGGGGTTTTTTTTTTTCACCATAAGTGGGGAAAATCATTAAAACATGTGACCTTTTAATGCTAGATTTATATGTTTGTACATCCATACTTCAGAAATTCTGCACATAATCAGACATACAAAAACAAATCAAAATTCTTTTAAAAGTATTCAGGTTTGTCAGACTGTAATAAGCTTTACAATGTGTGATTAGTAAATATAGTTTTACTTAATAACAATATTTTCCAAGAAATCACATTGAAAATGAATTTTAAGATTTAAAAACTTTATAAATTATTTGATTTAAAATTGTAAAAAAAAATTTTCTCCAGACAATATTGTCTTTTATATATATCTTATTCATTAAAGCAATTAAAAAGTTTCTCTAATTAAATAATGTCTTAATTTTATTGCATTTTTTATTTTTCGATTTTTCAGTAAGACCAAGTTTGATTCAAAAAAAAAAAAAAAAAAAAAATTCAGTGATTTAAATTCTTCAAAGAATTCTGCTTTTATTTAATATAGTCATTAAAAATTATCTTGAATTTCTTAAGTTATCAAAAAAGTTAAGGGGCTGAAACATGTAAAAAAAATTTTTTTAAATTATCAAGATTTTATAATTAAAAAAAATTTCAAAAATAATTTCATTCATTTGTGAATAAGTTGTGAAAATTTGATTAAAATCCAACAATTATTTGATTTTTGCAAGAATTTTCAAATTAATGTGTCAGTCACAACAAAAAAGAGGCCAAAATTTGCTATGCTAACCGCTGAAGCAAGAAAAACAAGTTTTTAATCAAAATTTTGAATGTTCTAAAAAGGAGTAAAAAAAAATTTAATTAAATAATCAAAAAATACTTTGATCCTCCCTCTTAATAATAATCAGGATTTGACGATAAAACTGTTTTCATTACAGTATGCTGATTCTTAAGCGTTTTAATGGAGGTACCTATATATATCTTTATCTTATATATATATATATATATATATATATATACACACACACACACAAATTAATGTATATTATTTTTTAATCTGACATATTTTTATCCCATATTTGAGTAGACAGAACATTTATTTTAAACTCTATTTATTTTGTCTACCAACCTATGTAGTCAAAAACTTTTTCACATTTTCTTAAGTTTTCTTGACCAGTAAATACACTGAAAATAATTTGAAGTAATAAAAAAAAAAATGTATAGGAAAAAGAAGTTGAAAATGCAAATGGAGAATATTTACACACACTTTCACAGTTCTATGATTTTTAAAAGTTAAATTGAGGTCATGACATAGTAACTTTCTCTCCATCTCAATTTAACTTTTGAAAATCATAGAACTGTGAAACCAGTAAAGTTACACTAAATATTGCGGGGATATATATATATATATATATATATATATAAAATCTTACTTTCTTGTATAAACTTAGTCCTGTAATTGATTTAACTGAGTGAAGGTATATGGCAAATGTCATATCATCATATAATTTTGGCATTAACAACTATGCCTGTGTCTTACCATCAAACTACTTTGAATTATATGTAGCACAGTCGCCAATTATCAGATTCTTCCCATTGCATTACGTCCTGTCTGATGCTGAAAGTTTCATTAGTGTTACCATTATTATTATCTGCTGCAACATGTTTAGTGGGTTTCTCTGTGCAGCATATTTTATATATAGAAAGAGAGATCTAGATAAATATGCTTTTCTTCAATGTTTAACTTTTCCATTTTTAAATAAAATTAAAATTGGCAGCAGTTTTTTTTTCTTGTATAAGTTTCTTGTTAAAATCTCATTGAAAGGAGTCATCATTCCTTTGGAAATCTTCTAAGTAGAGAACAAAAATGAATAGCAAGTGTGATTTTAAAAAGTCTAATGAAAAGTAAGATTATTGCTATTAGATGACTGAGTCAATCAGAAAATTGTTGTATATTTGTATTGTATATTCTGTAATAATGACTGAGCATGACTTGAGAATTTTTCTTTTCTTTTTGGAACTCAAGTAGAAAAAAAAAATTTGTTTTTGTGTTTTTATAATTTTTTTTTTTTTTTTTTTTGTCCTCTGTTAAGATATCACAACATTGGCCAGGTTGGGTCTCACCCTCTCCGATATAACAATGGAGACATTGAGCTTGTCTATGAAAATGGAGAACCATGTCAAAGTCCAAATAGAAAAAATTCCTCAACTCACATTAAGTTTGTGTGTGATATGAATGCTGTGGTAAGAAAACTCTTCCTTTTTTCACTTCTCAGTTGTACTCTGCAGCAAGTGAAAATTTCATTTGAATTCTTTAAGTTGACTAAAAAGTTAATTTTGTTTTTGTCAAACAGTGAAACACTTCCAATGTCATCACTTCCCATTTATGACAGTGTGAATTTTGAAAAGAAAACAAAATGAAACTTCTTTTTTTTTTTAATGACACTTCTAATATTGAAAGTGAAAGAAAATAAAAAAATATTTTCAGAAAATTATGTATTTCTATTTTAAAGGTAAAAATGATGAAATATGTCAAAAGTGGTTTGCAAAGTTTTAAATCAAAGATTTTTTGATGAACATTGCTCATGGCTGGGTAGACTAGTTGAAGGTGGTCATGATTATATTGATTCTATACTAAAGCAATATTTTAATGTTACACAATGTAGGCAATAACCAGCATCATCAAAATATCTAAATTAAGCACTGAAATAATTTGCATGAGTTATGTTAGTTACTTTGATGTGTAGCTTCCTCATAAGTTAAGCTTGCAAAATAATCATACTGTGTGTGTGTGTGTATAATATATATATATATATATATATATATATGTGTGTGTGTGTGTATGTGCGTGTGTTTAACAAATTGTGACAAGTGATGAAGAGTGGATACTTTACGGCATAGAATGTAAAAGATCATATAGAAAGCAAAATGAACCACCACAAAATGTATCAAAGGGAGTACTGTGTATATGATTGATTAAAAGAAAGTCCCTCACTAAGAATTCCAGCAGGATAACGCCCAACTATATGTTTCTTCAGTGACCAGGAAAAAAATTTAAAACTTGGCCACTATAATCATCATATATTGATCTTTCTGATCTCCATTTAATCTACACTTTATAGAATTCTCTTAATGAAAAGAAGTTTCAGTTTCCAGAGATACTACAAAAGGGCATCTCAATTTTTGAGAAAATGAAAAAGTTATGGTAGGATGGAATTATGAAATTGCTTAAAAGATGGCTAACAGTAGTGCAACAATGGTAAGGACATGGTTCAATCAAACCAATGTTTAAATAAAAAAAAAAAAATTTTACTTAATAAAGAGAACAAACTTGTTGAGCAATCGAATAAATTATCTTTTGGCACTGACACCTTATTCTAAACATAATTCTTTTTCAATTTTTAAAAATTCTGCCTTTCCAAATTTCACCTTCTTTTGTTAGTAATTTAAATCTTTTTATTTATTCATTTAATTTTAATTTATATTTTATATTTTATATTTGGATATATCAACAATCTTTAGCAACCATAAGTGTCCTATAATTTATTTTCTTTATTAACTGTTATTTCAGGATACAGATCCTAGTGAATATTCAGTGAGTCATGGATGCGAACATCATTTTATGTGGTTGACAAGAGAGGCTTGCCCAATTCGGAAAACTCTTACAAATAATGATACATGCCGAGTGACCAATCCAGATACAGGTGAGTAACTCTCTTTCAATTATTTCTTTCAAAATTTCACCATTAGCATTTTATTCCTGATAGACTTATAATACTTGACATATTTTAATGAAAGCTTTTCTCATAGAAAAATAAATCTTGCTTAAATAAATGATTCTCAGTCAAACTAATCTCTTGCAATATTCACTTCATTCAAATGGAAATTAACTGAAAGAAGATTAAAAATTGTAAATGACCTTTTAATTTTTGCTTATTTTTAAACAGGTTATACTTTTATTTTAATTACTTGTTCCTCTTTATTTGGCAGGTGTAACCTTTGATCTTTCACAGCTTAGGAGTCTTCATGGTTATAGTGTCCCAGACAGAGTGGGGCATGTCTTCAAACTTAATGTCTGTGGCAAAGTCAAAAGCCTTTGTGCAAATACATCAGGTAATTTTTGAAAGAAAATGGGTGGTACAATTTGCACAATCTGTTCTTTTTTTTTTTTTTTTCTCTTGGTGAAACACAGAAGAAAGATACATTCATTTGAATCTTGTTGGATCAATTTTAAGTAAATTTTAAAAGTGAACAGAATGTGATTCTTCAGCATGTTTCCTGTATATATATATATATATATATATATAAGGGAAACAAATTGTTACTTACCACTTTAAGCTGAACATGGTGCCATGTTCCTTACCAGACAGAAACTGTTGATGTGTTTGCTTCCTTTTTTATGGAAGAGTGTACATTGCTGGTGAACCAGAAGTTATCCAGGATTGGACTATAAATTGCCAAGAGGGGTCACTGTATGTAGCTGGGGAGATGGAAAAATTGTAGCTAACAGAAGGTACACAAATCAATACCTGATCAGTATCGGCTGGGTCATCATGAGGAGGTATATTGAAAGTCCCAAAACCCCTAATGAACCTTGGCTAGAAACATCATTGCTGTGTACCAAAGCATCCAATAGATGTATTTTACGAAGTAGAGACAATATTTAAATTAAACTTTAATATTTGTAAATACAAAAATTGAAAAAAATATTGTTTTATTATAATGATGTATAATTTAATTTTTTTTATCATTTCACCCCAAGAAAGGATATTATGCCACCAGGATGTACGTTTACAGGGAGTGAAAGAGAATGAGAAGACTTTATTTTTGTGTAATCTATATTTCTGTTTCTAACAAATGATTTAAATTTTTTTTTTTTAAATTGTATGAAAATGGTTAAATTCAAAACCTATTATATGAAATATAAATTAATCTCAAACTGAAATAATCTAAATATTAATTATATTATTAAAAAAAAATTCAACAATGATAACATTTAGTCATTTTTTTGAAAATAAATTACATTATTAATTTAGTTTGACTTTCAGTTACCCTGAAATAAGTCTTAAATTTTAAAATTTTGAAAACCTAACAACATTTTTACTTTGTTTATAAATACTTGTTGTAAAATATAATTCTTACATTTGCCTTGATAAAGTCCAAGTACAAAATGCTGATCAGCTAAAATAAGTTTTCCTTTTGTCTTTATTCATATTGTCTTTTTACAGATATTTTTTTAGTATCTAAAGTTTTACATGATAGAATTTAATGTTTTGTGTGTAATTTTTTTTTTCTCTCTAAAAAGTATTTGTTTAAAAAAAAAATATTTAGTTTACCTTTTAAAAAAAATAATTGATAGTCTAATCAGTTTGATAAGCTCAAATTGGCAGCTGGTGTCATAAACAATCTTTAGTCTTTTGTTAATTGGGGCAAAGAATAGCTTGTTAATTTTAATGCCTCAAAAACAAAACTGCTCTCTATTAATCATCTGAGAAACCCCTTCAAAACCTTCAGGATAGTGACTTGTGGCACTTTCTTGGGCTAACATTCTTGGCACACATGAAGTGGAAAGACTATATTGAATCCATTGCTAGGTCAGCTGCTAAGGAAGTTGGTTCATTGTTATGCCAGACAAATTTTCTCTCCCGAATCTATGTCTACCATTTCTCCATGCTTAGAATATTGCTGCTACATCATATGGTCTGGTGATCCTGCTACATATTTAGACATCCTTGGTAAAATCCAAAGAAGAATCCATAATATTATTGCTCCTGACCTGATATCTCAGCTTCAGTCACTTTCCCACCACTGTTAAGTTACCTCCTTATGCCTTTTTTATAAATACTTTCATGGTAATTGTTCAAATGAGCTATTCACTATGCTACCTAGGTTTTATGAATTTAAACGCAGTACTAGATTGGAAAAAGTCTCCTCAATTTACATTCAAGTTGGCTATATGTAACCATAAGTTCTATGCTTACAGTTTCTTTTCTTGCACTTCTCGCTTATGGGACTCTCTTCTGGCTCCATGCTTTCCAGTCAACTTTAATCTTCAGAAATTTAAATGCAATGTCAATCACTATCTGGTCTCCTCCTGATTACTCTGCTATTGTTCCCACTCCTCGGTAATGTTTCTATTTTCTAATTCTTCCACACCCAGTAACCTTCTGTGTCTTAGTTGCTTTACTGCCTTGCTCTGGGTGAACTTGAATTTAAGAAAAATAGGAGCAAACATGATATTTTATACTACAAAATTAATGAAAAATACTATCATGTTGTTCACATTTTCAGGTTTAATTTGGTCACTACTATTTTTATTCATTAAGATTTCATTATCTTTAGTTTAAACTTTTCTCTATCATTATTTTCCTTTTTCTCTCTTTAATTTACAGGTTCCTGTCAAATAGATGTTTTCAACAACTCTTTTAATGCTGGGAATGCAAATGGCAAGCTGCAGTTTGAAAGTGGCATTGTCATCCTCAACTACTCAGGTGGAGATAAATGTCACCAGGGCAAATTTGAGCGCAATACAATTATCAATTTTGTATGTAATCCTTCGGCAAAAATTGGTCAGCCAATGTTTATCGATGAATCTAATGATTGCACCTATTATTTCTCCTGGCATACCAGTTTGGTCTGTGAGAAAAAGGTACACCCCCCTTTTTTTTTTTTTTTTTTTAGTGAATTAGTGGTTTATTAATGTTTTATTTTTAAAATTTTGCAGAAAATACAAATGTATTAATGTTGCTCATAGATGCTAATCAGTTGTAAAGCAGGAATGCAATTGTCAAATTCATTGTATCCTGGAAATACTAAGCAACTATTTTACAGCAATCTCTACAACTGTGCCAAAGTTTGTATGTTTAGCCATCACAGCTAAACAGAAAGTCCCTCTGAGTTTATTTGAAGTCAGCAGAGATTGTGATTGGGTAGAAATGGACATTAGAAACTTAAAACTATAACACAAAAAACATTTCTTGACTCTCAATATTTGTTGGGTTGATGAGGTGATCTTTTCAGGCTAATCGGTCACCAGTGACCTGTGATGACTGATCTAACCTTAACTACCTTACCAGTTACTATCAACACTCCTAATTTTCTTTAAAGTGGACTTCTAAACAATCAGCAAATGTTGCATACTTCAGCTTGTCATACTTTATCTCTGTGGTCAGATTTTTTTTTTTTTTTAACTCGCCTTCAGATGTTGTATTACTTTTAGGCTGTTCAAAAGTCCATGAACACTTTCTATCATGTTAAGCATAAACAACTGAAAGCCTATTATTATCTTTCTTGCATATCTTCATCAATTACACTTCTTACCTCTTACTGCTCATACAACAACCACCTTCAGAATTCCTCTATTTTGAGTGGTTCTTGGGCTTTGTAGAACTTTATTTTTAAAAAAAGACGAATTTAAATTTGCCAGTTTTTACAAATTTTTTTTTAATGTCTGCTGATATATGACAAAAACAAGTAATTTTTTGTCCAGCCCAATAATAGAAATAAATTGATAAAATTCAATATTTTTGCATCATCACCAATATTAGGCATATAAAAATAGTGATTGGTCAAGTATCTAATGCATTTTCTTATTTTCTATGTTTTATATTCTACTTGACTATTCTCTTTACCAGGTGCATTGCTCAGTGTCCAATGGAAGCCAGATCTTTGATCTTTCACCATTAATCAAAATAAGTGGATCTCATATTGCACAGGCATATTCCTATACACTTGATCCTGGATCATCCTTCTACATTAATATTTGTCGACCCTTAAATCCTATTTCTGGCATCTTATGTCCTCCAGGAGCATCTGCATGTCGCATAAAAGATGGTGAAAAACCAATAGTAAGTAGAGGAGAAACATTATTTTTGTAATAATTCTTGTATTGATGCCAACATTTAGCAGAAATACAACAAAACCAATGATTTTGTTGCTAGAGAATTAATCTTGCTTTTCTCTTTATTTTTTTTTCTTGTCCTCTTCCTGAAGCCATCTTTATGGAGTTAGAGTTCACCACCATGTCTGAAATTTAGCTTTAATGTTATGCATCAGCAATTAGACAAACTAGCAATGGGTAAGACCTTTGAGGCTGACAATGGCAAATATATTTGTTTTTTTTCGTTTGTTGTTTTTTTTTTTTGTGTCTGTGATTTTTTTTTTTTTTTTTTTTTTTTTTAGCGAGAGTAACTAGCTTGTATTGAAGGATCCAAGTATTTAGATATGTCGAGAACACCTTTTATGTGTTTGAAAATGAGGTTTTCCATCATGCACTGAATACATTTCACCCTGAGTTGCATTTCATATGCAAACAGGAGGGGACCATTGTGCTCTTCTTTTTCTCGATGTCTTGGTACACAGATCAAATAGTGGATTTCTAACACTAATGTAATATATTATTGCTTTACAGGTTTATGTACCTGGTGGGATCCCTTCTGTTCAGAAACTAAATTAGATTTTGAAATTGAATTTATTATGAAGATTCTGAGCAAGAATAGTTGACGTTTGGTTATTAAGTTCAGCATTAGAGAAAAAATACGACAATTTCATAAGACTAGGACAACAGAAATGTCCTGTCTATTTGCACTTGCCATGGATTGGTGTGGTGAGTGCAAGTACTGACAGGCAAATTTCAATTGGTGTAAGAGGCTGTTATTCTTCCACCAATCTAGATATTGTTTTTTATGCCCAATCTATAAGAATATGGAAGGCTGTTTTACCTAGCCATCATATTAGTTGTGTAATTTACAAATTCAGATGTTGGTTTGCTGCTATGTTGGCAGAACCAGTCAAAGGTTGGAAGAACAGATCAGCTATTTATCAGCCATTATTCACAAGGGAAAGGTGGACAATTTACACGGATTTTTTTAATGTAACAGGTTCAATGATAGCTGAGCACTTTGCTAAAAACCAGTAGTATAGCTTGTCTTTTACAACCTGGGCATGTTCTCAGTGCTAAGTACCAATTATTGCTTGAAGGTTTTTGGATCAATTTACATTAAGTCCTACCAGCCATCTTTTTGTAAGCAGAAGTGGTTGGTGGGCTAAAAGGTAATTAACTTTTAATGTGTATTTTTTAACCCTTTTTTTTTTTTTTTTTTTCTTATAACATTGGTATGGTGTTTTATATTTTTTAGTCATTATTCTTTTTTTTTCTGTTTTTTTCTGTTTTTTTTATTTTAATCTCTGAAGAAAGGACCAATAAACCAGTCTTTTTTTTTTTTTTTTAATCATTATATTTTTTCTGTATTGCCAATTTATAGTAATATATATTTTGTTATGAATTACTTTTTAATATATCACCTTTTATTACCTCTCCTCCCCCACTTCTTTGAATTTTTATTTTACAGTGGCCAGGCATTTCATTCTCACTTTTATTTTCCCCCCTTTTTCTTTTTATTATTTCCTTCAGAGTCTTGGATCTGTAACCTCTGGTCCATATATAGACTCAAATGACCAAAGGGTGACCTTGAAGTATCAATATGGTGATAAGTGTCCTCATGATAATACTCAGAACAGAAGTAGTGTCATCAAGTTTACGTGTAATCCTGGACTTTCCTTGGTAAGAACCAAGAAATGTTTTTTCTTTTTCAAATTCACTTCAGCATAGATTATATGAGTAATAGTACACTTGCTGAATCCTAATTCTTATCTACTGCTTTTTTTTTTTTCTACTCTTTTCCTATTAAGTAGGTATGTTCATGAGATCAATAAAAAAATAGCATACCATGAATAAAAAAGGCCTTAAACTTGATTAAAATAATTTTTTATCGTCTAAATGTTAATGTTATTATCAAGAGGAATGATCAAAGTATTTTTTTGAATATTTTTTTTAGATTTTTTAATAATTTCTAGCACGTCCAAAATTTTCGTTAAAAATCTTCATTTTTTTTTTTAATTGGAAAAATTGACAGAAAATCGATAATCTCCCGTTTTTTTAACTTTTGTTTACATAAGTGAATGTTGCCGTTTAAAATTTATTTAAAAAATCAATTATTTTTTTTTAAATAATTTTAAAAAAATTAGAAATTATAAAGTTTATTTAATATATTTTGAAACAAAGATTGCTTATTTTCTGTGATGAAAACATGTTTTTTCAAATGGGAGAAAGCCAGTCTGAACTGCGGTGTTGATTGACAAATGACATGTGCCTGTTTTTCATCATGCACTGACAAATTACGTGCGGAAATTTATAGTACGGAAGGTCATAAGTGACTATTTATCTTTACATTAACAACTTATTTACCTCGTTAGTTTTAAGTAGGCATAGCATGAAAAAAAGGCCTTAAACTTGACAAAAGCAGAATTTTATTACTAAAATGTTTATGTTACTATTAAGGGGAAAGAACAAAGTAATTTTTCATTATTTTTTAAACTTTTTCTGTCTTTATTAGAATGTTTTAACTTTTGATTGAAAAATCTTGTTTCTCGTCATCACCGGAACTCTAGTAAATAACATGGCAAATTTTTTATTCATTTTTTTCTTATCACACACATTAATTTGAAAATCTTGCAAAAATAGAAATAATTGTCAGATTTTAATGAAGCTTTCAGGAATGATGGGAATTATTATAAATTTTTTAAAGTAATTTTATATAAATGTAAAGGCTGTTAACAGTGCTGTACAAATCAAGTCATGTGATGTTTTTATTGTATCATGTTTCTTCCGGGTCTCCGTACATTTGATTTAACCTTTTTTTTTTTTTTTCCCCACATAGGGTAAAGAACAGTAAGATTATTCTCACTGCTGGTTCGTTGACTGTAAAAACCTTGTGCTATTTATAATCTGGACAGATACAGGTCCCTAAAAAAAACATTATATACAGGATTCGTCAGTACCGCTAATTTTAGAATATTTAACAACTTTTAGTAACTTTATGTAAAAATAATAAAATAATTTATTAAATAACAATTCATTTAAAAATTCATTTTTCATCGAAAAAGTTTTTTGCCTTCAGACAATATTATGCATATTGATAAAAACAAATAAAAGCAACTAAAAGCATTTAAAATTAAATAGTATCTTTGTTTTATTGGGTTTTGTATGTTACAATTCAGAGCTGATTTTAGGTTTACGAGGTCGGATTTTTAAAAAAGTAAAACATGATTTACATTCCTCAAAGCCTTGTGTTTTTAACTAATATAATGACTTGTGTGCTTTGTTCATAAATTTTTAGAGTATTTATTAATTTATTTATGGGGTGTAATATATATATAAAAAAATATATTTTTATAATGACTTTAAAAAAAAATAACATATTTATAATAATTTCCATCATTCCTGAATAGTTTCTGAAAGTTTCATTAAAATCTGACAATTATTTCTATTTTTGCAAGATTTTCAAAATTAATGTGTGTCATAAGAAAAAAATGCACAAAAAATTCGCTATGTTATTTTTACTAGACGGTGATGACGAGAAACAAGTTTTTCAATCAAAAGTTAGAATGTAATAAAGACAGAAAAATTTTAAAAAATAATTAAAAATTACTTTGTTCTTTACTCTTAATAGTAACATAAACATTTTGGCGATAAAATTTTGTTTTCATCAAGTTTGACTTCTTTTTCATCAGACTGTGCTTTTTTTTTTGCGATTTCATGGAGGTACCTACTATTAAGTCTCTTTTGTTGATTTTTGATGAAAAACATTTTGACAGAACTAAATTACTTGATATGATAATAATAATCCAGCTGTATTTTCATGTTTTGTTGGTGGGTTGTATTGTACTTACTGAAAGTGTTTTGGAAACTTCTAGAGCATGCTTGTAGCTATTTTGTTATTTTTGCAGACATTTACTACTTTTTCCAGATTTGGTTGTCCAAATCCATTAGTCTTCCTCTTGTCTTGTCACTACAGATTCCCACAATGACATGGGTCATATATACTATCTTTTAAGTACTTGTAATCGTATTATCCTGCTTGTGTTTGTATGCCTGTGAGAAATGAGAGAAAAGTTTCTCCTTCCCACTGTGTCCTTCTGTTGATCCGATACCTTCCATGAACTATATCTTTCTTGTCTTGAACATATTCCTAGAATTTTCTCACCAGTAAAATCTTTTTTTAACAGAATCCTTAATTTCCCCTTCTCTAAATATTCATATTAGTGAATATCCCCAACACCCAATTTGTAACACAGAAAACTTAAAATCAGTGGTTAAAATGAGAATTGAAATTAATGTGGAATGTTTTTATGATTATATAAATGTGTGTCAATTTTAAGTTAACAAAGTCACCCCATGCAGACTTCTAACCAACAAAGTCACCCTGTTTTTCAATTCAATGTGAAATGTTTTCTAAGAAATGAGTGGAGAATCTTAGTTACTTTCTCAGCTCATACCTAATATTTCTACAGAACAACATGAACTCAATTCCACAATATGGTTATAAGATGATTTGATATACACCCCTAAAAATTCAAAAATGATAGTGTATCTCATATTCACTCAACTTCTGTATTAGAATGGGATAGAATGTGTTATACAATATGCTGTAAAATATCCATGTTGTCTGTACTATGGTGAATAATTTTTAATAATTATTATTTTTTTTTATAGGGCTACCCAGTATTACTGGAGGCAATTGAGGATTGTACATACATTTTTAATTGGGAGACATATATTGTATGTCCTGTTTCATTACCACATAAAGAAACAGATTGTGTATACAATGATACTCAGACCCTCACTGAATACAACCTGACATCCCTTAAGAATGCTGGAGTTCAAAAAGTAAGTAATTTGGGGTATGGGTACCTTAAACATCATTGAAATCTGACAAATATTGTTTCAAATAATCTGTTGGACATTTCAATTTCACTTATTAAGGGAGTTTTACCTGACTTAAATTCTTGAGGATAATTTTTTAATATATCAATAGTATTTAACCATCTTGACTAATTATTAGCTTGGAATAAGTTTTCCTGATGATATAATAACAATTCAGACTGGTCAGTCTTTTATTCTTATCCTCTGCTGCTTGATCCTGAATGCTCGAGTACGGGGTCAGTATTCAGTTACAGCCTGTTTTATTTTTGTCTGCCAACTGGTCACCAGTTGGGAACTTCCTTGCAAGGGTGAGTATCACATTTTGATTCAACATCTCCTCACCCCCACCCCTTGCCATTGCATGGACATAATGGTCTTTGAGGAGAAATGAGTTATTTACAGCCCGGCTGATTGTATAGGAGCAACCTGGACAATGCTCAGGTGATTTTCGCTGGCTGAGTGATACTGCGTCCTTGGGGGATGTCATTTCACCTTCTCTGGTTTGTTGGACATGTGTATTGAATTCATGGGCCTCCCTGACTGTTGGTTGAGGGGGCTCGGGCAAAACACTAGGAATAGGAGTAAGGATCGTGGGTGTTTCAAACTTCCTGGGGAATCTGTGATTCCATAAGTTGACTCTACCTGATCCATCAACCCTGATCCAGTATTGATTGTTAGGTAGAGTCTCAACAACTCTGCCTGCTGTGTCCCACCAAGGATTGGTCAGACATTGTATTGAGACTGTCTCCCTTTTCTAGTGGGCACAGAGTATGCAATGTGTGGTTGTACCTTTCTATTAGGTGGACATTGCATTGAGACAGGCTCCTCTTGTGATTCTGAGCTGAGGTTATCCATCTTGCATGCAGTTTATATAGCACAGGTTGGGATGGTATGAAGTCATGCAGTCGGCGGTGGAGTAGGATTTGTGCAGGGGATAACCCAGTGGTCTGGATGGACGTGTTCCTGTATTGAAGGATAGCCCATGCTTCCTGGTCATTATCCAAGGATACCTGGGTTCCTGTGTTGCCATTCACTATTCTTGTGGCAGTCTTGACAGCTAGCTCTGCTCGGCCATTGAATTTGAGGATAGGCAATGGATTACTGCCCAGTCCTCCAGGAATTGCTTAAACAGGAGGGATGTGAAGGGTGGGCCACCATCACTGCCGAGTTCCTCCTGGGTGCCATAATTCTGGAATATCTTTTGACAAATTGAGATGCTCCTAGAGGCATTTGTCTGTTCATGACTCAAGTGATACAGAATGAACAAGCTAGTTAGCCTATCAGCGCATGCAAGGTACTTATTATCCCCAACATGGAACAGGTCCATGACAATCTGCTGGAATGCCTAATCAGGTGATCGTGTTAGGGCGATTGGTTCTTGTGGTTGACTTGGGGTGATGTTTGAGCATACCATACAATTGGCCCTAAGATTGCAGATTAAGGCATTCATCCCAGGCCAGTAAATAGAATCAGTGGCACGGACTTTCATGCTGACCATGCCCTGGTGTGCTCAGATCCCTATCGCCAAATAACCCCTTTAAAGGCTCATGGTCTGCAACCACTATGATGCTGAGGCAACCCATGATGAACATACAACAATGCCCATGCAATTGCTGCTCCTATTAGTGCATATCTGTGCTCAGCATCGGTGCAAAATCTGCTGCCGGCAAATATTAGGTGCCAGCCTTCTGGACAACAGATTGGGGCCTTCTTGATTATGCATGGATAATGCTTTTGTGGGAGTAGGAAGCCCATCCCTTCCTTACTCCAATCAGGAGTAAGACAAGTTACCCAATTCTTGTCAAATGTTACAACACCCTTCTGAACCAAGTTGACTATAACCTATTTGTAATGTTGAAATGCATTTCCAATGCTTTGGTTCCATGCAAAATGGGAGATCATGAAAGGGCAGCATGACTGGACCCAATGAGTATGCCCAGACTACCTGATTGACCAGCACAAACCATGACCTTGCATCAGTGATTGTCTTTGGAACTGGGAAGTTTAATATCACCTCTAGAGGGCGTTATCTGGAGGCCTCCAAAATGCACTACATCCTGGCAAAATTGGAATTTATCCCTGATGAGTACAATTCCGTTTTTCGCACAGTGAAGTACGAAATCAAAGGTGTGATAGAAGGCTTCGATTTCCAACTTCACCATGTGAAAAACGCATTCAGTTACAGCCTGATTTATTTTTGTCTGCCAACTGGATGCAAGGTGGGAACTTCTTTGTGATGGTGAGTATCATATTTTGATTTTACAGAGCCATTTTTCTAAATACTGGATAGACTCCCCTATAAAAGTGGCTCAGTACAAGACTAGGCCATGTTCAGTAAATATCTGATAATGTTAATGATATAGTTTCTTAAATACACTTTTAATTAGTGAGGACTGTATATTTGTCATTATTGATTGCAATATATTCTATCCCATTATTTCTATATGAAATGCAGCCTTTTAATCCTTGACAACATTACATCAAATCATGAGTCTTGTAAATCATTATGGTCATAAGGACACCACATGTACTGTATCTATAGCAGCAGAGGTGTATCTACTACTATATTGCATACTATTTTTCAGATTCCTGATGGCTCCTCTGGTTTCTACTATTTAAGTGTTTGTGCCTCGGTTGGTAAGCAGCATAGTACTGCCTGTAAATCTTCTGGTGTCTGTCATGTAAATGCTGCGGGTAATGAGACCTCATTTGGTGATATCCACAAAGCTATGATTTCAATGAAGAGAGACCTTGTCACTTTAAGTTATGAAAACAAAGAGAAATGTAATGAAAGCAGTGAGTGAAAATGTTTTTATTTATTTTAATTGAAATATTGCTGTCTAATTAAATCAATCATCTGCTAATAAATTTGTCGGTTATTTTGAAAAACTTCACACATAATATTTAATTGATCTGTCTGTAATGTTTTTTATTTATTCCTAACCAAAGAGAATTTTCTTTATTTTTTGTTCTGTTTTGTTTCATTACAAAGCATACAGATTAAATGCTGAAAATTATGCAAACAAGTTTTAAGTCAAAAATTGACAAATTTCACTTTTCTTTTTCTTTTTTTTTTTTCTTTAAACGCATTATTTTTATTATGCTGTTTTTCTTTCTACCTATTTGAGAACGACCTTCACATGAGAGAACTGAGAGAAGACTATAGGAAAATCTTCTGTGTACTGCAGAGTATAGGACCTTTTACAAAGGAATGCTGAAAAGGTTTTGACCTTAAGAAAAGGATAATCTAGGACCCTGAAATCACTATGTAGCTCAACACACTTGGCATATTGTTTGTTTAATCCTTAATACAAGATAATCCTTTAATCATTACACGACTGATTAAAGGAAGTGCTTCAGTCCAAGAACTTTTCAGCACCCCTTTTACTTTCAGATAAATTTTATATTTTATCTTGAGAGCCTATTTTTAATTTGTTGGAACTGCTCTCTAAACCTGACATTTTGCATTAGTGATCATCAAAAGCTCTCACAGCTGAAGACGGAAAAATAAATCTTACCTTCTCAACTCATGTTTGTAATGTTTTCTTAATTTTATTTCATTACCAATTTGAATTTTTTTTGGTTTGTTTGTTCTAGCTGGGTTGCATCCTAATAGCAAGATCCATTTTCTCTGTGATGCCAATGCTGGTCTTGGTAAACCGGTTTTCTTTGATGTAAGTTTTCCTATTTCTGAGATTTTGATTATAGGTAATTATGTACATTAATCCACTGGCATTGACAACCTATTCTGTATCAGTTTTCATTTAAATAATTAAACTTTCTGAGACAAAGACATTAGGACTAAAGTATTTCTAAAAGGAAATATTATTTTAAGCTTTCTCTTGTAAAGCAAATGTAGACAATTATTTTAATAGGATGGCCTTTAAACTTAATAGTTTCATACATCCTTTATTATATATAAGACAAAAGGATATATACTAATAATAAATATATGTTGTTTATTCCCTCACCATTGGGTACAACTGAGTTTCATGCTCATAGCAATCATTGGGCACAAATTTTATACTGCCCACTGTAAAAATTTTAATATTAATATCTATAAGCTATTGTTAAGATGTTATTAAGCTGCTCCATTTATATATGGAAAAAAAAGATCAAAAACAAAATAGATTTTTTATATATATATATATATATATATATATACACGCACAAACACTCACTCACACACACAAGTGTATACAGTGTGTGATGGGTAAAGATGTTGCCATCTTATATTTTTAATTTTTCACATGCGTGTTGTTTGTTTTCTATTTTGTCAACTGCAGTGTATAGTAGGATCAATTGGGCATCATCTGTGAGAAAAAAAGAGCACTATGACTCAATTTGCTCCACCAAAAGTTTGGAAACTGTATGCTGTACTGCTTGGCATTTGCACTGGAAGCTCCAATACAAACATTTCAAAGTCTTTGACTGTTAATCTGAGGATAGTGCAGACAATATGGAAAGAGTTGGATGAGTTTAATGGTGATTACGAAAGTACAGCAGCTCGGAAACTCACTCTGATCATTCTAATAAGAACTCTCAAATTTGTTGGTGAGGGCCGGCCTTAAACTCAACACAGAAACCTTAAGGAGGTAGTGCTTCCCTGGGTCAAGAGAGTGGCTGCTGGAAAACCATCTGGCAACAGGACTCTGCATCATGCCACACAAGCAGGAGAACCCAATCATGGCCGTTAGGCAATTTCTGCAACCACATCACTCCTTACATCCCCCAGACTGCAACCTCCTTGATTATTATGTGTGGGGGCATAGTTGGTCAAGAGACTAACAAAACTCCTTGTAACACCAGAGATGAAGGCAAGTATTATGACAGTATTCACCAACTTAAACAAGGAGACCATCCAGAAGAGTTGCAGGAGATTCTGAAGTTGTCTGGAGGCCATGGTTAATCCACTGATGATTTTATTAAATAAATTTACTCTTAAGTATTTCAAGGTATATTTACAAAATTACACAAAAATATCTGTTAAAATGAGATGAGTGTTATTTTCATTTTTGCATTTAGTGATATACTTGAAGAACTAATGAGATCTATTTTCATAAGCAGTACCCCTAAGAAAACCAGACACAAATGAATATGAATTCCACCAGACAATCAGCCTAATGAGCCACATAACAAAACTCATCTGAATTCTGATGAATAGAGCATGCAGCATAATTAGACTCGAGAAATCTGAAGATGTATTCCAAAAGCTAAGCAGAGTATTAAGAGACAGAAAACTTCTTCAGAAACAAAGAAAAGAGTAATAAAGTGATATCTGTCCTCCTATATGACAGTGAGTGCTGGACAATCTCCTTGAGAATGAGGAAGAGACTTGAAGCAAACAGAAATGTAGTTTTACAGAAGGATTCTGAGGATATCATGGACTGAGCATGTAATCAAGGACAATGTTTTAGAGAAAATGGAACCAAAAAGAAAACTTATACTTAGCATCAGAAAGAGGCAGTTGAAATTTCAAGGCTTGGAAAATTTGATACTCCTAGGACATACCGAGGGCAAGGAACAGTGGAAAACAGTGCATAACATATTTGATGAGCTTAAGTAAATGCAAGGTGGAACAGAGTTTAGGAGAAATAACTAAAAGACAAAATTATCAAGAACAACAAAGGACAGGAAATTGTGGAGAGCCATGATCGCCTATCTCCTGAAGGAACATGGCACTTAAAGAAGTAACAAATTTATAATAAAATCAGCCATTTATGATATGGGCCATTAACAAAACTGATTGTAATGTAAAATTTATCTAAATGCATAATAATACAGTATAGATTTTAATACACCCTGTATTACTTCAAACATTATTTTCAGTAGAAACAGATGCCCTATTTTTATTTTAAACAGTGTGTATTAAAGTACACCAGTGTGGTTTCTCCTACAAAGGGGGGTGCAATTTGGAACCTGGCCAGAAAGCACATTTTCTTTGAGTTTTCTCAAGTGTGCAGGTTGATAGATGTAATACACACTGTTTAAGATAATGGAGCATCTATTTCGAACATGGGTAAACTAAAAATGTCAAAAATAAATTTATTAATTCTTTAGAAATATATAGAAAATCTAGTTAATGTTTGTGGTGTTTATTATATTCTGATGTCCTATCAAATGATGAAATATTGTTGTCAAATAAATAAAATTATTATTACTTTAGAGTTAGATATCAAGTCCTTTATTTTCTTGTAATGGATTTATTACATGTATTTTTTGTTTTTTTTTGTTTTTTTCTCTAATAGAGAATGACCTGTGAAACATCCTTCTTATGGAAAACAAAATATGTATGTCCCCCTGTCTTAAAGGAGTGTTATATTTCTCACCTTGGTAATAATTATGACCTTGGTGTTCTTGCAAACACACACTCTTGGAAAGTTATGGATATATCTGGAAACACGTGAGTCCTTTTTTTTTTTTTTTTTTTTTTTTTTTTTTACTCCCTTCAATTTTACACAATTTCATCTTGATGACTGACATGTTATTCTTATTTAATTAGTCTTTTTTTTTTCTTTTCTTTTTTTTTTCTTTTTTTTCTTTTTTTTTTTTTCTTTTCTTTTTTTTCTTTTCTTTTTTTCTTTTTTTCTTTTCTTTCTTTTTTTCTTTTCTTTCTTTTTTTCTTTTCTTTCTTTTTTTCTTTTCTTTCTTTTTTTCTTTTCTTTCTTTTTTTCTTTTCTTTCTTTTTTTCTTTTCTTTCTTTTTTTCTTTTCTTTCTTTTTTTCTTTTCTTTCTTTTTTTCTTTTCTTTCTTTTTTTCTTTTCTTTCTTTTTTTCTTTTCTTTCTTTTTTTCTTTTCTTTCTTTTTTTCTTTTCTTTCTTTTTTTCTTTTCTTTCTTTTTTTCTTTTCTTTCTTTTCTCCTTTTCTTTTTTTCCTTTTCTCCTTTTCTTTTTTTCCTTTTCTCCTTTTCTTTTTTTCCTTTTCTCCTTTTCTTTTTTTCCTTTTCTCTTTTTCTTTTTTTCCTTTTCTCATCTGGATAACCAAATACTGTGAATATGTGTAGACATTTGCATTTTGTTTTCCTTTCTCCATATAGATGATGATTTGTCTGCTGGTATACTTGAAAATGTTATAGTTGATAGTTTGAATCTTTTTAAACTGACAGGACACTATACTGAGATGAATTTAGAGCAATATATGTGTTACTTCAATGTAATATTTTCTCTTGAACCAATGAAAGGGAAACTTGGATTCCATAACAAACATTTATCTATAATATATATTCTGCTTGTTTCGTCCTTCCTGCATTTGAAGGTTAAACATTCAGTAATAGCATATTTCTAAATACATTGTGCATTAAAATTTAATTAAATGAAGCTTGCCGGGATTTTGAATCCCTAACATAGAGATATGCAAGCAAGTGTTATCTTTTAGGCTTGCATTCTACTGTTTAGAGTAGAATTTACAGATCGTGGCAGCTATAAGGGAGATGTGATTAAATATACTTTAATGTTTAAGAAAAATTTATTCAGTAGTATTGTTTAGGTAATATGCATTATAACATTGCACAAATAAGCTATATTGCAGAAAAAGGAATTTTCAACAATATACACATTTTTTTTTATGTTTTTATGGTTATTTTTTAACTTATCGAAAATGACATTCTTGTATATATAGTTATGGATAATATTATACATTAATTACTTTTTTTTTTTTTTTTTTTTTTAATTAATAACTATTTGTGTTCAGTTGTTGATATTAATAGCCGTCAGCTGATGTGTTCAAATTTTGGAATAATGCAATAAATAAAGTTTAAATTTCATCTCTCTGATAGATGTTGTGATCTGTTAACTCTGAAATTTTATTACAGTGACTACCATATATACTTGCATATCATACAACTTTTGAAGACCGCATTTTGAAGCTGATTTGACTACAGTAAATGGATATATAGTTTGGTCAACAGTGTAGCCAGGGCCAACAGTACATATTCTAATTTTATGTATGATGCGACCCCCACTTAAAATTAGGTTCAAAATTAGGTTTTCAAAAGTCACATGTGAGTATTTCTAATAATGGAAATGATTACAAAGAAAATTTTAAATTTAGATTTCCTTGTTTAATGCATCTGAATATTATCTGGAAAAAACATCACTAATTTCAACAATTGCAACCTAAAACACAAAAACGTTTCAAAATTTCCAAAATAATTTTACTGTATATACAAAAGTTGGTTTTGTTTTGTTTAAAAAGGGAATAATGTTTGATTTATGGATTTTGATCACTGTCCAATTGCAAATAGATTAAATTTGCAATTATTTCCCTTTGTAACTGCTTTTTCAAATTTTCTAAGTTTAATTGAAGGTGCTATATGCAAAATTAAGTTTTGAGCAGTGAATTTTATCTTGTAAACTATTTGTTTGAGTTCTTTATCCAATTGAGAACTAAAAGAAGTTAAGCTATATGGGAACGTCTTTCATATTTATTTAACCTTTATTTTTATGACTTTGTTTATAAACTGGTAATCAATTGGGGTATAGTTTAGTTGTGTCTCTGTCTGCCTTTATGTTAATATGAAGGATGACTAAAATTCAACTTTATTTTTCTCTTCTTCCCTAAGGTACTGGATCAATGTGTGTCAAGCCCTCCATAACCGACCAAAGTCTCCACAATGTCCTGGCAATGCTGCTGTCTGTATGCAGACAAGAGATAAAAAATTGATTACTCTTGGTACCGTCTCTTCCCAAATTTTATATATTGATAGTAAGTGCATTTTAGTCCTCTACTCAATTACTCTTTAATGTAGTTCTTGATAAAGATTTTTTTCTCCCCCAATCAAAATTGGGTTAAACTACAATACAACCACCAGCTTACCAAGACATTCTGTTGGTTACTTAGTATGTGTATTTTTTAAATTCTTAATATATTAAAAAATAATTTACAAGTAATTAGAGTGTAATTCGTACCTTTTTAGGACTACTCTAATATCTACAGAGTGTCCCAAAAGTAATGGCTCATCTAAAACCAACTACTCAAATCTCAACATGTCTTGAAGCCAGCATAGATTCCTGGACAACTCCTCCAGATTTCTTTCCATTAACATTGAACTTTATCAAGACATGTGGTGATCAGTATCTTCATGACTGAAAAAAAATGATTTGAAATGAATAGCAATCACAATGAATCTGCATTTTGTGAATTTGTTCATTTAGAGACAAATCCAGCATTACTTTTGGAACAGCCTCTATATTTTCTACCTGTATATAAAGCAGAAGATTTAACAGTAAAAGTAAACAAGTGTGTTTACTATGCAACTGCTTGTTTTCACTCACTATCACAATAGGCTTATGACCACATCATGTTGAAACACTGGTTCCTGTATGATCATTGAAGTTAAGTAACATTAAGCCTGATACCAAGTTGGGTGACCGCTAGGGAATACCAGGTGGTGTAAACTTGGATGTACAGGTAGTGTAATGGATAACAACTCAGAATTGTTAATCAGAAAGCAGTTCCAATTCCTGTTGGGTTCATTATATTCACTTATGCGTAGATACTCTTAGGAAAGGTGTGAATCCACTTCTCCTCCCAGCTATGGTTTAATTAGTAAGACTAATCACTAAACTATTATTATCTCAAAAAAAAAAATCCTTACAATGAAAATATTTTCTGGCTTTAAATAACCTGCAATGAGTTAAGCTGTAAAAATGAATGGATTAATTAATTAAAAAAGAATTGCAATAGACACATTGGATGAGTGAACACAATAGATTTAATGGCTTTTAGATTTCCTGCTTTTTAGGAAAAAAGCAATGACAATTTAGAATAATTTTTGAAAAATGGGAGTTGTTTTTGTTTGTTTTCATAACATTTTACATAAATCATTTTTCCCCTTTTATTGTCAAGTCCGGACGCCAGTTAACAATCCTGTGATAATTTTGCAATACTCAAGTGATAAACCAGTTTGTGCCAATAACAAAAATGCAAAGATAATCATCAGATTTTCTTGTGCCAATGTTATGGGAGCCCCACATTTCAGGTAAGCAATCTTGTAATGGTTCCTCTATCTACGATGTAATAAATCTGATTCTTTTTTTTTTTTTTTTTTGTTCTAGTAGGACACATAAAATATGTTGAAAATTGAAGCTTGTTGAAAAAGAAAAAAGTACACGAATATGAAAGTCTAGTAAAGAATAGTCTTCATTAGCTGACGTTTTCTGATATAAAATCCGTATCTTTTGTGAAAGAAGTGGATAATGCAATCATAAGAAAATCTTTCTTTTAATTGAACCCAATTTAAAAAAAAAAAAAAGAATGGGGACATCCACATCATTTCACAAAATCATAATCTTATTTGAGTGTAAATATAAAACTGTCAATAATTGGTTATATATTTAGAGATAAGTATTGTCCTAAATTTTGCTTGGTGTAAAATTTGGAGATTTTTTTTTCTTTTTTCAGCAAGAAAAATGAAGAAAACTGCACTTACGAATTTGTATGGAAAACCCGAATAGCTTGCAAAGAAAAGAGGTAAATTTGAAATATGACTTCAGTAGTTTTTTAATTAGATAATTTTAATTAATAAATTAATTAGATGAGATTTATTTCTATTATATGTCCAAAATAAACTTATTTCTGGGAAATTTCTTATTAATTCTACTGTATTCTGCCTAATAATGTTTTACTGAAAACACTTGAAAATGTAAAGACAAAGGATACATATAGTAGTTGCACCAATGTCTATAGTCATATTTGATCCTATGATCAAAGCATTATGACAGGTATCCAAATAATTTCAAAGAAATTTAACATGTGTAGCACTTTTGTTTGTGACCAGATTATCTTTTTGTTAATAAAGATTATCAGAATATGAGACATGACAAATACTACTTTTTTTTCTTTTTTTTTTTTCAATTTTAAGAGTTCCTGTTAATGATGTGAATGGTATTCTTACTGATCCAAGAACAATGGGCAGAATTTATTTTGGTAATCTGACTCATGGAAAGTAAGTACCTATTTTCTATAGATATTTTATACACTTACTTTAATTTATGTTTGACTAAAAAAAAAAAATAAATGTAATATTTCAAAAAAAAAAAAAAAACAAATAAATGTAATATTTCAAAAAAAAAAAAAAACAAATAAATGTAATATTTCAAAAAAAAAAAAACAAATAAATGTAATATTTCAAAAAAAAAAAAACAAATAAATGTAATATTTCAAAAAAAAAAAACATAAATGTAATATTTCAAAAAAAAAAAACATAAATGTAATATTTCAAAAAAAAAAACATAAATGTAATATTTCAAAAAAAAAAACAAATAAATGTAATATTTCAAAAAAAAAACAACAAATAAATGTAATATTTTTAAAAAAAAATACAAATAAATGTAATAATATTGCAAAAAATAATGTAATGATTACAAAAAAAATAATTGTACTGAAAATATTATCTTTTTGAAAAAATAACTGGTTATTCTTTAAAATTTTCTAGACGGTTTAGAAAAGTTTACGCACACAATATATGATTAATCTGACTGATAAGTAATTGCTAAATCTATCAGTAAAGTTTAATAGTGGAGATTCTAAAATTAAACTAGTAACAGACTTTTACAAATTTAGCAAAAAACTCATTTTGTTGATAATAATAAAAATCTAAAAAAATTCAACAAAATTATTAAATGGTGATATTTACTGAAAAAATTATTTTTGCTTTTATTCCAGAGTATGAAACTTTCTTTTAAAGTTTTTGTTATTTCAGTAAGAATTATATATACATTTTTTTTATTTTTTTATTTATTTTTTTTTTGATTTCCATATGATTTTAATGTTCGGTTTACTTTTCAGGACATTCCATACAATAGAATTTCAGGGTCCTGTATTATTCCGATATGATATTAATTTTGATGGGCATCTACGGCTGGATTCAAGTAAGGAAAACTCACAAAAATGCCAAGGTGCAGCAGTTTGCCAGACAAAACCATCTGATATATTTTACTATAAAAACCTGGGAAATGCTCAGAATAAGAATTTTTACTTGGATGGTAAGTTTTTCACCTAAATGCTATAGAATATTGCCAACAGGAAATTTGAGTTACCTTTTTTTTTTTTCTTTTACACCATTTTACTTAACAAAGTAACTGTAGCAATAGTGGCACTAATTTTAATTTTTGGAACTTTTTTTTTTATAATAAAGCAAGACTAAAATGTTCTGTCAAATGAGTTTCATTTTTTCTATCAAATTTAAGGATTATTTTTATTCAGCTTTTAAAATACATCTCTATACAGCAGTGTTTCTCTTCTGTTAACTTGGGGTGCACTATCTCTCAGGGAGGATTAGTGCACCAAAGTGCACTGGTTGAGAAACACTGCTCTACAGGTTTAATGTTAATCCATTAACTGTGGCAAGAGCAGATGAGTTGTAGTTTTCTAAATATAACTAACTTTAATTTTTGAATCAATTAATGAATTTTTTTTCTCTTATTTAAATATGATTTTGAATAATTTGAAAGATTTAGAAACTAAAAATATTCCTTATTTTATATGGTAGATGTATAATCCAACATCAGTCTTTACATATGCTGTACTTTTGTCTTGTATCAGCTACAGAAATGCCATGTCAAATCAAAGATCTTTTTGGTTTTGTTTCTTTTTGAATGATTAAAATCATTAAAACAACATGCTTTGATGATGGGGGAGAAAAAACTAGAAATTAACTTCTTTGATTGGAGAAAGGAACGATTATTTGATGTCCTTGACCCACAGATAGAACTAAATTTCCATAATTCATATTGAGTTATATACATGTGTAACGAGTAGAAATTTCTATCGTTGAGAGTTGAGCCATCAAACAACAATGTCTGAAGTTCCTTTCATTCACAGTTAATGGATTAATATTGGCCATAGAGACATTACTTGTGACATGTTGTTTGCAGCATCAATATTTACTAAATTTAGATAATGCGGGAGGACTTGCCTGCCATGAAAAATTAGCATTTGAAGTCTAGGCCTTTTACCTGGGCTCAATAATAGGCAACACCAGTAGCCTCTGGTCATGTCCTAAAAGAACAAGATTTATATTTGAAACCTCACACCTAAGAGTAATAATCTGTGGTAAATTTGACCAGTTTATTTTCCTCCCTTCAATTTCCTCATCCACTTTACCATTGTTACTGATATGTTCCAGTCGTACAAAGAGGTGCTGAAAATTTCTTAGCCTTACCCACCCAACTCGCAATGACTTTTGATCAGATTGAAAACATTTTACAGCAGCTTAGTATATGGGAAATCCTTTTTGTACACAAAATGACTGCCATATTTTCTGATTTCCCTCATCAATGTTATAATTTCTTTTTGTGTTTGCAGTAGATTTCCTGGATTTGGAAATAACCTCCCCAGAAAAATGCCGTTCAAATCCATCAAAAAATGTGAAAACAATTATTGAATTCTTTTGTAGTCATTTGGCCAGTGCAGTAAGTAAAACTTAAAATGGTTACGTTGTGTTTCACCCTTGTGCCTTCAAATGAATGATGTGTGAAAAGGAGTTATTCCCTTGACGCGGTGATCAATGTTTCTTTACAAGATTATAAAAATATGTAAACCAAGTACAATG
The DNA here is from genome assembly GCA_963932145.1 of Acanthosepion lycidas. NCBI lineage: Eukaryota > Metazoa > Mollusca > Cephalopoda > Sepiida > Sepiidae > Acanthosepion > Acanthosepion lycidas. Next base: position 81,736,809 of record OZ010585.1, on the reverse strand, counting down.
CAATATTATTTATTTTTATAAATATTAGTTACTATTTCCTTAAGAAATAAATTTGAAAAATCTTTTTATTCAAAATTACATAATTATCAATATATTTATATCGAGTACAATGCAATATTTATAATGTACCATTTTATGAGCAAAAGTTTTTTATTCACTCTAATAAATAGTGTTCAATATCTTTGTTGGCGATTATCAAGAATAAATCCACTTTCATGTTTGGATTTTATTAATATTATAATCATTGTTTTTTAAAACAATAAACATTACCAAGAGTCAAAAGTGTATACAGCAATAGTGATGTCGAGGGAATAATCATCCTTTTGATACACCATTATTTTGTGGACACAAAGGTTAAAAATTGTTGATTTATTTTTAAAGTTTAAAATAAAATTAAAAATATTTGATATTTTTTCCCACATAGCTATCTGTGTTAGGAAAACATTCAGGTTTTCTTTCTTAGCAAGGAATAAATAAACCCATTTTTTTTATTGCAGACAAAAGCAACTGCTTGTATAATTGGGAAGAGTTTGTCTGTTATACATTACTAAACACTTCAGTGTATAGGCTGAAAATTTGATATGCATATTTATTGCATTCAAAAGAAAATTGTTAATTATTGTTTGTAACCTGCATGAGTAAGACTATAATTACTAATGTGTAGGAAAAAATGTTTTTGAAAAAGCTTTCATAGAAAAACTTTTCCTTCAAAATATCTCTTTATTGAAAACATACCAAGAACAAATTAATTATCTTTTTTACTGTCAATTTATCATTGAAAAAAATAAGTTAATGATCTTTATTCCTAATTAGACATTTCTTGGATCAGCAAAAAATGAAATATTTCAAGGACTACTTATTAGGAATATATAAGTTTTACATTGCTACTTAGAAATTGTGGGGTTGTAACCAGCTTTGATCTCGAGCTTAACGACTTATCAGGTGTAGAGGAGTACTTCAATTAGTACATTAAAAAAAAGAAAAAAGATTGTACAAAAAATAACATTCCTGTTCAAGTGTTAAGTCACCTAAGAATTTATGTACTAGCAAAACAATTAAAAAGGGAGAGGTAGTCATTAGAGATAGCATGTTGTTGTTTCAGGTATCTACAAGTGTGATTTTCATATATATATATATATATATACACACACACACACACACAAGCTGAATTACTTGCACCTTGCTGCATGTCATATTTTTTTGTAAGAAAATGACTATTGATTTTAAATCATTGTTATAATTTGTGAAGAAAAATGATGCATTACAATATTACTCAATGATCTTGCTGATGTGACCTCCATCTTCTGGCTTTCTCCTTCTATATTTTGCATAGGAGTCATTCCCTTGTTCAAATTTAATTTTAATTTAAATCAAAGGGAAAAAAAATTTTCTGTAGGGTTTTGTGCACCCTGAGGATCCTCTTTGATCAAAATGAAATATACTTATCCAAGTACCCTGGGTAATGTAGTTCCAAAATATATATTGTTATGGGGATTTATCTCCAAAACCCAAAAGGAGTTCAATAAGACAGCCAGAAAAACAGAGGCTATAACTTTACATATATAGTAATGCCTTGAGATACTCATGTACTGATATGAGTTTTTTGAGATACAAGCTGGAATTTGGCTGATTTTTTTTTTTTTTTTTTTTTTGTGCTTTGAGATACAAGCGAGCTTCAGCTAAGCATCTGCAGTGCATGTGTTCACCTCTGCTCTGAAAAGATCTTTGTTGTGTGTTTTTTTTTGTTTTCGTTATTTTGCAAAATTCCTTTAGTGGCACCATGGGTCTGAAGAAAGTAGTGTAAAGAGCAGTGGTGAACTTTTAGAGGCCTGGAATGGATCAGAAGTATCCCCATTAATTTCAATAGGGAAAATTGATTTAAAATACAGTTGTTTTGAGTTATGAGCTTGGTCTTGGACTGGATTAAACTTGTATCTTAAGGCACTACTAATATATATATATATATATATATATATATATAATGAGAAATTAATTTTAATTAAAAATGAACAAAGTAAAATGGTGATTAAGCTTTTAAAAAAATGTCTGGGATTAAAATTGTATAAGAATTATTTTAGTTTTGAAAAGGATAAACCATTTTAATTTTAATAAAAATTTCAACATACGTTGAAGAGTTTCAGATTTATTCTCCTTTGCTAAATGGATATGGTATCTGTTTTTGCTAAATGTGTAAAGCAGTTTTTCTAGATTTGACAAATTATTTATAATTTAATTTATATTTTTAAAAAAAATTACTAAATTAAGATGGATAATTTTAGACTAATTTTGACTATCAATTCTTCTATTGTAGGATCATCCAAAATTTGTGTATGAATCAAATGAATGTTTGTTTCTTTTCACATGGACATCTTCAATTAGCTGTTTTCATTATGAGTAAGTTTTATGTTGGATTTCATTCTTCCCTGCCCTTACATTCTTTGTATTATTTAATTTTACTGCAAGAAAACTCAACAATTGTTCGTATGTTGTTTCAATATCACATTGTAAATTGAAATCCTATTGTCATCTCACAATGCTGTAAGAGTCTCCTCTTCTCTCTCTTTGGTCGGTGTTTATATATTTATTTGTCATACTGTTTTTCCCGACACATACACATCATGAGCACAGCTGGGTCAACTATATGTCAGGAGCATCTGTCAGGTCAATCTGCAGATGCATCTGGCTTCTTTGATGATCTAGTGTGACAGTGCAAAGTCTATTCTGGCATCCTCTAAGATGTGTGTCCATCATATTGTTACAGGTGGTATATTGGCCTGCAAACAGATATTGAATGACAGAAGACAACAAACAAAATGAAGACTTGAGTAAAAAAACATATATTGCCAAGTTTATTTTTGTTAAGGAAAATACATCAATAAAAATAAGGTACAGTGCACTAGGCTGAAAAAAATCTCTACAAGCTCATGTAGACAGTGAGAAGAGCATTGTCCTGAGAAGGACTGTTTATTGCATATCGTTGCTGCTTGTGAGGATAGTAGGAGCTGGAGGCCTGCAGATAGTGATGGCTGGAGTTGTTGGCCAACTGAAACAGATACTACACTTTGGTCCTAGTCATTTGGGCCATGGAAGGTATTACTTACCCAAGTATCCCTACTGAAATGGGATGTGACACAAGGTCGGGTTTGATGTGGGGAACTGGGCATGTACACTCGGGCCAGGGACAAAAATCTGCCTTGTCCCCTACAACTGTTGTGCTGGCATCAGGATGACCACCAATCCCCCCCTCCTCTCTAGTCTGCAAAAGGTGCTTTATTTGTGCTTTGAGGCCTTTTATATCATGGATCAGTTTTACTACGATCACTTGTTAAGCTTTTACTTCCAGTTGTTTAAAAAAAAAAAAAAAGAAGTGTGGGTTCTGACAGGATACAACAACATATGGGGTCATTATTTACATTATTTGGTCTATTGTCACCATATTTATTACGTTTCAGCCGTTGTACACTCCGGCCTTCTTCAGGTGGTTGGAATGTCAAACATAACCCTTTATTTCGCTCACTGGAGTAGTCTGTTCTAGTTCCACGTGCCTTGTTTAATGGATGTCAGTTATCAGTTATCTCCTGTTAATTTCCCTCTAAAAGTTCTCCACTGCCTTAACCGGGTATTGAACTCACACTCTTTAGGTCCTGTCACTGGATCTAACTAACACCTTTATCCAATGTGCCATGTGCCTTTGGCACAGTGGATAAAGGCATTGGTTAGATCCAGTGACATCTGTTGGTTAAAGCAGTGGAGAACTTTCAGAGGGAAATTAACAGGAGATAACTGACATCCATTACACATGGCACGTGGAACTAGAACAGTCTACCGCAGTGAGCAAAATAAAGGGTTAAGTTTAATATTCCAACCACCTGAAGAAGGCCGGAGCGTACAATGGCCAAAACATAATAAATATGGCGACAAAGATGAGGACAATAGTCCAAATAATGTAAATAATGTACATAATCCCTCATCTCAGAAATATAGACAGATATGTGGTCATTGCAGATCAGCATCAACAAAGGTTTCTGACTGATATTAAATCATGATCAACCTCTCTCAGGTTCCTCATTGAATTCAATTCTGATCATATATTTCTTCACATGAATCATATACTGTAAATTAATTCTTTTTAATGACTTTACATAACCAAAAAACGATTAGAGGTTTTGTTTGTTTGCTTGTTTTTTTTATGTTTTTTCGTTTTTGTTTTTTTTTTTTTTTAACTGACAGGATAAAAAATTGTTGAAAGATGCAAAACAAAATTCTAATTATAATAAATTCTTGATATTTTTCAGCACAATTCCACCAAGAATTAAAGAAGACACAGCAGATACTCATTCAACATCAAACACGACACTGACTGTCATTGGTGTGTTTTCTGGCCTTCTTGTTTTGTGTATTATATTATTGGTGTTAAGCAGACCAGAAAAACGGTAAGTTTAAACCTTTTCCTTTTATCAATACATGTCCAAATTATTCATATAGAGAAGTTCGAAGAGAATGATTGCTGATTCTGACTTGGCTGAAGTTGCTTTCACTCATTCTACACTAATCCAATCCATATATTACAAGATATATTTGTTTTTGTTGGGATGAAGACCCCATTTATATGCTTTCACTAACCTCTTAATCCCTGGCAAAATATAGCATGAATTTCACAAGTGATCAAAAGACCTCAAGAGCAGAGTTAAGCCAGTTCATCTTGATGACAATCCAGAGATACCTGACATTGTAGAAGCAGGATTTTACACACAAGTAGATTGTAACACTATGTCCTATAATTACTTGTGTGGAATCATCTTAGGCAAATATGATGGTCATACTATTTTTCAGAAGTCTCTAGAACAGTGGTTCTCAACCTTTTTTTTTAACCAATGTGCACCCTTTTCACCATAAGTCAGAATGTCTTTCCTACTGCTTCCAAGATTGTTCAACTCAAAAGGTGCATTCCAAATAAAGGTGCATGTATTATTGAAAATCTTCATACTTTTCCGTATTAGTACGTGTCTGTGATACTGCGCCGTCGGCCCATGGTTATCTCCCTGTTGTAGCGCAAAACATTATTTCTCCTACCAGCGTTTGGGGTTGATTCTTAGTCACTGCCACCAGCCTGTGTCCCGGTCAATTGGTGGTCGTTGCTACCTGGCGGAATCCTTTGGTCAGCGTACCAATTGGGATGGTTTGTCAATGCTAACGGCTTTACACCAGCTACAACCGGTTCGACACCAGCTCTGTTGTTACCAGCTCATCTTCCAATGTCTGGTTACCGAAGGAACTGCTTCGATCTCAAGTCTAACCTATTCACGTTGTGATTTTGATCTTAGGTAGATGAGATCAATCGGGTGTCGGGCCATAGTGTAAGATGAGACTAGACCGGAGGGGATATCACACAAGCGTCAAGAAAAGAAGCAAATAAAAACCCAAGAGGTTCAAGTATGTTAAAAGTAACAAATTAACTTTTATCCGTCTGTTATATACAGGAGTGTGTATTTTCTCCCAGCCCGTTTTCTACGGAGTGTGACACTTTTACACTTCTTAGGCAAGTTCTGGTCTTCTAAGTCGACTGCTTCAGGTTTTAAATGCTGGTTTAGCTTTGTTTGTCAGTATAACTTGCTATTGGTAGGATAAGCAAAGTCGGAGGTTATGGAATCTCTCAATCAGTTTCTGCAAGGCAACACTCTGGTTCCTGTAACTCCAAAGGCTCTAACTGGCGAACTACCCTAAACAGCCCAAAAACTAGTCTGGGGTTTTCAGTGAATCCCGATTTCTGACAAGAAACCTCTTTGTTGTCAGGCCAAGAAAATTGATTACTTTCCATTTTGGAAGATTAATCACTTTCCATTTTGGGGGGGTCCCTTTGTCCATGAGGAGAAGTTGGAGGAGAGCTATCCTCTAATATTGATACCTCATACCAATCCTTTCAGTGGGTGTTAATAATTTCTCCATCTTTCTCATCAAATTACCTCCGGCTATCGCAATTGCTACTACTTGACCAATGGTGTCCCAGCTATGCGGGCGTAGCTAAGCTGGCCTCATTAAAATTATAACCCAGAATTTTTTTGTTTACAAAATTCTTTTTCCCATTGGCCAAAATTTTTACGAATCTCACATGGCCACTTAAAATCTCTCAGATCTTTTTGTCACTCTGTGTCTTCTTAACCAGCACTTTTTACAAACTCCATCCATCAGTTGTCAAAATCTGCCATCTGGTCCCTTCATGAAGTTAGCGGTTACTGGAACCCTTGGCTTCTTGAGAAAAAAAATAAATTGATAATAAATTTCTTTATCTCCAAATCGGCAATTCTTCCGAGATATTTTTCTCATGCCAAAATTTTATAATCGACACATGGCTACTTAGAGTCAGTACTGAAGATGACATCTTGGAAAAGTAAATAATATTAATTCTCTCTACTCCGTATCGGCAAATAATTTCGGAATATTTTCTCATGCCAAAATTTCCACGATTACCATATGGCGCTGCCATTGCTGGCACTTAAGATGATATCTTGTTCTCGAGTTTTTTGTTAGTCATTACTTTTACAAATATCATTAATCAATTGTCAAAAGCTCACATATGGCCTTTTTGTGAGTCCACTGTTTATGCCAATTCTCGGGTTTTTGAGAAAAGCAACTCGATCTTATTTTTAACATAAAAAAAAAATAAAAATCTCAGGCTATCTTCTTTTCCGTTCTCAGTATTTTCTTGTGTAATTTTTATGGTTAATTAGTTAATTAATTACCATAGCTAAATAGTATCATGTATATTTACAGTGATTATTTTTATAAAGGTGTTTTACAAGTTTAATAGCAATAAAAAAATGTTGATGGATTTTTAAACTTTAATACAATAATTTGTTGTAACTAATTTTCACCTAAAACATAATTTAATAAACAAAATGTTCATTCTGCAAATGTTGTTTCAACATTCATTTGACAAAACTTTGCTACAAAATACACACTGAGGCCTTTCTTCTGATGAGGATGATAGATACAAATCCATAGTGAATATAAGAGTCATCATACTTATCTCTTTTTGACATTATGTGCATAACTCTGACATCATTTCTAAATTAAATCCTCCACAAGGCAAGAGGATGTGACAAGATCCTTGTTATTGTCCTAAATAAACATGCTCCTGAGCTGGCTCCTCTTCTCTCCAAACTTTACAACAAATGCCTTGCAGCTTCCTGGATGTTCTCTGCAGTTTGATTTTTTTAAGATCTCTAGAGAACACTGACCACTGCAAATTATCACCCTATACTTATGTCATTTTGGCAAAGTACTCTAGGCTCTAATCAATGCCAAATTAGTTAAGCATCTTACTTCACACAATTTTCTTTCAGACAATCAATATGGTTTTTGTTTCACAAGGTCTACTGCTGATGTGTTAACAGCCATCACCAAATTTGTTTGTTAAGCCTTAGATAAGAATGGCAAAGCTCAGGCTGCAGCTTTAGATATCTGAAAGCCATTCAACAGGATTTAGCATGCTGACTTTCTATGCAAGCTTAAGGGCTACAGTGTCACAGGATGAATATTTGGCTTAATTTACATTCATTCCTAAGAATTCATGTAATGGAAGTTGTGTTGCACTGGCATACTTCCAGATCATTTCATACCAACACAAGGGTGGTTCCCCTTGACACTATCCTTGAACCTACATTGGGGAGAATATATATTGATGATCAGAAACAATATAATCAGTTCCCAACTAAGTATTTATGCCTTAGTAGAAAATTCAACAGGGCTGACAGTGCAAACTGCTCTTGAAAATGACTTCCAATAAGTGGTTAACTGGGGCAAGAAATGACTTGTAAATTTTAATGCTTCAGAATCTACTTTCATTTAATCCCCACAGAGAATCTATTCTGCCTGTCATCAGCATGGCTGATGCTAAACTCCAGGAGAGCAATACATTGCACCTTCTTGGCATCACATTTTCCACTGACAAAGTAAATCGTCTATATCGAATCAACTTCTATGCCTACTGCAAGGAAAGCTGTTTCTTGTTGGAATCTATTCTGTACATTTACAAACCTGCAATTCATCCATGCATTGAATACTGCTGACCTCATATCTGGTCTGCTGCTCCTGCTGTACATCTCAAGATTCTTGGCAAAATCCAAAGCATTTGTAATGTAATCAATCCTGACCAGGGCATCTCAACTTCAAATCCCTTTGTCATTGATGTGATATGACTTCCTTCTTTCTTTTCTACAAATATTTTCATGCCAAATACTCTGATTAGCTTATTTCCCTTGTGCCTTGACTACATAAATTTCAACATGTTATTAGATTAGCAACTAAAGTCACACAATTTTACTAACTATTGAATTACCTTGATGCAACCACCACTTCAACTCTCTTATATATGAAATTGGAAAACAATATTCAACTCTTTTAATGATGATCTACAAATTTTCTACTGGATTAATATCTGGAGAGGATTGGAGCCGTTCCATTAATTTGTTTATGAAATCTTTTTGGTAATGTGCGCCTGGCAATGTGTCAAGACCTGAAATTTGTGACAAGAACTTCAAATTTAGTAGAAAGATCAGTTTGTGTTTGAACAATGTTATGAAAGAAATTTGTAGTAGGTTAAGTAAATGTTTTCTATAGTGGGCCTTTTTGGTCAAATAACTTTAGTTACGATGATATTGACTTAGCTGAAACATATCAATAATTTTGTTCCTGTTGTTTTCATAATGTAACTAAAATGGATTATCTGCATTTAAGACCTAAGATCATATTCTAACTTTTATCTATAAAGAAAAAAATGTCTTTGTGTAGGAAAAATGAAACAAAATTATTTTAAATAAATAAATTTATTTTTAATTTGTTTATTTTGCAGGGCATTTATGATGGAAAAAATGAAAAGTCTTTTTACAAGAAATCATACTGGCACAGCCAGATATATCAATGTAAGTACATCTTTTTGAAGAATTCCCCGCACACTTTTATATGCTTTTAAAATCTACAGCTTGTTACTACAAGTTAACAAGTTTTGAGATTTTATCTTTGTGTTGTTAAATAATTTTGAAGTAACTTCCACAATTCAATAAATGTGGGTTATTAAAAGGAGTCAAGTAGAGTTTTATATTCTATTTCTAAATGCCTGAATTCCCAAAGATATTAATTCTTTCAGAATTTGATAAGAGAATGGCCTGGAAGACTGAATTGTCATTGATTTTCTGAACAAGGTTATAGAAGATTTAATGAAAAATCATTATTGCTAATATTAGAGATGGAGAATTGTAGTTAATAGTTTATGTAGGTGTATTGCACAATTTTTTTTTTTTTTTTAAACTTCTAGAAAAGGTTTTTTTTTTCTTTTGCATCATTGAATGTTTTCCTCTCCTTGTTGAGAAATGCTATCAGTGAAGACTAAAATCCATGTGAATAATGAATACATCTCATAAATTTTTAATTCTATCATGAGTAATTTTTTTTTATCAGCAAAATATTTTTTAATAAGAGAGAAAGGTCTACAACAAAGTAGCCTATGATTAGCCAGAAATTCAAATTTGATTAGTAGAATTTTAAATCTTAAGTATTTATCAAAACATTTCATAAAACCTTATCCAGCACACAATTTTCGAACAGGGATTTTAAGATATTATTTGAAAACTCTATATAACAAAAAAAATGTGACTAAGGAAAACACTGAGTGTTTCCACCTCAGTAATATCTGTATATATGATGAATTATTACAATCTGTTGAAAAAATATTGAGAGGCAGAGAAAGGTTTAACAGTGCAAAACAGCATGGCACAAATAGTTTTATCACACACAGTACATAAATTTGGGAGGAATTTTTTTTTTTGTCAAACAAAACATTCAATAACAGTATGTTCCCTACTTGAGTTTACAAATTTCCATCAATATATATATATATATATATATATATAAATGAATATACATATACATAATATCCAATGTCAATAGCACAACTTGGAGTTTCTTGCAATCTTCTGGTGATGATTCAAAATTATGCATTAAAACTTGTTTATTTAGTTATTGTTGCATAAAATATCAGAATTATATCTCTGTTTGATAACATTAAGCCCTGTATTTATAACACCTGAGGAAGAAATGTATTCATATGTACATTTATGTAGATTTTTTTATTCTACCCATTCTTTTCTAATATATATATATATATATATATATATATATATATAAAGATGAATGTGTAAATAATTCATACCAGCCATACAAGATAGCCAACATCTAATTGTATATTTCCTACTTTAAAAACTAAGCCATTTTATAGCTACATACTCACATAACCCATTATTTACGCAATGTACATAGAACTTGTTAATAAATCTGTTCTCTACTTTTTCTTTTTTCCCTGCTCTGATGTTTTTCAGTTAAAAGAAGATGACACTGATGCTTGCATTTTTGCTGAACTTTGAAAAATTGATTTTTTTTTTTTTTCCTTCTCCCAACTGAACAAAGGGTGATTTGTTCTCATTTTGAATGGCTTTTTTTTTCTCCCCCTCTCCTCTACTCTTGTGCGGTTTCATATTTGCACTTTCAATAACCTGGGAGGAATGTGTTGCTAACTTTCCTTTTTGTTTTTTTTCTGTTTGAATTGACTTTCTCTTCTATTACTTTTATAATTTTGTCTACATTGTTGAAATGAGGTGCTAACATGACATTTTGACTCTTTAAGGTGACTGAATTCACAGTTGAAACCTTCTTTTTTTTTTTTTTTTTTTTTTTTTTTTTTTTTGTAAATATAAAAATAAAATATGTATAACCACAGATACATCAGTATGGAAAAAGGGTCCCCATAATGATCTGTACACAGACCCCCCCCCCCACGCACACACACAAATATTGATTTATTTATGATACCATAGAGCTATCATTACCCCATCTATTCTTACTTACTTTATTAAATAAAATGTGTATGCATATATGCACAAGATCATTTATTGTGATTGTTTTGTTAAAACAGTTAATAGCTGATATCATCAAAAAAACCACCTTCAGAAGGGTGGAGGTAACAGACCTCCCAAAGTACATTAGTGACCTTGCCCCGACCCCAAGTAAAACAAGAGCCTTACTAATGTCATTAATGTGGTAGACGGGAGTGGAAGTACAGAGTGACAGTAGAAGAGAATCAGTTTGATATACAAGGCACATCCTTCTGCCTTCCCCTTTAAGGAAAGATTCCTCTAAGACCACAGACGAAGTACCTCCGACCAATTCAGTTCCAACTGGATATCGAGAGCAAACCAGATGCTGAGTATCTTGACTGGCTCATCCATCTAGGGGGGAAAAAAGGTTCAGGAAGAAAAACTTCTTTCCATGCAGTTGATCTTGGCTTCTGTCACCGTCTTGTAGCCTCTGATTTCTTTCCTGACTTTGTCAATCTCTTTTCTACTTGAAACAAAGACCGAAATGTTGTCAGCATAGGTGGTAGTACCAGGTAGGGAATTCATCTTTAACTTGCAAAGAGAAGGGTTTCAATGCAAGTGTGAAAGTTGGCAACCTTGACGACTGGAGCGAGGCAATATGAAAGGCTTCGATTGTACCCCATTCACTTCTACCAATGCACTGGGAGTCGGATTCAGGTGTGACTTTGGACTGACCTATCAGTGTGGCTTCACTGTTGACTTGCTTAATGATCAAGTGTACCATACGAAGGTTGTCCTGAATAGTTCTGCCCTTCACAACACAAGTCTATTTGGAGCCAATCAGACTAGAGAGGACAGCGTGCAAATAGTTGGCTATGATCTTGGCTAAACTCTTTAACTCTGTATTTAACATAGTTAAAGGCCAAAAGTTACCTATACCAACCCTATTGTTCTTGTCCTTGCTTGATTACACCTCTGGTGTAGTGTTGAATCATAGATCCCTGCTTCAACCAGTTGTTGAAAATCAGTGCCAGCAAAGGAACAAAAACTGATGACTACCTCAAGTACAGCTTATAGGATAGGCCATCTAATCCCAGAGATTTGTCCCAGCCAACTTGCCTCAGCACTTCTCAGATTTCCAACTCTGGAATGGAACACCCACACTCAGCCACTTTAGAAGTCAGCTAAATTGTCGTCAAACTAGGCAGTGCTCAGACCAGATTCCCTGGTGAAGAAATCCTGAAAGTATTCATGAAAAGTTCACATATGCCTGCATTTGTAGTCACAGTTCGATTATCTGGCAATGTGACATCACTGAAATGCATTCTGAACTTCCTCTGCATGTAGTTCAGTGACCATATTTGAGTTATTCTTTTTAACTTAGATCAAGCTCTGGTAGTTAGGGCTTTCTTGATAAGCAAGAAGGCCAACTCTGTCCTAGATAAAGCTATGTTCCCACTATCATGGGATTTAATTGCCCAATTGACTTTTTTCTCACAAGCTATTGTTGCTGCTAATCTATCTAAATTGAGCTGATGACTATAATCAGCAGCAAATGTTCTAATTTTAGATTTGAATTTGTCCCACCAGGCATTCCCAACTACAGCCCCCATCAGTTCCTGCTGTAGCATTAGCAGCTGGTCCCAGAAATCTTGTTCGGCAAACAATGATGAGAGTAGTCAACCATCCTAACTTTAGGCTTATCTAAGTTTATACGTATCCAGACAAGCCTATGATCTGAATAAACTATACAGTGGAAACTTGGATGCCCTAAGAGCCCTACATCAACTCTCCTAACTAAAACTCAGTTGAGGTAGCTGGAACACATTTCTGTAGTCAAGCTTAGCTGCCCCTATTAATCCAAGTCCATATTACCTCCCAAGGGTGTTCAATTACGGTACTCATCCACAAGATCAAACTTATCGATAAAGTCCTGAAATGGTTTCACATTCCGGTTGTTAAATCATATAGGGTTAAATTCAGGTACTATGTCAAGCTCAAGGACGCCATTCCATTTCCCCGTTAAAAGTACCTGACAAGATATCATCAAAAGTGGCTTGGTCCACCAAAACAAATCGGGCTGCTCAGAATGATCACTGGGTACATAAACTCTAATGATATGAAGAGACTTATTCTTTATGGTAACATCAGTATTCAAAGCCTACCTGCTGGAACTGCAAAAACAAGGGCACACACAGCCTTTACAACTTGCTCACCAATTAAACACCTCTCAAGCGGCTATCAAAACATGTTCAATAGAGGGTGAACCCCCTAGACAAAATGCCCTCATAATCACAAGTTGAAAAATGGGTCACCTGCACACAATATATATTCACCCCAAGACACAGGAGGTCACAAGAGAGACTTGCCCTGTGGGACTCTGACCTCAGGCATTCATGCTAACTAACCAAAGTGCCATTATCAAACCAATTAGGGTTGCTCTTCTAAATTGAGCATGGCCGGGTTGAGGACACCAACAACCTGTCCCATTCAACCTGTTACCATCTCAGTCTTGATGGTAATATCATGAGACAGGCTACCAATGTCCAAGGGGAACACGAGTTTTAATGCTCTATACAGGGAGAGGTGAACAAAAAGTGGGAGCCTTTTTGAACATTATTGATGCAAACATTTAGCATTTTCATCAAAGAAAGCTAGTGGGTGGATAAAAACATTGATATAAACTTCCTCCATCATTGCCCATATATGTCGGGCGCCTTGACCAGATCTCACCACCGTTAAAATCCTATTGACATTGGAAAAGTTAACAAGGTTTTTGGCATCCATATTATTCATTCTCTTGAAGTTTAAAAGGATTTTTAGGTCCTTTGTTTTGCAAGATTGTGCGAAAGCTTTATTCTGCCTGTTCATTGGATATTCAGCACATGCCTTCCCCTATGTTATTGGTGGATTTGTTTTTGTTTTTTTTATTAAGTAGTTTCAGCTGAATCAGATGAAGGGTTTCACTGTCTTTTTTGTTGATCACTTTATTTTTTTTGGTGAATTGATGGAGGTCTACACAGGGGATGGATTGGGAGTTATGTTGAGATTTCTTAGAGGATGATTTGGGTATAGACACCTTCCTGAGAGTGGTGATGTTGGAAGTGGAAGATGGTGCCAAGGAAGAAATGCCAATTTTTATTCCAGACTCCTGGTATTTTGCCTTTAAGGCTTCCTTCAGCTGAGGAAGTTCTTCTGCTTTTTCAAAATTTGGTTCATATTTGAGTTATTGTTGTCACAATTGCTTAGCATAGCTGGTCAGGGAATCTTCTTTAGAACTGGCAGAAAAAGTGGGTCTGTATGTGTCTCCATCCCCCAGTCAGTTCATTAGAGGAAATATTGAGTATCTGTCTGAATTGGCATAGATATGCAGCCAAGTGCTTTCCAATGATCTGAGGAGGAACTTCATATACTGATACCTTGGTCCTTTGCCTGCTTTCATATTCTATTCTCAGAATGAGGTCTTTTGTTATCAGTTTCCGATTGGTTGCTGCTTCCCAGTTAGCAGATGTAGGTAACAGTATGTCCCACATAAAGCATCCCTTTCCTTTTATGAACCTCTGAGATTTGACCCCCAGAGATATCAAAGATTTTATGACGGTGTCTTTTGTGGAGACTTGTACACCACAAAGACTGACACAATTCATTTTTCAACTTTCTGCAGTTCAACGGGGTTAGCCAAGAGCCCATCTTCTGTGACAAGATGTGCATTGTTCTTAGGCTTCATGAGGAACTCTATAATGTTGATTTTACACTTTGGTGGGGATTTCCACTATCATTACATTGTCATTTTTGTTGATTGCTTCTGAAGATTGAGAATTCGTTTACCTGAATTTTGGCTTATCTCAGCTTCCATATATTTTGGGTCAGTTGTCTTGTCTACCGAATTTTAGCCATATCCAGCCACCATGCTTTTCTGGTCATTAAGCTTAGTAATTTCCTTATTTTGTCTTTTTTCCAGCCACTATTCTTTCAACTAAATCATTGCTAAGGTCAATTGCTGAATCTACAATCACATCAGGTTTTTACCTTTATCAGGAGGGTCTTTCTTTTCAGTTGGTCCCAAAGAGATTTTTTGACTGTCGTACTTCAGGTAGCCATTTTTAACCAACCTCTTTTTTCTTTTTTTTAAATGAAAGAAAGAAAAAATTAAAGAGAAAATGCTACAAAAAGAAATACGTAAAAATAACAAGTCTTACAAATACAAAATGGCCAATGTTACACAAAACCAAGTTCGATCAAAACAAATGAAACATGAAAAACAAGTCTTGCCAAAAGAGATTGAAAATGAAATTAAGAAAAAAACCAACAGATTATACAAAATAAACATTAAAAGTTAAATTAGAAAAAATAAAAAAACACAAGATTTAACATATATTTAATGAAATGGCAAAAAGAAAACAAAGAATGAGGCAACACATAGAAATAATAAATAAAGTCTTGCAGGGATTACAGAAAATTAAACAAAAAAAATATTTTCAAAAAATGATTTTAAAATAAGAGAAAATAAAAAACTAATAATAAAAGAATAAATGCAAAAAAAAAAATAAAATAAAAAAATTGGCAGGGTGGGTGAAAAACTAAAATAAAAATCAAACTTTAGTGAAGAAATAGTAATCACAGAGAGTGGCAGAAATACATCTGGCACCAAACACCAGTCGTAATTGTTCTGTAAAAAAAAAAAAAAAAAGAAAATGAACTCTCCCCACAAAGGTACTATAGCAAAGAGTTCATCTGAACAATTACCATGAAAGTATTTATAGAAAAGACAGAGAGGTAACCTTCCAGCAGTGGATAAGTGACTGAAGCCAAGCCACTAGATCAGGACCAATAATATTGCTGATTCTTCTTTGGATTTTATCAAGGAGCTTACAGTGAATAACAGGAGTATCAGACTATATCTTACAAACAGATTTCATATCTTCATCTTCTATCTAGTCATTTCCTACTATGTTGGCTACTTATTGGTTGTCAATCAAGCAGCCTTTTTACAACATCTATTATTTTAGGTAAACTTCAACCAATGTTTTTGTCATTTAATTTATGACAATTCTTTATCTACTTTACTTCCCTGATCCATCTTGATTTCTTTCCTTGCATTGCTATTTCTATTTGGCTTTTTGCATTTTTGACTTTTTCAAAATGTCCATGCTTTGCATCTAGACATAATAGCTTGCATTATACAGGACATGTTTTAAGTATATTTGCAATGTTTGTATAGGTTTTGTTACATAATAAGAGATATATTTTTCAAAACCACTATCAAAATATAGAAGTTATGTGTGGCAAACACATGTTGGTAAATATGCAGACATTAACTCTCTCCCAACCCCCCCCCCACCCCAATATTACAGTATTACATTTTGGCATGGATACTCTCTGCAACTGGTTAAGATCCAGATCTGTGGCAATAAAATCAATGGGAAAATCAGCAGTCAGCAAGACAGTTTTGTGGTTATTTTGTTTTTAAAATCAATGTTGTTTCCAAGGTAGTGTTTTTTTTTCGTTTTTTTTTTTTTTTTTTTGGTTACTTCCCATCTCTTCCCCTCTCCCTAACTATTATCCCCATAGTTACTGGAAGAGCAATTGGTTATGTGTTTCTGCCAACTTCAATGTACTCTAGCCATACCTCATACTTATTCGAAGATTATAAATCCACCTTTGAAGACCGTTATCCTCATCTTCATTGCCATATTCACAATGCCTCTGGCCTTCTTCAGGTAAATGGAATTTCAAACCAAACCCTTTATTTCATCCACCAGAGTAGATTTGTTCTAATTCCACGTGACCTGCCTCTTTCGCATGTCTCAGTTATTTCCCTTTAACTCAACTCTCCAAGTTTTGCCTCACCACATCTGTAGCTTGGTATTGAACACTCAACTCTTTGGGTCCAGTCACTGCATTTAACCAATGCTTTTAGCCATTGGGCTATGTGTCCTTGAGGACTGAAATGTGAATATGTCAATGAAGATAAGGATAACAGTCTGAATAATGTAAACAATCATAATACCTCATCTCAGAGATATAGACAAATACCACCTTTGCGGGTTGTTATATTCTTTGTATAGTCATCTTCTCTACCATTTTTTCTTTTTCTCTTTAAAACTGGAGACTAAATGTACAGTTCGAAACCTGTTAAGAGCTTTCTTTAGTGTTCATTTAACTTGCATTGAGGAAAGAACAAAAACGACAAAACATAGCATTTTTTTTTCATTGGAGTTAAAACAATGATGCTGAATGTAGCCTATGAAGATCATTGAGTTGGGAGTACAGTGAATGTTTTGTAAAGTTCAAGCAAGGCGAATTTGACTATGATGGCAACCTCCACACTTTGCTTGGCCTCATTAATTTGGGAGTGATGACTAGTAAGAGCTTTTTCATAATGACCCCTACCTAAAAAATAAAAGGCAATTTATGGACTGAGAAGCCAGAAAGTCATACAGCTACAGGACAATTCTTGTTATCTCCCTCCCCAATTTATAATATAGTGTTTAATATAAAAATCTTAATCATTATGTGAAATATTCAACAAATTTACCACCTTCAAATGATTTGTTTTGATCCTACCTTATATGGTAAAAAATAAAGAGATGTCTTCAGTGTTCAAAATTTCATTGACAACTTTGTTGTAGGTAATCATTTTTAGATGAATTCAAAAACTTCCAGAGCATTGGCATAAGTTCCTAGAAAGTCAATAAAAATATCTAAATTTAAAAAAACAAACAAACATGTACTGAGTTTTATTTAAGTAAACTTAAAGAAATTGTTAGAAACTTTTGCATGCACATTACTTCATCATCGTCATCCCCTTGACTTTTGTAATCATCGGGTGGATCCAAATGCAGAAACCACACTCTTTTCCACAATGGTCTGTCAATGGTAACCAATAGCAATTCTGGTATAGTAATACTTGTCCATTGTTTGACATTGTCCAACCAGTTTTTGCATTGACGTCCTCTCCTACATCCACCTTCAACAATGCCTTGCATGATGGTCTTGCACAGGCTGTCGTGCCTTGTAATGTGTCCAAATTATGCCATTTTTCTCAGTTTGCCAGTGGTGATAAGAGGTTCCTGGTGTCCCACAAAACTTTTAACCCATTTCCACACATTCATTGGTTTTTGTTCCTAATAGAAAATGCCAATAAATCATTAGAGAATTCAATGTAGGTAACAGAATTATCCAAATCATCCAGGCCCTATATAAAGATGCCACCAGTGCAGTTCTTCTGGGTAAACAAATAGGAGGATTCTTCCAGACAACTGTCGGCATGCAACATTACTTACATAATTTTAAATATTAATTAGGCAAGTTTATCAAGCAAGAAAGTCTTTGCTTGTAAGTGTTGTACTCTGTCAATGAAATATGGACATTGTGGTTTTTTTGGATTTTTTTTCTTTTGTGAAAGTAATAATTTTAAGTGTTTATAAAACCTTAATCATTATGTTATCAGATATGCTCTCTGATAATGAGCTATCAAAATATTTTCAAGAAATCTTTGAATTTCTTGGAGGATGACTTGTATTTTTGCTGGCAAGAATATTTTCTCGATACACCTGTTTTTTTTTTCTATGAACTGCAAATGTAATTTTTATTTATTAGGTTGGTGCAAAAATAATGACGTAATAATGTCATTTTTTTTTTTTTTGACGTTAAAAAATACATCAAAAAACGACATTATTACGTCATTATTTTTGCACCAACCTAATACTTATAATTTTGTACCAAAACTAAGCATGGGGTACTCAGTGAGAAGCTAACTTGCTAATCATCTGCAAGTTTATGAGTTTGTTTTTTTTTTATTAAATAGCTGCATGGATTTGTAGTTTCATTTTGTTTTGTTTTTGCTCCCTACTGTTTTCAGAATTGATTTTTAATTCTTTATTTCTCTAAAAAATTTTAACAATTAAAATAGAAAATATTTCAATTTTTCCTGCATGTTTCTCTTCTGTACATTGAAAGATTTTTTTAGGAAAATGATTTTTGGTTCATCATTATGTGATAAACTTTTTAAGATGTTGGATAGCATTAAGATATTTTGTTGAGACGAGGAGAAATTTATTTGCCCAACTATAGTTTAATCATTTTTATTTTCACAAGTGAGTAACAAAAATCTTGTAGGACTTCT
Source organism: Acanthosepion lycidas (assembly GCA_963932145.1). Lineage (NCBI taxonomy): Eukaryota > Metazoa > Mollusca > Cephalopoda > Sepiida > Sepiidae > Acanthosepion > Acanthosepion lycidas. The sequence continues at coordinate 81,717,813 of OZ010585.1, read as the reverse complement.
AGACAATGCTAGTAACTCTTCAGTTTTAAGAGATGCAAAATTGTCTGAAAAAAGGGAGGTAATCAATGCTTAGATCTATAATTTTATGCTTGTCAATTTATTAAAAAAAAATGAGAGCAAGTAATTTTAAGGTTTTAAAATTCTTAAAATCAATTCTATTGATTTTTATAAAAATTGTAAAAGTAGTTTTATTTTGCTGTGTACATGTGTGATTTTTTTTAATAAAAATATACATTTTCTTAAATTGTATGTTAAAACACATGCACACATTTCTATGAATATTCAAATGTTTCTCATAACAAACAGTGCAAATGGGGTGATTTATTTTTTTTTTTATTAAGTTGGAAATTGAAATACAAGGAACCACACTAGAGCTTTAGATTTCATTGAATTTGATTTAATTTACTGACAAAAATAAATAAGAACCTTAAATTCAATTCAATCTTTTGGGATTAAAATAAAATATCAAACAGTTCCACAAATCCTCAAACTTTTCCTCTCAACAATCTGATTGTTTTAAATACAAAATGGTGGACATCTTTGTAAAGCCTGTTATCACAAACACAAGGGACTTAACTAGAGATATAAGTTTTTTGATCAATCTTAAGTTTAATTCTATTAAAAGTTGAATACAAGAAAATACAAAAACTTTAATCTGAGTATACTTTAACTATATCTTCAAAATTTAGTAATGATTTATTTATAAAATTTGTTTTGCATCAAATCAAAGATTGTGTGTGTGTATGTGTATATATATATATATATATATATATATATATATACACACACACACACACACACACACACACACACACAGTACTATGGTACTAGCGCTTAAATATTCATGGCATAAGCCACTTTCAAAATCTGTCCAAATCAAACCCATCATCTTTCATGAAAGGACTCCTCCTGCCAGCTACACAAACAAGAGATTAAAGTAACCGTTTATAATTTCCATTATCAAATTTTAAAAGACTGATATATTATCATTTGACAAGTTTTACTACTTCATAAAATAAGAATGTTTCATACTATCTTATATTAAGCCTTTGCAGATGGGCCAACTAAACATTCCTGTTTGCTTACACCCAAATTTAATAATACCATTTGATGATGGAGGACTCTATGCTATTTAATCAGCCCAAACAACAGGGTAGCAACAATGCTTCAGTATCAAGCCTACACAAACATCACAAAGCCAAAATTAACTTTGGTAACAAGTGAGAGAGGAATATGTTGTTTTCATTTTGATGATCAGATGATTACATTTAGAATACACTTGGTAATTTTTATCAATTTTATATAAAATTGACTTTCTTTGGAAACTACCAAATACCAAATGAGTAACTAATGTTCCTGTAGAATAATTGGCCATATTTAAATGTAATCAGCAGGAATGCCAAATAAACAGTTTACAAAGTTTGCAATAAACAATAAGAAAAAGATGAGAATGGAGTAAAAATAATAGTAAACAAACAATATATGTAAGGCAAAAGTAGGCAAAGTAATAGTAACAGCAGAAAAAGTTCAACCAAGAATTGTGTTAAAACACAAAAGGGATACAGACAAGTGATTGCAGTTGTTCTGACAAGAAAGAACAAATGTCAGATGAAACCAAAAAGGAGTTTATCTTATTGGCTAGGAAGAAATCCCAGTATGCATCTGTGGGATTTGTCTATAAATTTGGGAAAGGGTTTTTGCAGTCACTCTAACAAAGGTTAGAACTGTTTCTGTGCTAAGCAATAAAAAGTTTACAAGAGCTCAATTATTTGAACAGAATTATTTTGTATCATGATGATTTGTTTATTTTAACTTTGTTCATTATTTTTTCCTTTTGAAACTGTCTTTTCTACATATTTCCATTTGATATTTAGTCAATTTGACTTTTCTTTCCATTTGGCATTGAACTACTGCCACAGTTATATTGCTTGGCCATAATCTTGAGAATTACTGTGTCATCTGCAAATCTTATATTGTTAAGATTGACCACCAATAACAAATCCAAGTAGGACTTCTAATTCTCTCAGGATCACCTCACTATGTAGGTTGAATAAGTCTGTTGACACCTCCTTGTCTTACAGTCTTTTCTTATTTTGTATATTTACTCAATTCATTTTTTATCTGAATGCAGGTGGTTTGCCTCTATTATAAGTTCTGGGTTATTCTAATATCCTTCCCAAATAAAACAAGCATAAATACAAGACTGAAACAATAGTTTTTATATTTCCTACAATATATTAATTATATTTTTGTGTATATTTATGACACAAAATATATTGCAGAAAGTTTTAATATCTCCATTGCAAAATTAGTAGACAAACAAAATAGTCTTAACTATTATTTTTCTCTTTTTTTTTTTTTTTTTTTTTTTTATTCAGGTTTCACAGATGGATGATGATGAAGGCCTGTTGGTGATGGATGCTGAGGGTGGCAACAAAAGTGTGCCATACCATGATGACAGTGATGAAGACATGATTCTGTGATAAGAAAATCCTGCGAGAAGGAAATACTGTTGTTGTTATTATTGCCTCTCCCCATCTCCATTTCACTTTTGGTAGCAACGGTAACTAGTGGTATTGTTGGGTGGGCAAGATGGAGAAGAGGAACTAAACTAACTTTACATTGCCTCATCATGTTTATTCACTTTATTCCTTATTTACTCTTCTCCATCCTTCCAGTAAAAGAAAAGAAAATACAAAATAAAAAAAAAATAGTGTACGCAACAATTTATCACCACCATTTCTAAAATCACATTCCATTCAACAATTATTACAGATCTCCTGTTGTTGGTTTGAGCTTTTTTTTTATTTGTGTGGTGATGGTTAGCTTTATTGAGTTATGTGGGATTTTTTTTTTTTACCTATACATATTCACTTTGCTTTAATTTCTCTAATCAGTTGATTCTTAAAAAAATTCTGACTTTATACTAAAACAAAATGAAATCAGATATAATTAAGCAAAATTTTAATTAGCAGTTATCCATTTTCTGTTAATGCAGGATTTGTTGCAGTTAACCCTTAGCACTCTGCATTATTAATATTACTTCCCTCTTCACTGCATTCTTTTTCAAGGCTCTCAATTTTGCAGTATCCTTATTGTTAGTTTCACTGAAAGGGATTTTCTGTTGCCATATCCTGCTATGACAACACAACTATGAAATTGAAACAAATTCAAAGATGAGTCATCATCAGTGGCAGGGTAAACTTTTTGCACAGCAAATCAAGTCATATACAGATTGATAAAGGTTAATTGCAATCTTTTTAATTTTCAAAGCTTAGCTTCTTGCTTAACACATTGATTATGAGAGAAGCTTGTCATTTGCAATTTAGAGGCTAAAGATATCTATAGTTAATTTCAAGAATTAGTTGGGTTTTTTTTTTTTTGGTAAGGGGGGGGGGTCATACATCGCATGTGTGATGGCATAAATATTGTATAAAACAGACTGTCGCCACTCGGTGTTGACCTCAGGGTCTACTTATATATAATCTGCCTCTAAATCTCCTGCTACAATTCTATTTATAATCTTCAATAAGTTTAATCATTGATATTTTTTTTTTCTCCCAAGTAGATTTTTCTTCTTTTTTCTTTAATGCTCAAAGTTTAAAGTATTATTTTTAGGATCAGTTATCTCAGTTGGGAGTTTTCTGAAATGTTCCCCACCCCCATTCATCATCATCATCATCATCGTCATCAACAACAACATTTATTAAGTTTCCACCCCCACTTCCTATGTAAACTTTCCCTCTACTTCAGTCACATCTTTTCTATCCAAACATTAATGATATTAACAATAGATTGTTCCTCTACTGGCCAATATTTTACAAAAGTGACTACCTCCTCCTCCTCCTCCTTCTGTGTCTATGCTCTGCTCTTTACAAATCCCTTTTATGAATTCATTACCACACTTATTAAATGACAGATGACATTTGTTACTGCCTTTAATAACAACAAACACTATATCACATCCTCTTTTCTTGAAGAAAAGTTTCAGAAGTGGTGGTATGTGGAAATTTAGGAATCAAGAGTTGAACTTGGGATATGCTATTAGAAGAATGCAGAAGCCAAAGAAATAAGGTCTAATAAGAATAAATTCTATTGAAAATGCAACAGCAATTCTTACAGCAAAATCACTTTCTCCTTACTTTTTTTAATGATGATGATGAATTCTATACCTAATAGTACTAAGAGCATTCGGTTCCCTGCAAGATTCTACCACCAGTATTGGTAGAACTGTGATTCTGGCTAGTGTACCTCTATATTGTGAGGGATCCACACCTTTCTTCCTTCATATGCCCCACACCCTGATGGGAAAGGACTGTTTTGTATATTGGAAAAAAAAAATTCTGTCCAAAAGAATTTCACGCTTGATAAAAATTTAAAAGGTGTGTATATTTTTCTTGTATTTTACTTTGTAAAAAGACAAAAAGAAATACCTAATAAATATTAATATTTTTTTCTTGTGTGTATATATATATATATATATATATATATATATATATATATATATATAAAAAATACAAACAAAAAAAATGCTTTCTTTACTCTTGTCTTCACGCGAAAAAAACCCCAAAGGTAAGCAGTTACATGAATGGTTCCTATTCTTATCTTTCTCCATCTGTGGCAGCTATCCCCAGTTTTGAAGTTCACTCCCCATAAAAAGGAGAGTTTGGTTCTGGCTCCCTCTCCACACCCTCCTCCATTTTAACCAGACTATCATTGAGCAGTTCAAGTCAATTAATAAACACTAGAAAATTGTTTTGTCTCCAGAATTTCTCAGAACATTGGACTTTTTGTTATCTTAATTTCAGTTGCTTTTTATCTTGACCCCCAAATTATGCACTACAGATTAGAATATAAAGTGCAAGCTTCCAACAAGACTAGAAGATAGTGTTTTACTAGCAAAATTACAGAATTACCTGACTAGAGTTAAATTACTGCAGCCGAATTGGCAAAGCAGCTGCCAGGGATAAGGGATGGCAAGTTAGAGAATTTTATTTTTGTCTATATTAAGGATTTGAAAGTTACCCTATGAATTTGAAATATAATCCCTTTCCATGTTCCTTTTAGAACCACATTATCATACTGAAGATTATCCCTCAAGTGAGATACTTTATATTATGCCATTTTTGAATTATCAGAAAGATATGAACGTCTGTTTTCTGCCTCAAATAGAACCCCCCTCTGTACGAGTTGAAGATTTTCTATTAGTGTCGACCTCAACTTTGTTGTATTGTTTCTACTTCCTAATATTAAGACTGAGTTGTGGCAATTTGCAAAATGACCAAACAGTACAGGAAATTGTATGTGTTCATGTTATACTGTTGGCAGCAAAAGAGTGAAAGTACTCTGGAGCAGTCACTTAACATGTAGGATTTTATGAAAAATCAGTAAAACTGCTAGTGAAATGTTAGCTGAATTAAGAAACGGCATAAATGGTTTAAGGAAAGGTGAGATGTGCACAATGACAATAGCCGAAAAAAAAAACATGCAGATGTGAACAGGGTGTGAACCTTGGTGTACTCAGAGTGAGTATTAAGTGATAACAAGAATTTAATAGGGGTAACAAGGCATCAGATTCTAACAGACGATTTATGAATGAGAAAAAGAATCTCAATGATGGTGCCTTAAATCTTGACTGAAGAACTGAAACATCTAGTCCTTTGGATAGTGTAGTAGTTTTCAATATTACCCAGAAGCAATATGTCAGAGCATGTATTGGAAAATAAAGAATTTATCTAGTTTGAGGAGATGTATCTCACTCCATAAGGAGATAGCTTATTACAAACTCTTTGCAACAGGACAAATTGTCAATGAACATGTTTATTTATCAAGTGCTGAATATCAAACTCTGGACTGACAACTGGATCCCCAACCTTGACAATACTCCTGCTCATTATGCATCAGGAGTTTGCAACTTACCGGATGAGAAATCCATTACAAAAATGGCTTATCGATTTTATTCAAACTTAACTCCCCCCTGTGATTTTCAGCAAATCCCAACATTGAAAAATAACCCAGAAAGTACAATGTTTGATTGTTTTTATGGCTCATGAATCCTTTGTTAGTTATTCAAGGCTGAAATATATTTTGCAGTGTTAGAATATTTTTCTTTTTGTGAGTGATTATTGCATTAACAATTTCTTGAGAATAATGATTTTTCAAAATACAAGTCCTACTGTTTAACCCAGAGCTAATGGGGAGGATAGATGAATTTATATCTTTCCCAAGGGTATTTGCATGTAAGTAAATGTAAGGAACCTGACTGGAATTTGAATTAGACATTTGGATTTCATATTTGGAACCATTATACACCCTGAAAAGACAAAATTGTTGTCATAAGTTACCATCTAACAGCACAGGACTACATTACTGAAAGGTATATTAGAAAATGAATTCCAAGAACTCCTCCAGCAATGGCACCATTATCTCATAAAATGCAAGGGGAGTAATTTGAAGGTGAGATCAACTGACAGTTGCTTTCGCATAGCGGCTCGGATTGAGAAATCAGAGAGCTTGAGTTCGAATTCCAGTCGAAAGGTATGAATCCTCTTCTCCCTCCAGCTATGGATAAATAGCATTACAAACCGGTTTCTATAGCCTTGGATGGCAACTGGTCTACCGCAGAAAGTAATGGCAACCTACGGCGGGAAAAATCTGCCTCGTCAGTCATATATCAAAAGATACATGATCGCCTAAGCTTATGGTACATAACTGACTGAATTTAGTAGAGGAAATTCAATGCAATATACTCGAATTAATATAGTAAAACATTTGTAAACAATTTTTAGGCCGCACTCCAAAATTTAAGTTACCTCAACAAATTGAGAATTAAAATATAAAGATTTTCAATGAGTGAAAAAATATTTATTCTGTAAAGGTCAAGCTGTCTTATTTTGAGCTAATTTCAACTTCCTAAGTATAAAAAATATGCCATGTCTTACGAATTGGCAAACCCTAAAATACAGTTCATCCTGATTCACCTAGCGAGCATAAGAATAATAATTAAATGATATGGTATCTTAGATGTTGTACAAAGTATAGGGCATTTAGTGAGAATCGAACTCCCTCGCAACTAATCTAGCAATCCAAGCTCGTTAAACATTACACCGCATCGAAGTACACAATTTATTAAACGATATATATATATATATCCCGTTAGCAATTTAAAAAAATCCGTCGTTATTTTAAAATACGAAAGAAGTTCACAAAGTTTACATTCATCTGAATCCGGCATTGTTGTGGGGCGCTTAGTGAGGATCAAACTTATTAGCAATGGTTTACAAAAATTGACTTGCTATTCTAAGGTCCTGGCTGAAATGAGTTTAGTACTTATTTCTCTCGCTTTTCAGAATAATGTATTCTGGTCTTCAAGTAAGCCGCAGCACACCACGATGCGATCCTGTCCCGGGAATTCTAACCTAACGGCCACACCCCGCCCCATTGCACGAAATCAGAAGAGTGGGAGTATTTTAACGCCACTGCAATAAACTGAACCTATTCTACAACCTCGTCGTGGGGGTGAGATAAATATCGAATCAGTTGTATTTCGTCCTCAGCTGAGCTGAGAAATGAAGTGTACCTGATACTGGGCATTCTGACTCAGAGACAGCACCTCCCTATTGCACTAAAGGTGGAGGTCGTGAGTTATACTGAAGTTTTTGCGAACAGTCCACGTGGGGAGGGATAAGAGCAAGTTTTTTGGGGTTTGGTCCCAAGTGTGTCACATCTTCCCAGGGATGAGCCTTGTCTCTGAGTTCCTGGTTCTTGGAGGTCTCCAAACAGTACCTCTCCTTTGCACAAGAGGAGTAGAGTCATTGAAAAATCCTGGTGCCTTTTGCCAAACTGGCCAATATTTGCATTGGCCCACATGTATTCCTGTGGACGTGTGGTTATTGTAACAGTTGTCAGCACAGAAAGTGAATTCAGCATGCAGAGTTCAAATTCTGACCGAGGCTGTTTTGTTCACTTCACACTAATGCACTTGGAAAAGGCTTGGTTCCATCTCTCTGTAGCTATGGGTTAAATAGCTGGACAGGCCGAATCCTCTTGCCTTGGTTGGTAACCAGTTTAGAAGAAGGAAAACTCTGAATTCAACACCATCAAACAATAGGGTAAACTGGGTCCTTTTCAACTCTCTTTAAACAATAGGGTAAATTTAGGTTCTTTAACCAGTTTAGAAGGGCAACTTTATTCAGAACCAGCCTGGAGAGGGGTGAGTTCCGTCAGATTATATTGCCTTAGACACACAGCTAATTTTGCTATGGAAGCAGTACATGTGGTGCTCATTCAAACCTAATGGTTTACAGGACTCTTCGCAAGTGATATGTGTCGGTGCCAACATCAAACTCAAACATGTACCTTATTTCCGCAGCGGTAACAACTATGCTTCATGCACATTAATATATATATATATATATATGAAATTATGAATTAAAAGTTTTTCCAGACTTTGGATAACAAGTTGTATCAAATTAATGATATATCATTAATTTGATACAACTTGTTATCCAATTGTTGCTGAATAGTTTAATTTTCATTCTCATATATACCATATAAACATACTTTATTTAAGTTTACAGTTTTGATAATGAGCGGTGAAAAAAAGGTTACAATTAAAACCATTATGCACTACCTGTGGGGGAAAGTGTTGAATGTATGGACAGTAGCAAAAGAAATTAATGATGTGAAAGGCCCAATGAACATGTAGCGCAAAGCTGGTTCAGATGTTTCAAAGAAGGTGACATCAGCCTCGAAGACAAACGAAGGTCAAGGAGATCTATTCGGGAAGATGAAGCATTGCTTGAAATTGTTGTCAAGTACACTTGTATCAGCAACTAAGCAGCATCAATTGACACCTTCATAAGCTCGGCCTTGTGAAAAAACGCTGTTGAGAAGTCAATGACTAGTCTCAACGACATATAAACATTTGCAAACAACTGCTGGAAAATCTTAAAGATGCCCGTTTTTGTTGATGTGGGGATGAAAAATGGTTCTCTTCTTAATTCTAATACGAGAAATCAATGGCTTAGTCCCGGCCAAGCTTCAGAACCTGTTGTCAAAGGTGGTCTGAACAGAAGGTAATTTGTGTGTTTGGTAGAATTTCGAGGGGGTGTTCCGCTTTGAGTTTTTTCGAGACGGTCATATGCTGTGAACGCTGACCTTTATGTTCAAAAACCTGATTCTCTGAAAGTTTGCTCTCTGGCATTGGTCGATCAAATACGTGCACCCCGACAGCATTACCCCAGCACACACTGCCAATATGACCAAGCGTAAATTTGATGAACTGGAAGTGGTACTTCAACATGCCTACAGTCCAGACCTTGCACCATCAGATTACCACCTTTTCTGAACCATGGCTCATTTCCAGCGCGGATGGAGGTTCAACAAGGTGGATAAGGTTGAAAACGGGTCCAGGGAGTTTTTTTTTACCTCTCTACCTACGAAATACTATAAGCGTTGAATTGAGTTTCTTGGAGAACGGCGGGAGTCAACAATAGAATATGAAGAATTTCATATGTAATTTGTTTGAACAAATAATTAAAGCTTGAAATACGAAAAAACATTTGACTCAACTTAGTATTATTAGATATAGTGACTAAAGAATTGATTTCTTTTTTACATACCTTTTCTGATTTTTGTACGAATGGACCGAAATTATCCATGGCATTTTATCGGCTCTAGCGCTTTCGACCATTCTCTTGTCATCCTCAGAAACGAATCCTCAAAATTCCTGTTTATAGAAACTTTTTGCAATTGCTGATATACAGATGTTATCGGCGGCTACAGACTTCTACATTACCAGGAATAAAACATTTGTTTAAGATGTGATTGGATTGAACTTTAGTTAGATAAATGGTAAGTTATTCTAAAGAGACTACAAATTCTCAAACCACTTTTATACGCGTTGCCTTATATAAAATTTTAATCCGACATTATTTCTTAGTACTTTAAACGTTATATTTTAGAGGATGCACGTGTTTGAGTAGATGCCCAATGCATTCGGGAATCTTAATAAAGAAACTGTGGCTTCCAGCAGGGTACGAACCTGCATATCCCTTTGTAGGACACAGAGGGTGACGCAGGTCGAAACCCTTCAGGAGGGCACATTTTCTTAATGGCTGTAATTCACATGATTTAAAATAAAAAAAACAAAACAGGACGTCTACTCAAACACGTTTATCTAGTAAAACATAACGTTCAAAATAATAATAATAATAAACGAATTTAAAACTCGGTATGATAGGGTGAGTCAATGTCTGCACTGGAAAACCTGCAACATTTATGAGGAGGAAAGTGCAATAAATTGGTATGAAGAGCTTGTTAAAGACATAGGACTTGTAACAATTTTATGAGAATTCACAATTACGCAGAGGTAAGAACAATCAAAGGTAATCGCTCAGACAGCGTGATCAAAGAACACAAAAACAGAATGTGCTTTCTTATTGACCTGGCAGTTCCTGCAGGGTGTAATATATCTTTGAAGATCTTCAAAAAACTATAAAAATAAAAGCTTCTTGAAGTGGAAACCTAAAAAAAAAAAACGTAGCACAAGAAAACAATTCTCGTTTTGATTGAAAAGGGTTCTGATAGACTCATTGAAGGGATCGCTGTTAGGCCATGCCTTAAAGAGATATAAGATTTTCCTCACTGTGTAAAATGCGTATATGCTTGTACATTGTTTTTTTTTTTGTTTTTTTACATATGTGTATAATGACAATCTGGTGAGACAATTTTTGACCACAGGGACTCGGAAGGAAATGAATATACGCTGCTGCTGACAACAACAACAATCATCATCATTCAATGCAATACAGTTTATCGCCATAATATTCATATATACTTTCACTCTTCTTACTGTGTCAATTTGCATCAGAAAAGCCATTTGTCTAACTTCATCATCTTTGTCAATGCACTTAACCAAACACTTCTTCGTTTATCACATTATAAAGTTAAAATTTCAGATCAGAAGTTAGCTAATTACTGGATTCACTTTTTGTGTATATATATATATATATATATATATATATATATATGAGAGAGTTTAATAAAATAAATAATGAAGATATTAAATAGCACTCAATATAAAATATATATATATGTGTGTGTGTGTTTGTGTGTCTGTTAGGCAGCATATCTTAATCCAAACGTGTTTCATTGAATAATATAGGTATATTCTGTCTATGTATTTTTTATAGTGATCCTTTCCAGTACTGTAGTCGTGTTCTTGATGTTAAGATGAAATTCATCAAGAAAAGCGCCGTAGTTTTTCCTACCCGAGAACTTTCGATTTTCT
>OZ010585.1:81527702-81701320 GCA_963932145.1 Acanthosepion lycidas | reverse complement strand
ATCTGGTGGGTGCATTTCAGCCAGCTGCAGTGCACAGGCAAGTCAATAAGTGCTGATGCTCTGGAACGCCAGCAAAATGTTGGCATCCCAGAGATACCAGATGTTTCCACTAACAACCTCTGCGCTGCGTGATCTTCTAAATACAATAAATTGAAGCAGAAAAACCTGTGGCCTACATAGACTATCCTGTCAAGTCTGTGAAGTCTTCAATCTGCTGCACAATATACCAGCACTTCTTGTGCATCAGGAGAGGCAGCACCTGCTTGTAGACTGGCACACAAAGAAAAAATTCTGGCAATAAAGTAAAGGCATGCAATCATACTCTCTCTCTCTCTCTCTCTCTCTCTCTCTCTCTCTCTCTCTATTAAGTATAATGTTCATATTTTTGTAACTATTTTTATATCTACGTTGAAACATTACATACCAATTATTTGCGAATTTTGACTCAGGAGCTCAGGCAGAAAGGTTCAAATTGTTCAGGAAAGCAGAACTCAAAGGGTTAATTGATGGCGTGTTTATAAACAATGTATTTATAAAAAAAATAATATGCAAAAGAAAATTAATGGAAATATATAATCAAACATTTAGGAACATTTGAAAGTAAAAAAAGCAAAACTGAAATAATAATAAATGATATATCAGCCAATTAAGTGCCATACGTAATACACGCTTGGGCGACAATGTCCCTTTCGATTCGTGCCCGACGCGGTAGGTTGTCGTTTATTTCTGTGGTAGACTGGTTACCAACCAAGGCCATCGGATCTAGTATATCTTGCTATTTAATACATAGCTGGGGTGAGAAAAGATGGATTTATATCTTTCCCAAGGGCATTTGCGCGTAAGTGAATGTAACGAACCCGACTGGAATTCGAACTCGACTTTCCGATTTCTCATTCCGAATCGATATCCATTACACCATTTGCACATCCACATCAGTAGAATTCCTTAATAGAAATAATACAGAATTTACAGTTGATAAATATAATCGCACAAGACTAATACGATATTTTTATGTTATTTTTATCTTTTGTTCAAATGAATTGTTTAACTAGAGGGTGCGTATGAAGGTGAATAAAAACTCTGACATAATGAAAAGGTGGCATCTTCAAATACGTAGTCTTTCTTTCACAGTCAAAAACGAAAAGCGTTCTTTTTTTAGCGCCACTCTACTTAAAAAGTATATATATATATATATATATATATATATATATATATATATATATATATATATATATGAACGGAGAAAAATGGCTCATCTGGATTTTAGTCCGTCTGAACCGAAGTTTTTTTTGTTTTTTTTTTAAATTCATTTGGGTGGCGCAAATAATAAAAAAAAAAAAAGACGAACAAAATCGAAATTTTTCATGATATTTCTGTGGGTTATCCCACTTTTCTTCGCCATGAACGTCCATTAGGCGGCGCTATTTAAGTCTATAAAAAGAGAAAATATCTCCCTCTCTCCTCTTGCTTTCAGATGTAGTCGAACGTAAATAAAGATAGGCGCCGCTGGGGCGCATTCGCTTCCTTGGTACACTGACTATTGATCTCTCTCTCGCGCGCGTGCGCACACACACACGTGTATCACACACACTTGTTTCAGGCCTCTGATCAGGAGATTTTGAGGAGCATGGAACCACCTCTTAATTGCTGGTGTTCCCACATCCACCCTGACTTGGGGTGGTAGCACCTGTTAGGGTTCCAGGTATGGACAAACAATTAGTTAACCCCCCAAACTGGCGTCAAAACACTATGAAAGTGTAAAAATAGGTTTTAATACCAGAAATGAATTTTTGAAGAAAAAATGTTACTAGCAATACACTTTTGAAAAAGAAATGTTACCAGCATTACATTTTTGAAAAAAAATATTACCAGCAATACATTTTAGTAAAAAATATTACCAGCAATAAAAGTCTTGTCGGAATTAAATAACCCATGGAGGTTGATATGTGTAAAACAAACCAAACCAAATCACACTTGTTTCCTACACAAACACATTCTTATAGCTAGTTTGATTCTTTGATTTCAGTTGTATACATGTGACGCAATTGTGACAACATTCTCCGATCGTCTGTCGTTCACTGCAACTTTGAAGACATCCAAGGTAGAGTGTATTTGCATCTACCCACAACTCGCTATGTGCACAGGTTCATCTTCTTGGCCGTAATCGCTTTCAACAAACAAAATGAAAACAATTGTTTTTCAAGACTCTCTCGTTGGGAAGTAACAACAATACACGATTTCAAACTTAGCCGGCTATTCTTCTCTTCGGCTGAACTGCTATCTCTCTAATTTCGCTGGCCTCTGGGATCGGTGACTCCTGATTTCTCACTACAGTTCCTTCTAACACTGGCTGCTTGGCAGTTCTCACTCCTCTGGTCATCTATCTACTTCTCCCACGGCTGGACCCCACTTTTCTCGGCTTCCTCTCTCTGCTTATATGGATAATTCTGGAGTCCCACCACCTCCTCCATCCATTTGTCTTCTTGGAAGATTTGGTACCATCCTAAAACCACATGGGTTGTCAAATCTTCAAAGGACTACTTTTATCACTATCTAAAATCATTTATAAGATTTTTATGTTTCCAAATCCAAAGGCAGCTGTAGACATAAATCCTCCAAAACACTGACACTTAAATTTACTCAAAGATGGGCTGGAAACAAAATTCCTACGAAACTCAGATAACTAAGTGAACTTAAAAGAAAAGAAGATACCTCCCTTATCTTCTAAAGATGTGTGAGAAATCATATTTTTACATACACACATACTTCCTTTTATTAATAACATGAATTAATTGTCGTTTGTTTTAAATTCCATGTTTTGTATTTTATTTTATTTTTACCCGGACTCACATGAATCCGCAAAATATTGTTTGTTCCAGGAGTTGTTAAAAGTTAACTAAAAAGCGTCCACACCTCGCAACCAAAGAGTTAATCCCTACAACAGTTCTTATTGGTAAGAAAATTTTAAAACTTTTGGTGTAATAGTTAAAATGTCATTAACAAAATCAGCGAAAACTTTTGCCAAAGCTTAAATGTAGTCGAGAAACAAATGATTTAATTATCCCCCAACCAATTCCTCCATAAGACAATTACTTACCCTCATGAACACTGAGGTAAGCTCCAATGCCGTGACCGGTTCCATGTAAGTAAACGAGGCCGACATCCCACAAATGTTGACGGGCGAAGGAATCCAAGAAAGAACCTTAAATTAAGAAAGAAAAACAAAAGATAATTTTCAAAGAAATGTTAGTTTTTGAAACAATGGATAAAAATTATGTAAACAACGTAAATTAGGACAGGAGCGACATATTGCTAGACTGGTATGTCTTTCAATAAAACTGTTACAAGCTCTTTTCAAAATTTATAAGAATTCTGTCTCACAGAACGTTCTTGGAAATGAACTTTGTTTTGTATTTCCGACATCATTAGCCGGTCATCGAACCGTTATAAACCAATATTTCTAAAGATGATTTTCAAGGAAAGCGGGCTGCTCGTGTTTAACTATTTGATATAACAGAATCTTCCTACAATTTCATTTCCGTTCACTTGGTCCTGTGCCAGAGGCAGACGATTAATACTGTTTGAACATTTCTAAATTACAAATAAAACAATTTGTTATTGCTATAAGACGAATGTTGCTTCCTTTCCGCATTACTACATACACCACGAATATTATTATTACTGCATAGTTAAAAAGACGGCACTAATTAAACAGGTTGGTTCACTCGTATAAAAATAAAATAAAAATAATAGTTAAATTTTCTTAAGGAGTGAGGGCGGAAATTAGACATTCCTCAAACCACATTTGGCAGAATAAAATAATATGAATTTTTTTACCATTTTTAGAAGAAGAGGTCCTGTTTATAATATCGATACTGCGTAAAATCGATCCATGACATTTTAAAGAGTTATCTAGACTTTTTGATATACATATGTCAAATTTGAAACTGTGCTTACGCCATTGATAATTGCGTATAAAAACAGATTCTTAAATTTTTTTAAAGAAACAAATCTCTATTTCTCTCTCTCTCTCTCTATATATATATATATATAATTATTTATTCGAAAATTATAACATAAATATGTTATAAAATCACTACAAAAATAGCCATTTTGTTTCAACACTTCTGGTGTCTTATCAAGTGATGATGTTGAATGTAGAATCTATCAAGTGATGATGTTGAATATAGAATTCTACATTCAACATCACTTGATAAGAAACCAGAGGTGTTGAAACAAAATGGCTATTTTTGTAGTGATTTTATAACATATTTATGTTATAATTTTCGAATAAATAATTATATTCGCTCTACTCTGTATTGAGCACTCTTTTAAGAATAGTAATTGTTGGTTATTGGAATTTATTCCGTATACACCAATCCTATACTGATATATATATATATATATATATATATATATATATATACACACACTTTATTTTAAGATAATTGCATCAACATGAAAGTCAACGCTACATAAATGCAACCATGTTTCAATGAGTAACAACACATGTCATCAGGCGTTAGTAAATGACTGGTTATAAGATTATTTATTGAAATTTCAAATTTAAAACCACATAAAACCTCTTTTCACGCGAAAAAAAAGAGGTAAGAAAAAAGTGTAAGAAAGAAAGACACAAGCTACATTCTTTTTTCCAGAGAAAAGGAAGAATAAGGAAAAAAAGAAAGAAAGAAAGAAACGGGAGGAGATAGATGCGAAATTTGTTTTGTTTATAATCGGATCCACCAATCAAAATGGCCTACTTTAAGTAAGAGGTCATGACCTCCAGATTTAAAATCGTTGACAGCATAGAAGTTATCTTTCATTATACTATATACGCTGACCTTCATGTTGATGTAATTATCCTAAAATAAATAATACAGCTCTACTTTTGTATTGAGCTCTGTTTTAATGTTACGTTGGAATTTATATTAGATTCATTCTGATTATATATATATATGTGTGTGTGTGTGTGTGTGTGTGTATGTATGTATGTGTGTGTGTGTTTTAAGAAAATATTTTAACCAAGCAACACCAATTGTTTGTCTGGCGAAATTGCAAAAAGATATTTTATCATAAAAAAAAGAGATATATGCAGTTTAAATTCAAGAACAAACGGATATATACATATTTTAAACAGGTAATTGTCAGGTGATTTTTTTTTTTTTTTTAAAAAAAAAAGCGTTTTAATTAAAAAAAGGATATATACATTTTTAATTAGAGAACAAAAATTTACAATAAAACTGCTTTCACGTAATCACCACAGAGAACTGTTTCTGCCTGTCATCCGAATGGCTGATGCTAAACTCCAGGAAAGCAACACTGTGACTTCTCGGCCTCACGTTTTCCACTGATATGATGTGAAGTGAATATATTGAATCAATTGCTAGGTCTACTGCAAGGAAAGTTGGTTCAATGTGTCGTGCCAGAAAATCTTTCTCGTCAGAATCCATCTTGCACGTTTATAAATCTACCATTCATTAAATAATGTTGCCATATCTGGTCTGGTGCTCCCGCTGTACATCTCAAGAATCTTAGCAAAATTCAAAAAAGAGTCTGTAACGTAATCGATTCTGACCAGGCATCTCCACTTCAGTCGCTTTCTAACCAGCGTGACCTGACTGTCTTTTATACAAATATTTTCATGGTAACTGATCAGACGAACCTCCCACCCCTAACCTGGTGCCCCAACTACATGAAAATAAACGTTCTACTAGATTGGCAACTAAGTCTCACCGTTTTACTGTAGAACTAGCTAGATCAGCCCCACTTCTACTTTTTTCTTTTCTCACACCTCTCACCTGTGAGATTTCCGATTTCTTGTTTCCTTGCCAACTACAATCTTCAAAAATTTTAAGGCAACGTCAAAGCAATAATGCTACTAAGACGATTAAAATAATGTAATAGAAGTATTAAAAATAATGCAAATGTCGTAAGCACAGTTTCATACGACTTTTGTAAAAAAAAAAAAAAAAACTTTGTAAAAAGTCAGGGATATTATGAAAACGTGTTCTATTCGAAATCGATAAAAATAAAATCAATATTTATCTTTTTTGATGAATGTCATCGCTTGAGGAAAGTGAAATAAATGTTAATCTACAAAAATGACTCCCCAGAAGATGTTTTCCTATTTTTTTCTTTTATACAAGTGGACCAGTCTATTTAAGTAGTACTACAAAGATAACCATATTTCAATTACCATGATTTTGATAGAACGTCTACCCAGGAGAAATCACGTCCTGGGTATGACGATAAACTACATCCGGAAGCAAGGAATCTGGTCAGGAGGTTTTGAGGAGCATGGAACCACCTCTGCTGTTGTTCCCAGGTCCACCCTGACCGGGAGTGGTAGCACCTGTTAGGGTCCCAGCTATGGGCAAATAGTTAACCCCCAAACTAGGGTCAAAACACTATGAAAGTATAAAAATAGATTTTTGGAAAAAAAATTACCCGTCAATGAAACCTGAACTACAAACTCATTTCTTACAAAGAATACATATTCTATTCATACGAACCAATCCTAAAATTCTTGACGGTATTAAATAACCTATTAATGTTGATATGCTGTAAAACAAAATAAACAAAATAAACCAAAACAAACCGGGGAAATCATCTATGTTTTTAGAAATTTAAAATAAAAAAAAGAAATCAAATTCTTACCTGTGGTTCCTTCTGGCCATCGACGTCGAGCTAAATCGATAAAACCCATCAAAACACGAGTGTAGCATTCCTGGATAAAAAAAAAACAAAAAAAACAGAAGAGAACATTTCTTTAATCGAAATTTTCATTGAAAATAATGTGTATTTTCACATTAATGGAAAAACGTGAATTCATATATTCTTGTCCAAGACGGGGCTCTGGAGTCTTGGGTAGCAGCCAGGCTAAGACAGGAAAATTGAATTGCCGTAGAGAAATCAACAGGAAAGCATTCCACCATCTTTCGTAAGAATTCATGGCAATTTCAAGATAATGAAGGAAAGGAATCTGTGGAGAGTCATGATCGTCTACGATTCAAGCAAAAATGTAGGATTGCTCTTGATGGAAATTGCCTGGGATGTTTGAGAGGTAGGACTTTGAAAGATACAGATAAAGTCGGTCTGACGTGTTTGGATTAAGTTAGTCAAGCTCAGTGATTGGGGGATCATACACACCCCTTTCATTTCATGATATATTTTTGTAGAAAAAATTTAAAAAAATGTTTTAAAAAAGAAAAAGGAAAAAGAAAAAAGATATTTTGTATATATGAATTTTTCATGTCATAGGTGGTTTTAGTAGGATCCCTGTGAATATGTGGTATATGTTGGATTGAATGGCGATGAATGAGTACTTATGGTAAATTGAGTCGATTATAAGAATTAATGGATTGTGAATCAGATTAGCTTGGTATAGGATAGTCAGTGACGACCAGCTTTTTCCCAACTTCTCTTTTAGCCTTGTACCACATGAGATGTAATATCATTTCAAAATAAACTGTCAGAGTCATTGAGAGAAAGTACTCGTCAAGAGTAAACGACCGAGCTCAAGACGAGTCTTAAGACGATTGGATAAATTGCTTCTAATTGGAGCCCGCGCTACAACATTTTACACTCGTCAAGTACACATAAATCAGGGCCTGTCAAATTTTTCTCCACTTGGGCTCCAGACATCTTAAGGCCCTCAAGAGGTCTAATGCGTTTGTACTGCAGCAACAGCAGCTGACCAACACCTTTGAAAAGCATATTTTCTAAAGGAAATAACATTCTCTTCTCTTTCATTTTCGATAGAACCTATTAGAGCAACGCCCATCTCCAGTCGGTAAGTAGAACTTTTCTTTGTTCTAAAAATGTAGATCTTTGAACTCCGAACAAATTCTATTTGTATTTCTTATTTGATGGAATAATTATGGTATGTCTTTAGAGAGAACCAGCTATGGGCAGCACTTCGCATCAGCTGGATGAACCACAAAACAAACGAGTCTGTCCCGGAGGAGATGGGAACAGAGAGGCAGTTGGGAGTGACCACAACGAATCGAAAACTGGCATCAGGTCCTCTGCACACACATTCTGGAGGGAAGTATTGATGGAAAGACCAAGGCGACACTCGACTAATGACAGTGAAAACGCTGGTGGATTGATCGATTGAGGGATTTGTTTTTTAAGGCTTATTAAAAGAGAAATAGAACAAATGTTTGCTTCCTGATTTTTTTTTTTAATAGTATGATACCTATTTATGTGGGCATGACTTCAAGATCATTGAAAGAACGACTGGATGAACATCAAAGACTTTGTGATAACATTTCAAATGATAAGGAAAAACAAAAATTGGAAAAAAAAGCGATTGCATTACATGCCATTACACAGAATTGACTTCGACCATCCAGAAATAAAATTGACGAACCAAAAGCATTTCAATCAAAGAAGAGTAGCTGAACAAATGGTAATAGCAACTAAAATAAATGCCTGCAATAGGATAGATGCAACACAACTCCATCCTGTCTGGACATCTTTGCTCCAAAGAAAAATATGATATGACAAAAAAAGGCAATTTATAAAATAAAAAACAAAAATCCTTTTTTTTACGCTTCAACTTGTAAACATCATCAACTCGGTTTGTTTTCCTTTATTTGAATTCTTAAGTGCTTCGATCTTCTTTGCACTGTTTTTACTAAAATTAAGAAGTGACTAAGACTGCCAACTGCTAGTCGAAATATTTCCATAAAAATAAATCATTCGTTGGAACTACATTTTTTTTTTAATTATGCAACTACCAACGGAGACAAGCAACTAACTTTGTTCTTGACCTATTCCATAAATTCTTTGAGTTTATTGCGCCAAGTTGTCACCATTTTCCGTTTTTTTTTTCTCTTCGGAGTAAAAAAACATATACATTGCAGACATACCATTGTCTTTAGAGACACTTCGACGTGGTGTAATTCTTAGCAAGCTTGTATCACTAAATCAATTACGATTGAATAGTAAATTCGTTCCTTACTGGGTGTCCTATACTTTCAGCCACGTCTAATTTACGCTTATAAAACCCCCATATTATTTATTGGCAAGTAAACATATCAGAAAATTACGTAACTTCAGGAATCCTAGAATTGCTAATTAGCCAATTAGACTTGAATCATGAATGAATGATACTAGTATCAATGGAAAATGTTTGAACCACCAATATCCGCTGATCTCCAATAAAACATTTGATGATGCCTGTCGTTAAAGAGGGTTAAAGTTATCTTTTCCGTATTCTTAAAATACCGAATTCAAATACTAAGGGTTTGTTTGTCGTTTATGTTTGGGTTAGTGTAAAACGATTTGATACTTTTTCAATCGGTACAAATAGAAAAAAAAACTCATTAGACATTAATTTGTACGAAATAGTCTCATCGTTGTTATATATATATATATATATATATATATATATATATATATATATATATATATATATATATATATATATATATATATCCTTGTTAAATTGAAGAGGCAAACATCAATCATTAGATTTAAAGCGCCAGATTTCGAACAATGAATTTTCCTACGGGATAGATGAAGGATCGGTTAAGCAGATCCAGCATTGATTAGGAGTTCGAACTATCCTTGGGCTGGATAGTGCGAAAGATTATTTTCGTTCGGTGGAAGCGACATGACAAGGACGAATCAACTTATACGAGACGTTCTGGGGTCGGAAATCTTTTACTGGCTATATGCCGACATACGGTTTTAAAATCATTCAGTGTGCTAACAGAATACGTATTTTATGGCTCGGACTTCGTGATGTCATTTACAGCTGCGTACCACTAGAAATTGCTTGGCGTATCACGTGCGGTACGCGTCCCGTAGGTTGCTGACCCCTGCTCTAGAATGAAAAGTGTTCGGCTCAAAATTTTCAGAAGGTCACTAGCTTCGACAGACACCCGAAAAGATTATCGTTCTAACAATAACCAAGATGAAAAATCATTGTATAATAATTGATTCATAAATACACGTGATTCATGTCAGGAAATGTGTTAGACCTTAATCGAATTTTATGTCCATCAGAAATCTCTGCACTAAGATAAGTTGATCTGTGGTGACACCAATATATACTGGTTCGCCCTAATCGATACCAAATAATTTTTGTACTTGGTGTCACCTCAGAATGCCAAAAGCCAAAAGACGTAAAAGCTCTAATATGTAGAATTGGGTCTCAAAAGATATCAGTGGGTGCACCAATATAAACAAGGAAGTGAACCTAACTGAACTTAGGATATACACACAAGACAGCCGGATAACAGGGGAGAAGGAGAATCCTTCACAGCCTTGTAAGAAGAATATCGAACATTTGAAGAAAGACTCGAAACTACATTCGGCTTACGTAAATGTGATGGAGTTCAGTAGTGAACAAACAATATTTTACATATGAAAAATTCAGTCTTGCATTCTAGATTTTAATAACATTACATAACGATAATTTCTCAAATTAAAAATTCAGACAAGAATAAAAACTTACTCTCTCATAACTAGTTGGGGTTCCAAAATGAAAAGTTCTGGTAATGTCCGTGGTCCCATCTCTGAAAAGAAAAGCAAAAGAAAGTGGAAACCTCAATGATCAGAATATGGAATCCATAGTTGCAAACAAAAGCGGTAGCTCATGATTTACACGTCGAGGAGCTCATGTGTTACTTTTATGCCAGATGAAGAAAGTGTGACATTGAAATAAGAAGATATTTTCAGAAACTAAGCAAAAGGCATGAACGTGTCGAAAAATAACATAAGAAACGACCGCTGGACTGCAAAATGTCTAATTTCCAATATGGCAGTGAATGGTGGACAATCTTATCACAGCCGAAGAAGAAAACATGACTCGACAGAGATGTAGTTTTAGCGACGAATGCTTAGAATACAATAACAGAGCTAATTTTTAAAGGACGCATAATGAGGAAAGAGGGCTTAGAGAATTTAACATTCACAGGGGGCTTTCTAAAGTTGATTTATTTCTTTTTCTTTTTACGAATTTTAAAGCCGGAACATATTTTACATTAGATTAACAATTTTTTTAAGAATAAGAATGATTTTTTCCAGATAATCAATCATATTTATTGGTGATGGGATTCATAACTTTCTCAAGGGAATTCGCGCGTAAGTGAATTTAACGAACCAGACTGGAATTCGAACTCGGCTCTCCGAATTTTAATTCCATTACACCACTTGGACACTCGTGCCTTTTAAGGTAAGAAGTAAATGAAATGTGATAAGTTCCAGTAAGATGGATGAAAGAACAAGTACCAAAGAGAAGTTAATAAAGGGAGAGAAAAATTGTCTCGCACGACACAGTAAACCAACTTTTTGATTCGTTCACACTCGGTAACCCCTTGCATCTACCTTAGCGGCTTTACTGTCTTGCATGGAGAGATATGATTTTTTTTTTAATCGAATTCACCCCAGGCAAGGCAATGAAGCCAATAAGACGTAAGGGGTTACTGGGGGTGGAAGAATTAGAAAACAAAAACATTACCAAGAATCAAGAACAAAAGAAGAGTAATCAGGAGGACAGTAGAAAGCGACTGACATTGCATTTACATTTTTGAAGATTAAACTTGACTGGAAAGCATGGAGTCGGAAGAAAGTTCCACAAGCGAGAAGTACAAGAAAAGAAATTGTTAGCATAGAAATTACGGTTACATCTAGCCAACTGAACTGCATATTGATGAGATCACATCGCTAGCTTAGTATTCATAAATTCTAGGTACCATAGGGAAGAGCTCATCCGAATAGTTGCCATGAAAGTATTTATAGAAAAAGCACATTGAGGCAACTTTACGGCGATGGGAAAGTGACTGAAACCGAGATGCCAGATCAGGACCAATAATATTGCTAATTCTTTGGAATTTATCAAGGATATCTAGATAAATATTAGGTTGGTGCAAAAATAATGACGTAATGATGTCGTTTTTTGACGTTAAAAAATACGTCAAAAAACGACATTATTACGTCATTATTTTTGCACCAACCTAATAGCAGGAGCACCAAATCATATGTGACAGCAATATTCTAAGCATGGATAAATGGTAGACTTATAGATATGTAAGATAAATTCTGGAGAGGAAAATTGCCTCGCAAGACACAGTAAACCAACTTTCTTAGCATCTCACTTAGCAACAGATTCACTTCATCTTCGTCTAGATCGTGCAACGAGTCACTCTCCTGGGCGGGGCTGGGGGATTCTCAGGGCAACGCATGTACATGGGCGGTGCTCATCTCCTCTCCAAGGAATATGCGGCAGGTTGTACTGCGTTACATGTTACCAGCACGGGGGAGATTGCGTTAGTGAATTGGACAACATATCAACCTCCTTTTGGATTATTTAATGTCGAAATCTGGTTTTATTATACTTGAGATACGAGCGTACCGACATACGAGTCTTTTGAGATACGAACCGGAGTTCGGCCGATTTTTTGACTTGAGATACGAGGGAGTATCACTTAAGCATCCGCTAATTGGTACAGCGAATGCCAGGCTTCGGGAGTATTTCCACTCGCAATACACGTCTGCCGCTCACCCTGAAAGGATCTCTGTTGTGCCATTTTGCCATTATTTTGCAAAATTCCTCTAGTTACACCATCGATTCCAAGAAAGTAAGTGTAAAGACTAGTGGTGAAAAGCCTAAACGTATGATTTCGTTTGAGGTAAAGCGGGAAATTATTTAAAAAAAAATAAAAAATATGTACCGATTAATGCATTTAGCTAAACAGTATGCGCGTTCTACATCGACGATAAATAAAAAATTGTAAAATTAAAAAAAAATTTTTTTAAATTAGTCAGAGTAATGGATAAAATGTAAATGTTTAAAAAAATTAAAAAGTTAAGTGATAAATTTCCTTACAAGTATTGTCCTCCTGAATCTAAGAGGTAGACGTCTCGAGTAGTGATATCGCGATCAGTGATGTTCGATACAGTGTAGTGAATAATGGCACCATTTGGACCAGAACCTGAAATTGTGCGGAAGCTTAAGCCACGGTTGTATTTTTGACGACTGAAAAACAATAAAAAGAAAATACATAAAAATCACATTTTCAAGAACACACGAATCTACATACAGAATTCATTAAGATATTCGTAATCACAGCTTCAATAAATTATCTGTCTGCCATTACGTTTGCATAAAAAGATCTAACAGTATAAAATCGAAAAAATATCTTTACTCTGAATTTTTTTGTTTTCTGTATCACTAAAGGTATTGCGATAAGAATAGATCTTTTGGGGCCTGCAAGGTTTTTATTTTATTAGAATCTAGAATTTAATTGGACCGAATACGAGAAAGGGTAAATAAATAGAAAATTTAAGATGCTATCGTTATCAC
Source organism: Acanthosepion lycidas (assembly GCA_963932145.1). Classification (NCBI taxonomy): domain Eukaryota; kingdom Metazoa; phylum Mollusca; class Cephalopoda; order Sepiida; family Sepiidae; genus Acanthosepion; species Acanthosepion lycidas. The sequence goes on along the minus strand of OZ010585.1, from coordinate 81,687,999 downwards.
CGCATTATATGGAGTCGGAAAGCGGAGGGTGGGGGTAGTAAGTACTTTTTTTTCACTAACTGGTTAAGCTAGCAAAAAAAATAAATAAATAAAAAAGATTGATTTGGATAAAGAAAATATAGCAAAGGGGATGTGTTTCCACCATGTGCTGCAAAGTTCAAAGCCAAACCAACTTCTCCAAATCAGCAAACATCTTATTTTTTCAGCACCCCTTCATGTATGTGTGTGTGTGTGTGTGTGTGATTAAGTACACATTAATGAAGAAAAAGAATTTAATTTACAAAGATTTGACTCCAGATAACCCACCTTCCTTGTTAGTACAAGATATCGCCGTGTTCCAAAAAAGCGTTTCTGTGATATTTTAAGCTTAAAGTAAATAGTATTTATTTCAAATCAGATTAATTATACTTTAAATCAAATAATACTCTTCAAATAAACTTCTAGAAAAGTATATTTTACTTTTAGAAGATTTTTTTTTTTTTAATAAAGAGAATTAAATTGCGACAAACGTGAGCTAAAATAGTGCTGAAACAGATTCTTTAAGAAAAAAACAAACAAAAACAATTGCTTCCAGTCAATTCAGATTAGTTCTGTAATAGAGCAAAGTATTTTGCTTATTGGAAATATTAAATCTAATCTATTACCTTGAAATTCTAACTGAAATAAAAGCTTCAAGATTGTTTTTTCATTTTTAAAAAATCATTTAAAATCTTAGATATTGCGAAAATCTGTGGAAGTAACAATTATAAAGTGAAAATTTCAGATAGAATTTTATGTCATTGATATGTCAGGCCAGCCTTATTATTATGCAAAAAAAATCAGTTTTCTAAATTTTAAGAGTGCTTTGGTTTACTATTTAAAATCATTGTAATTTGCGCCACCTACACAAGCAACCTCCCCCAAAAAATGGTCACAAAGAATATTTATACTAACCTTACAAAATTTCAAATAATTTTAAGTTTCATTTTTTAAAAAAGTTAATACATATATTATTTAAATTATATTCTTAACTTTTCTTATGTTGTATTAAAATAATACTTACATAAAACATTTTTAAATACTTTTAAAACCACCGCAAAATAAAAATTTAAAATATATTCTTACTTACCTTTTCCATTGATTATTACTATTATCATCATTGCCCCCTTTTTAGCTTTTGTGGGTAACGTACGTAGGGAGATCAGTTTACAATGGATTTACATAGCAAACTAAAACCCTATTAAAAATTTAAAAAATTTGCTTTTTTTTTTTATTCGTGACATAAATAGCCTCATGGATAATGTGAAAGGAAAATTTCGGAAAAAATGATTATTAGGTTGGTGCAAAAATAATGACGTAATAATATCGTTTTTTGACGTATTTTTAACGTCAAAAAACGACATTATTACGTCATTATTTTTGCACCAACCTAATATTTCTTGCATAAATGCGACTCTGTAGAAAACAAGTTTTTATTTACGCTTCGAGTACGAAAATACACGTCAGTAAATATATTCAGAGAAAGGGTCCCAACAAGAGATGTACAGTTCTTCACAAAAGGGAAACTGAATCTTGGCTTGCTGTCAGAACCTGTGTGACCGACACGTTAACAGCATACACAGTCAATGTGGTTCCACAGAAAAAAAAAGTTAATGCAAGTTCGAACCCTTCAGATAGGAACTTTTTCTTTAATAAGACTGTCGATAATTTAGGCCGATGAACATTAAATGTGTGCGTAATAAAATAGGAATAGCTCTAAACAACTTTTGGCTCTAAAGCGCCAAAAGTTGTTTAGAGCTCACATGGAACAGGAAGCTGTGAAGAGCCATGATCATCCACTTTCTCAAAGGAAACAGCACATAAAAGAATATTTTTTCCTTTCATGTAAATCAGTTTTAAAAAGAAATAATTCTTCTTGCTGGTCCCAATGTGCCGCGATTAAATGGGTGATCTGGTATATATATATATATATATATATATATATATATATATATATATATATATATAAAAGCTTATATAGATTTGTGTCCTTCCTATGTAGGCAATAATCAAGCATATAAATGAACTGAAATTATTTGCAACTGTGTGTCAGCTCAAATGATTACCGTCTAACTTTTTCCAATTCTGCTGCAGCAGACATTTCGGTCCATCTTCTGCCTTCTTTAACCTGTTAAAAAAAGAATAAAAGAAATTTAACTCCGACTTAAAGTGATTACAAATTTGCGCACAAGATTTTTTGTTGAAAAATAAGGTCATACATTATTTTAATTTCTCGGCCAGTGTTTCTGAAACGAGAAGCATTTGTGTCTGAATTTCTAGAATGAAGAGTTATCTTTACATTTTCTTTGTATTATTTACAGTCGAATTAAAAAGAATTGGGTTCCGGTTCCTTCTAAAGTTTTCTCATTCTCTTCCACTCCGAGTAACCCCTTGCGCCTTAGTTGTATTTTCGCATTGCCTGGAGTGAATTGATTAAAAGAAAAAAACGAACATTGAAAAGCTGTAATTAGGAGTGAGATAACAAAATCATACATGACTGATTATGCATGGAGAGAGAAGTAAAAATAGTAAATATTCTTTGAACATTAGAGAATCAACATCTAAAAAAAAATCAGCGCATATGTCAGGCTATGAAGGAATAGTCAGTAGACCCAGCATAGTTATAAATACCACATGGGTGCCATTAATAAAAAAAGAAAAAGAAACAACGGTAGATAAATCCAAGCTTGACAGGCTTCGGCAACTACATTAAAAGGAGAAGTAGCGGCAGAAATTTTTAAACCTCACAGCAAGGCTGCAACAGAAGCAATATTGAGACGAGGACCGATTTTCTCTCGGTATTCTGATTACCCGATTTCGATTAAAGTACTTATAAATTTATAAATTAATTTATTTACAAAACGAGATTTTGTAAAAAATATTTAATGAAATATTTCAAACAATTAAATCAAACCGCATTCCTTTGAGTTTTATGAAATTTATATATGATTTGGGCAGTATTCTATAGATTTCCCAAGTGATATCGAATCAGCTGAAATTTTATTCCAAACTTCAAAATATGCACCGAATTAAAAAAAAATATAATACTGAAATTTTATGTTCATTCTATTATAAATTTTAAGTTGAGGATTAATCACACTATTTCAGAGAGGTTTTGAAGTTTGATAAAGGCAGTTTCGATTAAGACAATACCCCCAGGAGAAGGTTTTAACCGACTAAATCAGGAGCTTCCTCTGGTTTAATCAACCGTGCATGGGAACATTTTGCCAATAATTGATCGAAAGTGGAAAAGCAATGCGGATGATCAATATTGATGATAATTCAAGTGGAGGAAGGAAGAGTTTCGGAAAGGAGTTCGATCAGATATTGATCTATTCATTCATTTTCTACGGCTTATCAACCCTTTGCAGGTTATTTAAAGTCATAAAATATTTCTAGATTATAAAAATCTTTTTAAAAGATAATCATGGTCTAGTGATACAAGTCTTACTAATTAACAATAGCTGGGGAGGAGGGAGAAAGGTAGATTCATGCCTTTCCCAAGGGTATTTGTGCGTAAACGGATATAACGAATCCAACGGTAATTGAAAAGCGGCTCCCCGATAAAAATTCCGAGCCGTTATCAACTACACCACCCGCGCATCTAAGCTTACAGCACCTGGTATTACCAAACGGTCACCCATCTAAATACAGACCAGACACGACGTTACTTAACTTTGATGATCATACGGGAAGCAGTGTTTCAATGTGATGCAGCCGCAAGCCTTCAAGCGAAGAGAGGAACAGTATTGGAAATTACCTCGAGGGAATTTCTAGCAGAGAAAAACAGCTACGGAAATAATTTCCAGAGGAGAGAGAAAAAACAGCTACGGAAATGATTTCCAGAGGAGACAGGAACAATTTCGGAAATGATTTCCAGAGGAGACAGGAACAAATTCGGAAATGATTTCCAGAGGAGAGAGAAACAAATTCGGAAATGATTTCCAGAGGAGAGAGAAACAATTTCGGAAATGATTTCCAGAGGAGAGAGGAACAATTTCGGAAATGATTTCCAGAGGAGAGAGGAACAATTTCGGAAATGATTTCCAGAGGAGAGAGGAACAATTTCGGAAATGATTTCCAGAGGAGAGAGGAACAAATTCGGAAATGATTTCCAGAGGAGAGAGGAACAATTTCGGAAATGATTTCCAGAGGAGAGAGGAACAATTTCGGAAATTAAGTGAAACAGAAGAAATTTGGATATGATTTGAAAATTGGAAATAATAATTAACTCACTTCTTTTTCAAGCTTTTGAATGAAGTCGATGAGGGCAACGGAATCACGAATCTATATAAAAAAAAATAAAATAAATCAATTTACACGAGTAAGATTACCCCGTATAGAGGTCAGCTCACAAGTAAATGCTTAGAAACTGAAATATATTTCATATTATTAACTCAGCAGTCATTCAGTCAAACAAGTGCAAACAAATGGATTTAAAAGATAAAACAGTTCATTAACAACATGCAGAAAAAAAGGAATCATCGACATTGAATTAGAAATGCATTTACGTAAAGTAGTGGAAGTACCCAAGTACAATTACCATTTGCCAATATAATAAAAATGTATTTTTGAAGACGTCTAAAGTCTTACAATTGACTGCCAAAAGGAGGAGAATATTCGACTCATTCATTATCCGATGTGAAGAAGAATATTTTCATATGTTCAAACTGAATAGCGGTTGAAATTTTAATGGATATCTTCTGATGGATTTATTTGGTCTTTAGTAGAATATTTCTCGAAACTTACGTAATCGATTGAATTTACTATTCTAAATACCTGTATTAAATCTGTCATTCGTTTTCAAGGGCGGGGTGGTAGCACCTGTTATGGCTATGGATAAATAGTGATCTCCCTCCCAAACAAGAACTTTATAAAAGTATAAAAATGCATTTTAATAATAAAAATACCAGCAATACATTTTTACGTAAAAATATCCACAATACATAACTATTAATACATTTTCTGTACTTGAAAGCATACAATTGCGTTGAAAATATATTTAGTTGAAGCCATAAAATGGTTTTAAAATTATTTAGAGTTTGGCATTAAATAACCCATAGAGGTGTTGATATGCTGCTAAACAAAATCAACCAACTAACCACTTTCAAGAGAGAGAAGACCAAATCTTTTCATTTGAGTAAAACATTTTGGGACTTTTCCTAACTGTTGTGTATCACACTAAGTGCAAGGAGATCCCACACAGGAATTGTATACTAAGATAGGACGGACTAGCGATAAAAAAATGCTTTGGAAAGGTTTCTTTATGCTGAGTAGAAAGGGTTCTTTGTGTTATAGTTAGCATCCCGTGGGTATACTATTTACCAATTCCCAAATAAAGTAAATGCTTACAGACTCAATTATAAACAACCAATATTAACCTATCCTCAAACCAAGTAAATTTTTTATGAACCCAAATATAAACGAGCAATGTTATCGATTTCCAAATCAAGTAAGTGCATATAGACTTAAATACAAAAAAGACTGATTTCGATCCAACAAGGTTTGATATATTAACTAAAGTTCCAAATGCCACTGAGTACTTTTTCGGGGTCACTGAACCAATAAGTTTGCTCGGCAGGACCTCCACCATGTAAAGTTAATATCCAGATACTCAATTCTATCAGAAACATTTAAAAGTCGTGTAGAGTCAATATCTGATCATACACATGGAACAGACGAACAACACGTTATTTGATGGTTATGTTTTTGTTCATCAGTATATATGAGAGCGACAGACAGACAGACAGACAGGTAGAGATAAATGATGATAATGCCTGAGGAAGTTGCGAGGAAACCATCAGAGATAGAATCCTTATGATAAATCTCATGCCGTGAAGGCGTCGAGCCCACGAAAGCCACCTGGTCCCTCCAGATCTCACAGTTTTGGTAGCGGATCGGAACATCATCCGCGTCAGATTAATCTGCTGGATGTCCTGGCGAACGACGTCCTTCCAGCGGCTGTGTGATACGCTACAAGGACGTCTCTTGTCTGCAGATGTTGAGTCGAACTGGTAGATGACTCTGGTAAGGTGGTCATCAGGTCGTCACAGGACGTGACGGGGCCAGCGAACACAGCGCTGAGCGATGATATGGAGGATGCTTGGTTGGCTGGTCCTCAGGCAAAACTTCTCGTTGGACACAAGCTCGAATCAGTGAACATCCACGCTGTTCCTGAGAGCACGAGACTCGAAGCTATGGTCGACAGTGTTGCTGAGAGGCCACGTCTCGGCGCCGTATAGTCAGAGAGGACGGTGGCGTTGTAGACTCGTAAATTGCTGGGTTGGGAGATGTCGCGACGCTGCCATATTGGTATCCACATGCCTCTCATGACGTCTGTAGGCAGTCCCCGTCTTCTGTTGATATTTATGCGAAGAGGCCGCCAGTGTTGGAAGCTTGTGAGCCCAAATATACAGAAGACGAGACGGACTCAACGGGGTCGCTCTCGGTGATGATGGACGTTGGATCGTGCATCAGCTTGGTCTTCGACCAATTGGCGTACAGCCAAAGCTTTGTCGCCTTGTAAACCTTGTTGCGTCTCTCTCTCTCTCTCTCTCTCCCTTTTGCTCCCTCGCTTATTAATCAGGTGGTCATAATGCTTCGGTTTATCAGAATGCATTAGTTGCTCACTGTAACGAGACTGACCACAATTTTAAATAAAAAAATACTACTCTGATCAAAGGAGAAAACAATCCACTAAAACAAAAATCTTTAGAGCGAGCCTTGTTGCAAGAGCTAGGACGCTCTTACAACATTTCACCATCGCTGGCAAATCTTCTATTATCACACTGCGGCATATCTAATGCCAAAAGTGGTGAAAAGAAAAATAATCTAAATGAAATCAGCTCGATTATCGTCGCCAGTATCCAAAAATTTAATTTCTTCTTTATTTCCTTTATGATGGTGACATTGATGACTATATTCACCGCCAACGTGCAAGTTCCGGACTAGAAGCTTCCATTTACACCAAAACCTGCTACCATTATGCATTCTCTATTGTCGTTTGGCTTTACAAGAGACGGTTGGAGGTGAGAGAAAATCAGAGTAAAAGAAAGCGCCTATGGTGTGAATATTTTTTGAGGTGAGAGTGACCCACACACTTGATTTCATGACCTTCCTCTGTGCCACACAACGAATGAAACAGGTAAAATCCAGTTATGAATGCAATCGACTGCCGCTGACTGTTATAATCCCGAGCAGCGCCTTCTGTAGCATGTCTACCATGCGTAGCCCTCTTCATCCGCTAGTTCAACCGTTGAGATTTGTTTTAATTGTTATCTGCTTGTTCTACAGTTGCGGTCTTTGGCGTTGGTCGCGCTTGGTCTGGGTCCTCGTCTTCGACCTTGATGCAAAAGGTGGCCCTACCAGTAATTTAGAACTCCAGACGGCATCGTTCTCACAATCAGTGAACCACGCAAGCCCCTCCGCCATGACAAGGAGCGACCATCAGATGTATGCACATAAAAACATACACGCATAAACACATATATATTTTACACTGGATGTCGGGGTAAACCGTTCGTTATCAAATGTTACTTGAATGAAAATAATAGAAACAAAACATAAAATAAAAGTATCAGTTATATGAGAGTATTTATTATTATTCTCGTTTTTAAAAACATTTGAAAGATAAATAATAGAGGATGAAATTGACTATTCAGAACGAATAGTAAGAAAAACAAACAAAAAAACAAAATGTTACGACTCGAAACGCTTTTTCTATAAATTTAAGTCCTCGTCTATAAAAATATTACATATTTTACAATCAATAAATAAGAAAAGGATAAAAGAGTAAAATTATCGGCAATGTTGTTTGAATGATAAATGATTTGGGGAAGAAATCGACGATACTGAACCAATAGTCAAAGATAAACAAAGCAAATATTACGACTCGAAATGCTTTTCCTACATTTTCGAAAATAACGTCATTTTACACTTCAATATTAAAAATAGACTACAATTATTCATGCTGATGTGTAAGTAATTTAATAAAATGTTCTTAATTAATTCATAAATGATAATAGACATTCTTAATAAACTTACTGGAACACTTTAAAAAAAAAAATAAAACAATCGATCCTCGACTTAAAATTTTAAAACCAAAGAAAACAAATATATATTTTCATAAGATTATAAATGAATAATAATAATAATAATAATTATTATTATTATATAAGAAACAAAGAAAATATATGAATAAATGGATAATTAAAATAATCAAGACTTCACTTTTAAAATACGACATCGCTTTTTTTTTTAATGCAATGAAAAAAATACGTCCGTTCACTCCGACATCAGCGTCTATTTGCTAGATTATATATACATATATCTAAAATTTAAAATTCCCAGCACCCCTCGTACGTGTGCATGTGTAGTCGCACCAACATAACAATTTTAGTCCAATGAAGGACGAAACGCGTCACACGAAAACTTTTTTCCACTTTGTCATATATTTTCCACCCAATATGTGTTCTTCATGTATAAAAATTTATATATCGTTATTTCATATGAAAATGTGTGTTTTTGTGTGAAAGAAAATAAAAGCAATCCAAATGAGAATAAAAAACTACAGAGATACATACATTGGCATTTTCCATTCCTTTCCTCTCCACGTCATTTTTAACGGCTTTCATTACAGAAATTGGAGACATTGTTTGCAATAATTTCGCCTGAAAAATAAAAGTAAATATATTTAAAACGCTTAGGCAATTATTGGATTAATTAATGTCAAATTTTGTATCCTAGTCAGGCACAACGCCAGGTTAATAGAGCAACTATTGAGAAATGAAATCAATTCATTGTCAGTCGATCTGCAAGATGAGCTTGGTAATCATGAGGGTGCCATCAATTTCGAGATGGCAACCTAATTCTCCGTCCTCCTAAATAACTGTGGCCGCTGACGAAGTTTGGAGTTGAATATAATGTTATGTTACGCATGAGAGATGAAACCTTGCATTAATGAACAAATAATATTACTTAAACAAAACATTTGTAATACACAACAGTAATTCATTACAAATCAGTTTTGGTGTAAAGTCAAATTCTGAGATTATGTATAATTTCATAAAGTTTTCAATAGTTTTCTTCGTTCATTCATTCATTCATTCATTCATAGGCCGAATTTTATTTTTATCGTGAAATTCAAACGACCTTTCGAGAAGAGAGTTCAAAGATATTTCACGCTAATTTAAATAATAAAAAAGAAGATTTATATTTACATCAATCACTTGACTATTTTCGTCTTTTTTACTTGAGGGTTGCGGCCATATGACATTGAAACCGGTTCTCGTACGATCACTCTAAGTTAAGCAACGTCGAGCCTGATCAGTACCGAGATGGGTTACCGTAAGCGGTAAGCTTGGATGTGAGGGTGGTGTAATGGATAACGGCTCAGAATTGGAGATTGGAGGGCCGAGTTCCAAATTTAAGCAAGTTTGTTATATCCATTTTCGCGCTAATGCACTTGAGAAAAGTATGGGTTAATTAGTAGAGCTTGTACTAGTAAATCATTATCTCCAAAAATTTATTACAATCCAATAATGTTCTGGCTTTAAATAACCTTCAAAGGTTGATAAGCCGTTAAAAAACTAATCAATCAACTTTTACTTGTAACATTTTTTTTAAAAAATGCTATGCCCCCTTTTTTTTTCATTACTTAAAAATTGTCATGACATGATTGTCATATAAAGATAGTTGAAGGGTTTCTAATTGACTTCTTTTAGTCTGTTTACTACTCAAGGCTAGATATCTCAGTCTACCCTGTTATTTAACTCAGAGCTAAGAGGAAAAAATAGACGAGTTTTTTTCAAAGGACTTTAGTGCAAAAGTGAACGTGACAGAATCGCTTAGTATTTGAACTCGGCACGCCGATTCCACTCTATGCACCGATAACTGTTATATTACCCTCACTTGTGGCATACTTACCGGAGGAATGAGAGCATAAATAGCGTAATTGCATCTGTGACTAATCCAGATTTTGTTCTGAGACCGGTAGGATATTTCCTTTACATCTTTTAGTAAATCGTCATAACTGTACACCTGTAAATACAGACATTAACGAACGGATAATATTAATTAAACAACCAAGAAAAAAATCATGAACAATTAGAAAACTTAAAGTAATTTTTATTGCTTGTAGTGATCTGAAAAGCCAAATGAAAAAGAAAGATTGCGTTACGGCAATTATTCTAACAAATAATGGGTTTATTACTTGATACTTAGCCTCTGAAATCTAGAGACGCTGTTGGGAATATGCAACAACTTCCACAATCCGAAAACAATTTAGTAAAAATAATTTGGTCTGATAGAAGGACGGAATAGCAGGTATTCGATGAGGATTTAACTTATACTAATAATTCCAATGTTGGTGATAACACTTCTTTAGAGACGTTAGGAACGTTCAAGTCGACTTGATATAACTTTGTCTTCAGGTTCGTACTGATAAAGTCAAATTTTTTTAAAGTTCACCTCAGAAAGTCTTGAGTATTTAATCCAGTTTGTTTAAAACTTCCATTGAATACTCTGCTGTTGCCTGTTACTGATCTGGGCGCACCAGAATTACGACCAAATATTCGACTTTACAGAAAAATACCGTAAACAAATAAGGTTGTGGCGGACTGTCACATTTATTTAACTTAGATTAGGAAACGAAACTGACGTAAAGAAAAAGAGGATAAGCCGAAGACATCATTTCACATAAAATTTGTATTTAACAAGATGTACACACAACGATGTGAAAGAAAAACATGCGTTGAGTAAAACAAGAGTTGTCTCTCTTTAACTATCAATTGTTCCAAAGTTCACTGAAAGCACTAAGGTTGCAATAGTTTCTGGTAATAAATGTTTTCAACAGTTTTGCTGTGTAAGAGAAAAATTATGTGAGTATAGGGAATATTCAGCATGTGAGCGGTGGTGTGAGTGAGAAGATTGGCGCATGGTTTCAACTGTTGTGGATTCCTGTGGCAGCTGAAATCTATCTAACTAAGAATATTCTTTGCTTATATAGGTGACAATCGGCTACGAAAGCGCTCTGCGGGAAGAACCACTCTTCAGTTGCAAGCAATCTGATTGGTTAGCATTGACCAATCAGCGAACGAGCTTTGGGGAGACTCACGAAAAACTTCTTAGAAATATTTGCTTGACTGGCCTTAGATTTTCATCTATGCAATTAACTATTGTATGTAAAAAGAATTCTACATTTGCAATTAATTAAAAGTATAATTATCCAAAAAAGCTTATCCGAAAAAAATAAAATAATAGGGAAAAGAAATAAAAAACATTATGTTAACAATATTATTTCCCCAACTTGTAAGATATTCTTCAACACAAAGTATGTTTGCTCAATAGAACTGAACAATGCCTCTTATTATTACAAAAACGAAGTATCTCATTACTAAGGGACATTTTAGTTGTAACTTATTTAACGATATTTATTTAAAAGATATATCAACGCTTGATGGGTTATTTAGTCTTATAGGAGAATTATCCCAATGAATAGATAAAGATAGATCAGGTTTACACAAGAACCGAAAAGTTAAACACGAAGCCTGTTCACTATCAAATCCAAGGAATTCACATAGATCCGGTTACAGTATAAAGCCAATCAAGTTTTTTTAAATTCTCATTTGATGACCTTTTATGTTTTTGTACTAAATATCTTATAAAGCGTTTATCATTTATCCTTAAGAAGAATTTCCGACAATTTCTCACCTCAATACACACCACAGTGATAAAACAAAAACATTCAATAATTCAAATGTAAAAGTCACACGTAAAAGGCCCAACATCTAATTATAATTTTTTAATAAATTATTTTTCAAACAATTTTGAAACATTTTTGGAGATTTTATAGAAAAGAAACATTGTCTCACCTCGACACATTCGGATTTCCCGTGACACTGGCCATCCCTTCCTGTGTTAAGATGTTCGTACAAATTATTTTTCGTTTGCCTGTCCGTGGGTCGACTGGTCAATTTCTTCTCGTGTTCATACAAGTACAACCTAAAAAAAGAATAAAGCAACTGTACAGTGAGAACACGAATAAAAAAAAAAGCAAATGATATCATATCTCAAGCAGTCAATAGAAATCCATCTAGGAATATTCACTCAAGGCAGGGAAACGAATAAAACTCAAGTATCGACTAAGTAAGGCCTTGGGAGTATATTTTACCTTATTTTTTGTCGTTCAACGATTGCATAAGACAAAAAGAATGGGTTGTATGGGACATCATTGCCGCGTAGGTTATAAAGCCCTGGAAAAAAAGAGGACAAATTCACTGACAAGTTGAATATAAATTTCACAGAAAAATAGTTTTAAATTAAAAAATATCTATGAAGATAATTAAAGAAATAAGAATAATTACAATATAAAATATAACTTCGTAAATATATACGGGGATAAAAATGTGTGTCTACACATACACCAAGTACTCAAAAGATCTTGGCCCTATTCACTTCCCCAAATGACCAAAAACAAGATTATTGAAGAGCCTCTTTTCAGCACATATAAGTCTTTTATTTAAGAGACTCTTTTCAGGACATATAAGTCCTATTAGTTTGAACGTTATCTTAATGTATATACTTTTTTTTTTAATCGGGTTAATTACGTCTACCGACCAGCGCATTCGAGAAATTTAATAAAGAACATGTGCTTTCCTGCAAGTTTCGAAACTATATTTCTCTTTGTAGGGGAAAATTCACCGTCTAATTCGACGTGCACGACCACAAGAGAGCACATTTTCTTTATTACGACTCTCGAATGCACAGGCCGGTAGACGTAATTCCTACTGTTACATTAAAAAAAAGGTAAAAACAGGGCATTTACTTAAACATGTATAACCATTAAAAGAACGTTTCAAAATAAAATCCTTTAATTTCTTATATAAATGGCCACTGAGGTCAACGCCGATGTTTCATGCCATGAAGATGGCATGAAACAGACTGTCGTCACTCTGTGCTGACCTCAATGTCCACTTTTATATTTACACATGCTCTATCCTTGATATTGAGCACTTTCACCCAAAAATATAGCATACCTTAATACTCTATTTTTATTATATATATATATATATATATATATATATATATATATATATATATATAATTACTGTATAAAATAAAAATAATTTGAGATATTTGTGTCAGAGTGGTATCAGAAATTTCGTAATCAGTCTTATTGACTGGCTAAGAGACAAAAGACAACGGCAAAAAAAACCGTCACCAAATATTCCCGTGTCTATGTCTCAAGATCCTCGCAGTTGCACAATATGTGGACTTGTATGCAGGTCACTAACGGGACTGAAATCGACGGGAGAGCCCATCATATATATATATTAGGTTGGTGCAAAAATAATTTCGTTTTCTCACATAGTAACATATGTTAGAAAACGAAATTATTTTTGCACCAACCTAATATATATATATATATATAAGTGTTATGAATTGTTAAAACCCAACAGCCTCTTTCCATTTACTTCCCTCTCCCCCTCTCTCCTTGCTGTAACACTCATTTGTATATATCTGTTTTACTGTTTTCAGTCTTCCCTTTCTTTTTCATTTTTCTTTTCTCCCTACTCCCCTCCCATTTCTATATATCATTTCCGTTAAGTTAACCATCTAAATAGGTCATGGTCTGGTCACTCCTCCTACCCCAATATAAAGTACACTTGAGAGAGATATGAAATTAACCCCTCCCTATACTCTACCATGTCTCTTTAACTACCCCTCTCACACCCCCTGTTAAATTACAAAAACTTACACTACCCATCAATTTTAATCTCATTTTTCGTTGTTGGAAGTGCTATCTGATGATCCGGCGTCCTTTTAAAAGGACTCTGGTGAAATAAATTATTATAATGGTACCTTAAAGTCGTTTGTTTTTCTTATATATATATATATATATATATATATATATATATATATATATATATATATATATGCACCTCTAGGTGGTGTAATGGTTAGCAAGCTTGGCTCGCTAGAACAATTACGACTGAGTAATATACGCGCGCGCACGCATGCACACACACACACACACACACACACACACACACACACACACACACACGAGAATGTGTTGATTTAACATTCAAGTCAAGGATCAATCATCATCCCTCTTCTTACTTATCTTCATAATCTTTTTTTACTTATTACCCTCCGCTTCTATTCAAATCAGTCAACATTACCGTTTTGTTGCCTGTACCTTGAATGGCTCTTGAGCTTTGTATTAGGTGAACTTTAAAATGAAATACATGAACATAAAGAGCATGACTTTATATATTACTGAATATATCTGCAAACATTCTAGTTCCACTGTTAACGCCGCAATACGGCTAAGAGATCTTTTACTTGCAAACTTTCGTATATATCTACTCACATGCTATTTCATCCAGGCTGGTCACAATGAACGCATCGGCATTATTACGGATAAGTTCACTGCGGACGTCACGGATTTTGTCCTGCCAACTTTTTCCTGAAAAGAAGAGAGAAAAACAACCAGAAAATCATTGATTATTGCGTAACATTTCGATCTGAACGTTTCTTTTTCAGAATAAATTGCACAGAATTCTCTTTGAAAATTACTTCTGGAGTGAACGGATGTGTTGTTTATTTTTCATTGTTCAAAGAAAGCGATGTTGTATTTTAAAAGGAAAGTCTTTGTTTTAATTACGCTTTTATGCTTACATTTTTTGTTTATTATAATTTGGTTATATTATTATTCATTTTCAATGTTTAATTATTAAATTAATTTATTCTATTTCTTCTAAGATAAGTCGAGGTATGCATCGATTGATTTACTTTTAGTTTTAAAATAAGTGTTTTAGCAAGTTTAAAACACTTTATTAACATTCTAGGTTTAAGAATGGCTGTCATCAACAGGAATTGTTATATTAAGAACATGAATTATTATATATTTATTTATATTTAAGCGTGACATTTTTTTTTTATAAAAGAGGACGTAATTTTCGAAACTTTAGGAAATGTGTTTCGAGTCATAATGTTTGTTTTGTTTGAAATCTTTGACTATTGGTCCAGTGTCTTTGATTTGAAACATTTTTAATAACATTTTGGTCTACCGACAATTTTATTCTTTTATCCTTTTCTTATTTATTGAACAACTTTTTTTTGGCAAGTACATATTTTCAAATTTTTAGGAAAAGCGTTTCAAGTTGTAATGTTATTTTCTTTTGTTTACTTTTTTTTAAGTGAATGTCTTCATTTATTAATGCATCTTTCAAATATTAGGTTGGTGCAAAAATAATGACGTAATAATGTCGTTTTTTTGACGTTAAAAATACGTCAAAAAACGACATTATTACGTCATTATTTTTGCACCAACCTAATATTTTAGCAACAACAATAATAAAAGTGTTCTCATATATTTAATGATAATTTTATACCTTCAGGCAACTTAAACGATTGAACCTGCAGGCAGCAAAAAAGTTATTTTGCCCTTCCTTCTGAACGTTTCTGAGTGTCACATTTAAATTTCGGCCGTAGACAATAAAATTAAACAACAGTCTCGATTGTGGAATCAGCGTCGACGCCATTTAAAAATCGTGTGGACATAAACAAGATATCATCCTTTCTTGTTCACTGCTTTCACCACTTAAGTAATTCCTTGCCTTAATTATTTTCAATGTTATCAAAGGAAACATTTCTGATTGTCAACTCACTCTACGAGCGCTCTTGGTATCATGTGACCGATTACAATCTGCCGCATAGTCAGGTTACTGGCGACTAGTTCCTCCACCAAGCTTTTCTGGCGAGGAGGATGGCTGCAGGATTAAAGACAAGACCTGTCAAAGGCCTGATGAACCTTCTTCTAGGGTCAACAACCATACAGCACAATAGGGTAGACTGGCCTCCATAGCTGTGCATGTACCCAGTGCAGTGATGATACGATATCGTTAGGCGAAAGGCTTCACAGACTGAAGTCAACGGCCACGTGCTTGTTGCTTTAAACTTTGACAATTTTTCAAGTCGGAGGACATCAGTAGTGCTTTGACCTGGAGAGAGATGGCCTCCATCAAGTATACTTGTCCAGGACACGCTACGCATGAGTGATTGCTTTTCTGGCTTTCAACTAGTGGAAGGGACTGGTCAAGTACTCAGCCGCGCAGTGACCCTATAACTGATGATGATGATGATGATGATGAAACACTGAATTATGCTGATTTTGTTTCAGCAAATCTCGGAACTCAATCTGTATGTGATGCATCGCAAATAACAAAACTTTTCAGGGGGTCCGAAATACATTAGGGGCTGGGCATGTAGATTGTATAACGGTTACCGGCGCGGAAATTGGAATATGCGTACCGAGTTCTAATTCTGACCTAATATGCAGTATTCACTTTCGCATTAATAATCTGGAAGGAGACAAAAAGCATGAATTTTCTCCTCCTAATTACAGATTGATCACTAGCGACCCTCTAACCTTTGGTGGTAGCCAGTTTAGAAAACAGAAAAGGCAAAGGGAAACCACTATACTATCTTTCGCAAGAAGCCATAGCAATTAAAACATATCAAGATGAAGTTGTGGAAAGATATAACCGGTTTATGTAATTGGAAAAGACAACTAAAAACCAGTTCCGTTTGTCACAAAATGTTAAGCGAATTGAAGATTTAAAATTTGTTTTCTTTATCACAACATTACGCAGAACGTCGATCTACGGCAGTGTTTAGACAGCCCATATCGAAGAAGAATGATCTCTCTGCGTTCAATCTGGCTTTTCTGGGATAAAAAAATACGCGAGTTCATTATGACCGCAGAAAAGCCTGATTGAACACAAACAACTGAGCTTCGAAAACCTAACAGAAGATCAAATCTAACCTTTTTAAATCAACCTATTCTACAACCCTTCTCGACGCCATATTGTAAAAGTAGCTACAGCAGCACAATTTATTACAGGAACCATTAGTAAACATTATTTTTAATTTTTGATTAATATTTACTTTCATTTTCATTTATTTATTCGATAAAGCATTCTTACCCATTATTAATTTTTGATTAGTATTTACTTTCTTCTTCATTTTTAATTTCGTTTTAATAAAACAAAAACAAGATGCAAGTACATATTAAACAAAATTATTAATAATAATAATAATAATAATAATAATAATAATAATAATAATAATAACAATGATAGTTGACGACACTTAATATAAGGAAAAAATGTTTTTTTACTTTGCGAAAAAGAATAAACCTTACCGGCAAATTCTCTAGGCAGGGCGTTAATTATAGTGTTCGGCCTCTTGGGTCGTGTCGTTGACCAAATCATATCGACGAGATCACGCAACACATGCACCAAGGTGATGTTATATTCAGCCAGTTGCTCGGACAATTCCAGCCAGTAACCTTTTAAAATAAACAAGAAACATCCATTTAAAGATTAAAATTCATGTGATATTTGAAATAAATGCGAAACAGGATTCACCAGATGCCGAGGGATTTAAGAGCTCATTAGCCAAAACGTTTTGATAAAAATAACAAAGATCAGGATACTAACCTGAATAAGGAAATAGAGTTACAGCCAGATTTTATTAGCGTTTCTTAACCCGTAGATCGTAACCCAGTTTTAGGTCACGAGAAAAATATTTCGTCCTAATAAAATTTACTTTATTTAGTGATTTTTTTTGCTTAATGTTGGATAAAAAGTCGTTTTAATTTTTGAGTTTTTAAAATGTGGAATTATCGTTACTTGAAATACCCACGAAACTGTCACGGTTTTCATAATATATCTTTTTTTATTCTTAATTTAATCTTTAAATAAGCTCCTTGCGAGTTCCAAGACTATAAAATACTCGTGGAATTTCCTCTTTTGCATTGTTAAATTTTTTGAACTTAACAACTTAACAAAATATTGCATTAATGATCATAAATATGAATGCTGGTCGTTATTTTAAGAAGTAAGGGGGTACAAATAATGAAATTTGAAATTGGCAACTTTTCCATTTCACTGTAACACATATTAAACACTTCTTTCGTTCATTTTTCATTTTCTCACTGAAACCAAGTAGCACATTTGACATGTCTTTTAATCGCGATTAAAACTGGATCACCCATGATTTCTTAGGTACAAGTAACACATTATGTACGTGCTAAATAAAGAACAGTCAGAGTTATAATATGCTCATATGACTTGCTATTCTTTGTTATTATTGGTAGTTTTGAGTTCAATCCCTGGGTCTGGTAGTGCTCTAGCGTCGCATACATTGGTTCAGTAGAAGAAATGGACATTTAACACAAAGGTAACTAAGACTAGTGAGTATTAAATGATACTAGTTATCTCCCCGAAGCATGAAAATGAGAATAAGAACAATCAACTGCCGTTAATTGAATAAAGGGTTCGAGTGAAATTTCGAAAATGCTATGGACTACGACGACAGAAGGGTATAATGACCAAAACGTAGTGAGTATAACAACCAAGATGAACATGCAAGCTCGAATATCAAAGCTTTTGTTGAAACGGGTATATAGTTTATCGGTATTTCTGCCCGCTATTATATTTATAAAAGAGAAAGACGAAGAGAAAAAGAAAGAGATAAAGAAAGAAAACGAGAAAAAAAGAAAAAAGAGAGAGAAAACGAAAAATGAAAGAAAACGAACAAAAGACAGAAAAGTAAAGAAAACAAAAAAGAGAGAAAACGAAAGAAAAAAAAGAGAAAACGACGGAAAACAAAAAGAGAGAAAAAGCAAGAAAACAAAAAAGTGAGAAAACAAAAAAAAGAGTGTAAACGAAAAAGAAAAAACGAAAGAAAACGTAAGCAAACGAAAAAAGACAAAAACGAAAGAAAACAAAAAAGAGAGAAAACGAAAGAAAACAAGAGAAAACGAAAAAGAGAGAAAATGAAAGAAAACAAGAGAAAACAAATGAAAACGAAAAAAGGGGGTAAAGGAAAGAGAGAAAACGAAGGAAAACGGAAACAGAGGGTGAAAACGAAAAATGAAAGAAAACGAAAAAAGAGAGAAAACGAAAGCAAACGAAAAAAAAAGAAGCGAGAAAACGAATAAAAGTGAGGAAACGAAAAACACAAAGAAAACGAAAGCAAACGAAAAATGAGAGAAAACGAAAGAAAACGGAAAAAGGAGAGAACACGAAAAAGATAGCGCAAACGAAAAAATATAAAAAACGAAAGAAAAGAAAAAAGAGAAGAAACGAAAGAAAACGAACAAAAGAGGGAAAGGGAAAGAGAGAAAACGAACGAAACGGAAAAAGAGGGTGAAAACGAAAAATGAAAGAAAACTAAATAAAGAGAGAACGCGAAAGAAAAGGAAAGGAAACAAAAGAGAGACAACGAGCGAAAACGAAAAACACACATACACACAAAAAAAAACGAAAGCAAACGAAAAAAGAGAGAAAAGGAAAGAAAACTAGAGACAACGAAAGCTAACGAAAAAAGAGGAAAAAAACGAAAGAAGACAAAAAAGAGAGAAAGAGAGAAAACGAAAGAAAACGAAAAAATGAGAGAAAACGAAAGAAAACGGAAAAAAGAGAGAAAATTGAAAAAGAGAGAAAACGAAAAACGGAGAGATAACGAAAAAAAAGAGAAAACGAAAAAAGGAAGAAAACGAAAAAACAAAAGAAAACGAAAAAAACGGAAAAACGAAATAAAAAACGAAAGAAAATGAAAAAAAGTGAAAATGAAGGCAAACGGAAAAGAGTGAAAACAAAAAAACAGCGACAATGGAAAAAGAGAGGAAACGAAAAAAGAGAAGAGGAAAAAAACGAAAATGTGGTGAAAACGAAAAAAAAAAAAAAAAAAAACGAGCGAAAACGAAAGAGAGAATACGAAAAAAAGAGAGACTACAAAAAAGTGAGAATACGAAAAAAGGGAAAACAAAAAAGAGTAAAAACGAAAAAGAGAGAAAAATAATGGAAAATGAAAAAAGTGAGAAAACAAAGTAAAAATTAAAGAGAGAAAACGAAGAAAAACGTACAAGAGAGAAAACGAAAAAAGAGAGATAACAAAAAAGAGAGAGAATTAAATAAGAGAGAAAACGAAAAAGAAAGAAAAAAAACAAAAAGAGAGAAATCGAAAAAAAAGAGAAATCGAAAAAAGAGAGAAAACGAAT
Source organism: Acanthosepion lycidas (assembly GCA_963932145.1). NCBI lineage: Eukaryota > Metazoa > Mollusca > Cephalopoda > Sepiida > Sepiidae > Acanthosepion > Acanthosepion lycidas. The sequence goes on along the minus strand of OZ010585.1, from coordinate 81,667,907 downwards.
GAAAACGAAAAAATGAGAAAAAGAAAGAAAACGAAAAAAAAGAGAAAACGAAAAAACGACAGAAAGGAAACAGACAAAAAGAAAACAAACGAAAAAAACTGTGAAAACGAAAGTAAACGAAAAAAAAGTAACAAAAAAAAAAACAGCGAAAACAGAAAAGAGCGAAACGAAAAAAAAGGAAACAAAAAAAAAACGAAAAAAGATAGAAAATGCAAAGAGAGAGAGAGAGAACGAAAAGAGAGAGAGAGAGAACGAAAAGAGAGAGAGAGAGAACGAAAAGAGAGAGAGAGAGAACGAAAAGAGAGAGAGAGAGAACGAAAAGAGAGAGCGAGAACGAAAAAAGAAAGAGAAAACGAAAAAAGATAAATAAAAAGAGATAACGAAAAAAGATAGATAAAAAGAGATAACGAAAAAAGACATAATGAAAGAGAGAGATAACGAAAGAAAACAAAAAAAGAAAACGAAAAGAGAGAAAGCGAAAAAAGAGAACAAACGAAATAGAAAAAGTGATAAAATGAAATTATTTAAAAAAGAGAAAATCAAAATAGAAAAAAAATCAAGGAAAAAGAACAAAAAGAGAAAACGAAAAAGAAAAAAGGGAGAAAACGAAAAAGAAAGATAAAAGAATAAAAACGAAAAATAGAAATTGGGGAAGGAGAAAGGAAGGAAAAGCAAGGAAAGGAGTGGAAAAAGAAATGAGAAAAAAAGAGAAAATCACCGTCGAAACGCATCATAAATAACAAAGAGGCCACTTAATTATTTTTTTTCGTCTTCATTTTTCTATGCAGTTTCACGCGTGTGTCTTTAAATATATTTTTTATAATTTTTATTATAATCTGCTCTTTCATGGAGTTGATGTTTTCACCTTCTGGCTTCGCAAACATTTTGGAACAGGAAACAATTGCCACGACAAAGACACTGGTCTCGCCAATGTAAGTGAGGTAAAATGTTTTTACTTACCGTTGTTATTTTGGTAATGGTATATTTAGCCATTTCCTTATAACGAAACATTCGGCAGTCATTGAACAAGCAGCCAGTGCTTCTGTTGGCTGATATTTATAAAATCTTTCTTTTAAAACAATTTTAACGATTGATCTGAAAAAGTCGTATTCGATTGACAGTTTCGATATTTCTGAACGAGTTTAGTGCCAAGCATGACAGCCATATGAAAATCAGCGATATAGTCATCAGTTCTTTACTTTTTTATTTAGAAATATTAAAATCAGCTACCTTTTATTCAGATTTCTACTTTTTTATTACATGGCTTGGCTTCGCAAAACGAAGATCAAGACCAGTCTGTACACATCGTCTGCAGATAGGTTTGTGACTAACAAGTCCAATGCGAGACACGGTTGCAGTAGTTGCAGCTGAAAGTTCCACCTGAACTCGATAGCATAGCATTGTATTACTTCCTGTTCTGCCTCTTGTCCCTGAGAGCGGCCCAGAGACAGAATGATTGGTGGTGAGATGCCAGAGGGTCACAGTTCTCAGCTAGGGTTGACCATTGACAATGATTGATGTGACAAGTAGCAAAGGATTTTTTCAGACTTTTATTTAGAAATATGAAAATCAGCAAATATTTTCTTCAGATTTCTATTTGATCTGACGAGACTATTTAAGAAAATGACTTGAGTTTTTAAGTTAATGTTTTGGTTTTATAGCAACTTGCAATGTTCGGCGAGACTATCCCTAGCACAATTTTTTCTATATTCAATTTTCTTATCTCCTATAGTATACTTGTTGTAATTGATTTATACATCAAGGTATGTGAAGTGTTTTAATTGCACATACCGAATTTTGATGAAGAATTCAGGGTACGTGCCATCATAGTAAGGTAAAGAGAACTCTAAATCAACCATTGTTTTTAAACGAAGGATGTGTTAAAGAAATGAAAACAGTATGATAATATTTTACGTTCTTTTTAATTTGTATTTATTTGTTGGAAGTTTTCATATCAGCTAACAACAACAAAATATTAACGATAAAATAAATGCTTCAAATTCAGTTGGTGTTTCTACAAAAAAGTACTGTTAATTTATTATTTCTTTTACTGGGTAACAAATAGGCGATTCGTTTATTAATAACAAATAATTGTGTTAACTTATTTGTAAAAGTTGTAAATTTAGACTAGAAATCCCCAAATTTTGTAGAACATCGACCCGAAGCATATACAGCCAAAATATCAATAATATTTTTTTCTATTTAAAAACGGTAGGAATTTCTTTGCCCATTTCTTTTGGGATTGGTTCTCAGTAAGATTCATTTAACTTTACATGATTTATTCTTTTCTGAATTTGTATTTCTCTTGCGATACCAGAATGCATTTGCTCGAACAACAACAACAACTCATAAATAATATAGGTAATAAAAGAAACATTAAAATAAATTAATATCCCATTTTTATTGAATTGGGTTGACATCATTATCATTGTAACCACTCGATTACGCACCCAAATATAATGAAATATATTTTCAGTTTTAGGAGAGTTTGATGAGCAATGGCAAAAGCTTCCATGTTTGGTTGAAAATTGGTGAGTTTTTGTTGTAAATCATTACGATTTATTTATGTATCGATTCCTTTTGAAAAGCCAGGCATTTATCGATCCCTGGATATTCCCATTAAACCACTAAAAATCGATATTGATTACTTTGGGAACCTCTGATTTAAACGATATTCCACTTGAAAAATCGGTTCTTTAACGATGTCTGATAATTTAAACAAATTTGTGAGTTTATATTCTTGTCAGCAGTTAAGTTCTATGAAGTTAAAATCTGTAAAAACAGATTTACTTCCCTTGAAAGAAAATATTTAGATTGTTACTAACCTGAAGTGAGTAGCAACGGACTGGCCCCAACACGAGATCCCGATGGTAGGACACTTCCCAACCATTGAGCAATGTTTGGCACTCCTGGAGTGTCTAAATAGAAAGAATATTATTATAAGAATTATTTTCAATACAAAGTACTGAATATATTTTCTTAAAAAAAAACAATAACATCACAATTTTTTTAAAGTTTTAAAACATTATTAAAGTCTGAACATTAGAAAGTAGTGTAGTTGATAGCTGCCCCGGTCCCGCACAGGTCAAGTTCTATCGATCCTTCTCTCTCCTCGTCTGCATGGCTCACCTTTTATTTAGGTTTTTGACTACGCATGCAAATTAGCGATAGTTTTAAAAGGCATGCACTTTACCTAAATTGCAAATGGCGGCTTCGATTGGGCAGGCGATGCATCGTAGCCTCTTAGCTAAAGGTAGGTTAGAATTTCTTGGTCCTATTTCAAACCCCACCACACACACACACACACACACACACACACACACAGTGATCTCGTAATCACAAAAAGTGCAGCCGGGTGCAGGTTGCTTCTGACGCATACTCATTCTGAGTGGGATAACTCCGGCTTGGTTGTCTAGGCGTTAGTGAGGCGCTCACATATCATCCCCCCCCCAACCCAACAGCTGGTGACATGAAAACTACTTGGTAAAGATGCATGTGCAGGTGATTCGTCTGGATATGAATTTTCAACGGATTCTGGCGGGGTAGGTTCTACCTTGATCAACCACGCACTTTCCTCAGAGCTACTCTCATTTCCTGATGAGTATAACTCCGGGGAGAGATGCACGTCTTTTACATGACGTGGAACTCCATCAACTCCCACTGACTGTTGACTCCAGTCATGCGGCCCATTTTGAATCTTGTAGTGCATCTACTTTTCAGGACTTTGACCCAGACAAGATCCCCGACCTTGTACATCCCACGTGCTATCACCACAGAAACCATCCTGGTATCTCTGACGTAGACCGTATCACAAATGACGGAATGTGAGACATCACCAGGCAAGAAACACCCTCGTTGGAAGTCCTCATAATAACCGCCAAGAAGAGATTTGAAATGCTACAGAGACGTCATAAAAGCCAACGATCTTTCCATTACCATCCTAGATGTCACCTTCGGCAAGAACAGAAGCAAACAGGGGAAAAAATAATGGGCTAACAACGTGAGTGAGGAAACGGGAAGATAATTCACAAAGACTGGCACGCAACCGAGATATGTGAAGGAAACTAGTCATGAGACTGATGATAAGAACGATACTTTCTGAATCGGGGTTTTTTCAGTAGCAACGTTAAAATATTCTTAAGAATAATAAAAAGGATTATAATCTTATTTTATGATAGATTAGTTGTAATTAATTCTTTTGTGCGTAATGTTGACACTTATCCGCTGTAAAGGACTACGTTTATCTTTTGCTTCAAGCATTTTCATCTTTTCGTAGATACGTCTGGGAATAATCTCCTCGTCTACCTTTTTCCTGGCTGTTTCTTTGTTTGCAGTTGTATATCTTCTCAAACCCAAATATGCAAGCATTAACTCTTTATTTATATTCGGATTATTGTCCTCACCTTCGTCGTTGTTATTACAACATCTCGGCCGTTCTGCTCTCCAGCCTTCCCCACGTATATATCGATCTGAGTAACCTACAGAAAATTCTGAACTGAACCCTTTATTTAATCTACATTGTTCTTGTCTCACTGCTCGTGTCTAGGGATGTCTCGTCTAGTTCTTATTTTTATTTTATTATAATTATATTTATGACAATGGCCTAGGGGATTAAAGCGTTGGTTTGGGAATTTGGCGACATAGTGATTGTGAGTTCAATACCTGGGTTGGGCAGTGTGTACTTGCACTCAGTGGAAACGGACGAGCAATAACTAAGCAGTACTTCATTTTCATTCTAATCAAAAATATATAACGTAAATCTTGGAAAATATTTTAATTGCCCAAGTATAAAAACAATGTAAATGAAATATTGAACACTAGTAATGCATCATTTAACTACAATACATTTTATGGGCAGATTAGACAATCGAGCTTTGGTTGAAAGCCAGTCTAGGAGATACACTACTGAAACCAACTTCGAAAATATTCACGTAGTGTAATCTATACCGACTTCATCGAAACGATGGTCGATAAAAACATAGCATGTTCATTTCAAATTTTACTATTAACTATCTTCTTTAATTAAATCAGGGCAACAATGGAAACTTTCATTCTTAGGAGAACTTGTTTGCACACAGATATAAAAAAATATGTTTTAGTGAGTGGAATTTCCGGATTCAAAAATGTGACTCATAGCTTCTATTACAGGAATTTTGTCGACATGACGATTTTCTCGGTCTAGCAAGAAACAGTCGCATTAACTCTTCAAAATTTTCGGCGGCATACCTACGTGACTACGGCACAAGGTTTAATGAGATCACGACTCTCTCCGCAAATCAACATCTAGCCCTTCTAGAAATACCCAGGTTATGGATAAAATCACCATCGGCCAATCAAACTCTTTAAATCTGTCGTCATGAGGACACCCTGCGAGACCTAAATATTACTGCCTTCATGTCATATTTTCGTTCTCGGCCTAAACTCCTGGCCCCTGTGGGAAGAGTGAACAAAACTCCAGATTCAAACCCAAGTTATTACAAGTGATTCCAGAGACAACACAAGCGCGTCCAGCTACCACACCCCAAAGCCTAAGAAACCTTTCATTCAGAGACAACAGCGATACGGGATGGCCCCTTTCGAAGTGAGATATTGTTTTTATTAATATCCCATTTTCTATCTTTGGAACTTTTCGAGTATTTACACATTTTTATGTAAATTAACACTATCGAAACGAATGCATTTGTTGATATGTGTTCGGGAACTTATGCGTTTGTTTTGACAACCACATAATATTGTTCTTCTCTGAAAGTGTGTGTTTTGCTTATCAATGTTAATTTGATTGATGTTGCTTTGTTTGAAATGGAAACATTTATTTTGTTTGTAATGTGCATGAATTTAATCGTCTTTTCCTTACTTCATCGATCTTGTTGTTGTCCTAAAATTTCTTATTTTCACATTGCACTAACCAGGATAATTCGTAACAGTTTTTTTTAATTAAACTTTTTATAATTCTCCACCCGTGTCTTCTTTGTCGTGTCTGTTGCTATTGTTTTTACCCTTTTTCCAAGACAACAAACACACACATATATATATATATATATATATATATATATATATATATATACCCGTTATATATATATATATATATATATATATATATATATATATATATATAGAGAGAGAGAGAGGGGGGGAGAAGGAGGGAGAAATAGACTGTAGGTTGACCCAAGCCTAGTAAGTGAAATTGGGTGGACAAAACAGTTTTTAAGCCCTCGCTGGTTGTGCTAGCATGATGTCACGCCATCATGAGTGAGGGTCTGAGCGTATTGGCCTTGTTCAATCCTGTCAGATTATGCACCCTCTCCCACTTAAGAGAGTGTAACTAAGGTCTGCTCAGCATAGTTGCAGTATAAACCATACGTTGTATGTGTTTATGTGTGTGCGTGTTGAAGAAGCACAAATGTTCCCCTGAGCAGGTGTCTGCAACAGGGTTTAGTAAGTCACCCATTAAATTCACCAAAAAGCCTAACAAATATCTCTCACCTATTCTATTCTCTCTCTCTCTCTCTCTCTATATATATATATATATATATATGTGTGTGTGTGTGTGTGTTAAATGGGTGTATAGCCAGATGGTTAAACTGTAAGTGTTCCAACCATGAGACTTACCATGGTCAATTTATCAAGGAGGTGATTTCTTGATAATATTAGCCTGCATGCAGCACTATTGGGAAGTGTCTGAGAATCCAAACTTTGGGTTGACCCAAGCCTAATAAGTGAAATTTGGTGGACAAAACAGTCAGTAAGTCCTTGCTGGTTGTGTGAACATGATGTCACAAGTCATCATGAGTGAGGGTCTGAGCATATTGGCTTTAGTCAATTTTGAATCCTATCAGATTATGCACCCTCTCCCACTTAAGAGAGTGTAACTAAGGTCTGCTCAGCACTGAAAGAAATCATAGCTTCGGTCTGTATTAAAGAACCACAAATGTATTTGATCAGTTAACCACCTTAGTAAATAGATGCTCTCGGAAACGAGTAGCTAAGCCACATGTTGTGTGTGTGCGTGTGTACACGTACGTACATATATATGAATACGCATGTATGTATAGATATTTTATTACTTAAACGTTATTTTTAGTAGGTACTCGTATTTGAGTAGACGCTCCATTCATATATTAAACAATATATTTATTTAATTTCCTCTATCGGCCTGAATATTTGAGAAATCTTATTAGAGAAATATATGCGCTTTGTGAAGTTTTCACTAATAGAATTTCTCGAATATTCAGGCGGGTAGACGAAAATAAATAAATAGATCGTCTATTCAAATACGAGTATCCACTAAAAATAACGTTTAAAGTAATAAAAATCTGTCGGATTAATAAATAAAAAATATCCATCCTCTTTCTTTACATATATATAACATCCAGTAGAACAATGGTTAAGTTAGTATTCGAGTCTTGAAAGCTGTTGATAGTAAGTTATTTGATAGCTGGTGTGGCGTAACTGTTACCAACGTGGAAAATGAAATCGCTAAACGGTGTTCGGATCCCAGCTGAGACTGCTTCCTTTATCTTCATGCTGTTAAGCCTCGCTACTAGGCTGGCATCCCGGTCTCAACCTTTCACTGTCGAAACGGTTAAATGTAACCGTCTCTTCTACTCAAACAGTTTCTTCTCTCGCACTTCCTGTCTGTGGAATTCTCTTCCTTTTACTTGCTTTCCTGATAATTATAGTCTTCAAATATTCAAGTGTAATGTCAATCGACATCTTCTGATACTTTGATTTTGTTACCCGTCCTTGTCTTTATCCTCTCTCTAAATACTCCTCTTTACTCTCGTTCTCTACACTCTGTGACTCTTTGCGTGCTAGTTATACTCCCGCCTTGCTTAGGGTGAAATGCTCAAAAGAAAAAAAAAATGGTATACTTCGACTTCAACCTGAATCTTCCTTCATCAGCAGGTGTCTTTACAAAATATTTTGTCATTGAAATTTCACGATGATTAAGGGAGAAGAGAGTTTAGAGAACACTTGGGGAAAACCATCCTCCTAGAAGTCTCCTGTCTAGGCAGTAGCTTCGAAAAAAACAAAAAAACATTGTTATTCCAATAGTCAAGAGTCAATAAAATATGATTGGGCAAGAAATACAATCTTATGTAAAAGTTTGCGTTATTCGATAGATATTAACAAACTGAAATAAATAGATATGAATAGAGTGCGACAGATGGGTATGAACATAGATAATAGCGATAATGTATTGTAATATATTGTAAAGCTAGAAATGCTGTCAGTGGAAACCTGAAAGAAAACACACTTCAGGCAAGCAGTCTTTGCTTGAAAGTGCTCGATATCAGGGATAGAACATTAATAGGATTAATACAAATAAAATGTGTCACTTTGCCTGATTGATGTTAAACAACTCGACTCCAGAGTTTCGTAGACGAAACTTTTTTGTAGCCGTTCACTTCATTCGTCAGTAGAATTTGTCAAGTAAACAGAACAATTACAAAAAGATTCGTCGACAAAACTCCAGAGTGCAGGTGCTGAATATAATCCCAATGACAAATGTTATTTGTATTAATCATAGATAGATAGATAGATAGATAGATAGTTACACTCGCGCTGCAGCCTCCAGTGGCAATCAAGGACACTTTCCGCCTCTAAGAAGTAACGGCCATCAGTCCAAAGTGCTGATTCGTTGAAAGTTACAACAGCCGTTCCTAAAATAAATTTAAACAGAAAAAAAAAGATAAAATTAAATATGAAAAGAAAGTGAATAAACAACAACAACAAAAATTAAATTAAAATCTTTCGTGCAATTAAAAAAAAAACGATTGGAAACGCTTTCTATTGTTTTTTTTTAATGAAATTAAAAGCAGAGTTAATGTTTCAGAAGTTTGTAATAGAGCTCATTATAATTTACTTCAGCATACCAAACTGTAAATTGGATTTTTATGTTGTAATAGTAGTAGTTCTTTGTTCCACTCAGCTTCTGTGAAGTCAGACTTCCCAAGTTTAGCATGCCCCCAAATTGGGAAAAATATTTAACAACGCTTTTATCGAGGAATAAGTGCAGAGCAGAGATATTATGTAAGTCCAACTCAGAAAGCAATTCACACAAGTCGCTCGTATGAAGATTATCTAAGTGTGCAAAACCAACGAAATACAAGTGAATTCTTCTTAGTTGGAAAAAAAAAAGTAAAAATATTGTACTACTTCAATATTTCAAGTAAATGAGAGCCTACTTGCTTTGGAAATAGCATATAAAATACTGGTCCCTTTTATGAATTTGAACATTGATAATTAACGTCAGTGGAAAATACGAAGCTATCACATGCAGCAAGCAAGCAATATATTGTTAAAATAAATGTAATAATGTTAAATACTTATTGAAGGTCAACTCAGAGTTGCTAGCATTTCTTTTCTCTCTCTCTCTCTATATATATATATATATATATATCCCACGGGGCTAAAAACGTTACTCTAAATACGTATTCTTCATTACTCTTGTTGCATTTTAAACTTTTTTTCTTATATATATCACATTGATATACGTAAAATTATCTATTTTAACGCATGTCAAGGCGAACAGAACTTTTGACAAAAGTACTCAAGAGCTATCTAAAGCAATAATTATTGTATCAAAAATATTGAAAGTTGACGATACTTGTCGAAGATCAACTCAGAGTTTCATGATGCTTCACTCTTCAGGACTCAGGTAAGAATCTTCTCTTATCTGGCTCCTGAAGAACAAAGGGTTGGGAAATTAGATCGGTCTTCGATAAGTATCGTGCATTTCCAATATTTTTTATTCACATATATATATATATATATATATATATAATGAGAGAGAGAGAGAGAGAGAAATAGAGACAGAGAATGAGAACCATATAAGCATCAAATGAGATATCAACAGTCTCTCACATATACACGAATATGCACACATACAGACATATATACGTGCCAAGTAAACTCGTGAACTCTTACCTGCTGAACCTTGAAACCCAGTGATAAATCCTCGTCTTTTATCATATGATGAAACATATTCACTCTGAAATTTAAAGAAATCGCAAATCCTTTAAACAAATATGGATTTGTCTGAATACATTTGCAATATAAGAGAAATATGAAATGGAAATGAAAGAAAGGGCTAGAAAATAGTTCTATCACTCGATTTGCTCTCATTAAATTCAAAAAGAATCTGCAACCTTATCGTTGATGACCTGGCATCTCGGATTCAGTCATTTTCCCCATTGCTATAACGTAGCTTCCCTGTGCCTTTTCTATAAATATTTTCACGGTAACTGTTCTGATGAGTTTCCCTCTTTCGTACCTTGTCTTCACGAATTGCAGTACTAGATTGGCAGTTAGGCTTCATAGTTTTGAAATGTCTAGTTGTAACCGTACGTTCTGTGCTAATAATTTCCCCTCCTGTATTTATCGCTTCTGGAACTCTCTTTCCGACGTCCTGGGTATGACAAACTACATCCGCATCTTTGGTAAGACGATAAGCTACATCCAACAGCAAAGCCTCTGATCAGGAGGTTTTGAGGAGCGTGGAACCACCTCTTAATGGTTGGTGTTCCCATGTTCACCATTAGTCGAGGTGATAGCACCTGTCAGGGTCCCAGCTATGGGCAAATAGTTACCCGTCCAAACTGGGGTCAAAACACTATGAAAATGTAAAAATAAGTTTTTAGCACCAGCAATAATATTTTTGAGGAAAAATTATTACCAGAAATACATTTTTGACGAAAATAAATAAATATTATCGGCAATATATTAAAAAAACAAAAAAACAAAAAAAAAACACTAATACATTTTTGAAAAATATTACCAGCAATAAAAATCTTGTCAGCATTAAATAACCCCTTGAGGTTGATATGCCGTAAAACAAAATAAGCCAAACCAAACTTTCTTCCGATTTCCCTGTCAACTACGATATTCAAAAATTTAAATGCAATGTCAATCTTCATCTCCTGTCTTCTTACACCTTGTTCTTTTATTGTCTTTTCTTTCTTTCCTTATCAGTAACCCCTTGCATGCTAGTGGCTTTTATTGTATTATTTGGGGTAAAAATGATTAAAATGTATCACTATCTTTATTATCGGGAAATTTTAATCGACACGACTTTTAGTTTTCTATTCATAAAAAAAAACACTCTTTAATTAGTCAAAATTTAAGGACATTTCAAATTTAGAGTTAGCTTTATTTGTACTTTGACTAATCACTTACCAGCAGGAGTCTAGTGTTGAATGGCTTTTGAAAATACTTGCTTACAATTTAGAAAAATGTTTTTTTATTACCGCACCTAAGATGGCGATAACATTGAGAGGCAAGTCTCTTTTACCTTTTGGCGTTGGAGAGTCAGCACGTGTTACTTTTACTCTCCTTCCTGTAGAATACGCGGCATGTAAGTACTTCAGAGACACCAAATGAAAATGGCGATAAACTCTGACTAACTTCAACGATGACAGTTATGACTTCTTGGGAAAGATAGTGGAGTGGTTTCCTGTTGTGGTTTCCCTACCTTCAGAGTAATCCGTCTCCTATACTATTTCACACGCAATGTTAGAGAAACCAGTCTAATCTGCTATATAATCTGGAGAGAGGTGATCAGAGATGATTCTTCCCCAAGGATGAGTAAGTGAACCCAACAGACGAAGCCGGAAGTAAAACTCGTCGATTTCACTTTCCCCGCTGATAACCGTTATGCTATCCGCACGTTATATATCACACTTCAAATGACATACGGATTTCGGTGACCAGACCGAAAAACCATTCTAACCATGACAGGAAAGAGCAAAGATAGAAAAAGAAAACAACTGAAAATACTAAAGTCGGCTCATTTACGTACCACTAAAGGAAAATTAATTCTGTTGCCGACTTAATATCCTAATTATTATAATTGTTTATGAAATATATCAAGATTAGGATTTATTAAAATAGCAAAATATTAATTCACACTAATAATAAATATACAATGATAGAGGGAATTTAAAAAAAGAAGCCATAATTCAATGTTGATTACATATAATTTCAGTTTGTACGTTAATACAATTTATTTGAGTAAATGATGTTTTTAAAATAAACAGTATTAATTACATGTGCCGGTCTGAATGCGAGAAATTTTGTGGAAAAGATCGTCGAAGATTTGTTGTTTAAAAACATTAATTTCGACTTTGCTAACAAGACGCTTCTCTATAGCTGAGTGGAGTAGCATGTCAGCTCAATTGACAGTTCTGTATAGGACACAGGTTCGATTCCTGTTGGAGAATGCATATTTTCTACGCAATTTCTCTAACATTCAGACCGGTAAATGTAATTAATACTATTTATTTTTTAAAAATATATCCTTTACTTAGATAAACTGTATCTATTAAAATAACGTATAAATATAAAATATATTAAATAATTGTCTGAATTAATCCATTTCATAAATATGTGTGTGTGTGTGTGTTTTCAATCAGCGGCTGAAGATTGCGTTATGCATGAAACTCAGAGTTGTGCTACCGGTGAGGGGAAAACGTGTAGATTTATATTTATTATTAATATTTAATTTATAATTCTGTTATTCTAAATCAAGGGTTATTTTATTAACACCAGTACCCAATGTGCTAAATTACACACACATTTTATATATATATAACAGAATTGAATTGAGCTCTCTTGGCCACTGATGTATTTTGCATAGAAAACTTTAAAATTTTCCTTCCTCTCTGCCGTGCGACGATAGTCTAGAATCTCTGACTGATACCAAATCGGTCGGGTTTCGATCCTGGCTTGAAGCAATCGGACGTCTAGCCATACTGAAGAGCTGTGATACAGCGAAACAGTCTGTGGATGACAATATATGAAAGAGAGAAAGATGTTTGTGTGTTCGCTTTGCAACCAAGAGATCCAGATTCGAATCTCACCATGCATTTGTCAGGAAGGTAACTGTTTGATGTTATTGACCCGGGGAGGCTATTCTAGGGCGTGGCACCTTTGGAATGTGTCGGAAAATCATACCACGGGATGATACAAGCCTTGTGACTGAAATCGAGCAGACGGAATTATTTGGGAAACGTCGATGTTTGTGCTAGCACGAAGTCACAAGTCATCGTGACCGAGGGTTTCAGCGTGCTGGCCTTGTTCAGTATGTTGATCATGCCAGCCGCCCTAGTAGACAAGCATGCACGAAGCCAAGTGGCCAGCATACATACATACATGCTCTAAATGTTTTTACTTTCATTTATTTATTTGCACATTTTACTCAGCTCGTTAAACTACGGCAGTGAAATGACAGCTTAAATCAACAGGTTGAGAAACGTTGCAATAAAAATGCAACTAAAGAAGAAAAATTAAATTGAAAGTAAATTCCCTTTCCCACAGACGCAACGTCGCTCGCCTATCGTTTCTCGCATGGCAAATGTTCAGACGAGCTCCATTCTTTATTGCCTCCTGCCGATTCAGACTTTTATAACTATGACCCGCCTTAATCCGTTCACAGGGTTGAATCACCTTCATTCTTTCCATATTCCATTTGTAAGAAGGAAGTTCCACTCTTCCCAAGAACCGCTACTTTGTGAAAGAGACTCCCGTGTGGATACTTCCACGAACGCAACAATCTTAACCTCTTCAAATCTAGGTTCAATCTTTATCTATTTTACACATCCTTATAATCTTCAGTCCCTATATTCTTACATTCATATCTCATTCAGTAACCCGCTACTTTGAGTGGCTCTTCGGCTTTGTATTAAGGAGAGCATTAGCAAAAATATATTAATCATTTTATAATAAAAGGAGTTATTAACATTTCATCTAAGAAAAAAGAAAAAAAAAAGAAAATACTGCTGATAATGATATACTGTCAGTATTGAGTGATTTAGTTTCTGACTAACATTACTTTCATCTTAATTTTACTTGCTTTTTATGGCAACTTCTTTAACTATCATTCTACAGTCATCGTCAGGTAGTGTTAATAGTTGACTGTGAAGTTGTCAATAAAAGACAACTGAAATTTAGATGAAAAACATAGTAGGCAGGGATTATTAATAATTGACAATGCTTTCTTTTGAAACAGGATGAAGGCGAACCCTTCACCTGTTCGCTTAAACGGTTCTGTGAGCAATTGTTTAATGCTTACCTGGTGCTGATCGGCAGAGCCAATTATATACGCCTGGATGCTGCGTCCATCTCCAACCGGATTAGAAAACCAAGCTCTTAAAGCTTGCACCCGGTCGTAGGTGTCGACCCGTGTCCGAGGAATTTGCTGAAGTCGGGAAGAAAATCAGAAGGAATATCAATCAACAACGTTTCGAAAAAAATTCGGTGATATTAAACGAAGATGTCAGATTTGAAAAAAAAAAACTTTGATTTCAGTGGGCTGATTTAAAATGCTTTTTAGCTAGTTCGAAATTTTGGTTAAAAATCTTTTCTTTTTTTTCTCATATTCTCTCACACTCAAAAAAACCTCGTGTCTTAGTGGATTTATTGTCTTGCTTGGGATGAAATGATTAACAAAATTACGACATAGATTGTTTTCGTTCTATTGTTCATGTTCAAAAATATGACTTCTTGTTTTCTTTTAATCTCTACTCAGTGATATCCACCAAGTCCCTTCGGCAAAGTCTCTTCTAACGTTGATTGAGTGGATGAGGTTCGTCATCCAAAGGAACTTACGAATCATAATTTCAAAATTCTGTCGTTAGTCTTCTAAATCAAATTCACCTTTCTTTAATTTCGCAAACGATTCATAACAGGTACTGCTTCCAGCTGAATCATATCCACATGCTTCATCATCATCGCTTTTGCTGCTTTTCTCCTTTCCAAATGGAAAAAGAACGTGTCATGTTGCAAGAATTTCTTGTCATTCACAACTCTTTCTTTCCTCAATACAGGATAAATGAACATGAATAAAGAAAATTCTGAACTGGGTTTTCAATTGTGTATTCAACATCGAATATTGAAAACAACAAACAAACGTTGCGAACGGTTGTATACACTTGAACAATACATAAAAAATATTTATGTAAGTAGGTCCCCTATTCAAAGATATAACTTACGTGTCCCGCGCCACAATTGGGTCGATTAATGCTATCCACCAATGGAAGTTCGCCTTTGACTGCAACGGGCCCTGAAATGAAAATCGAATAAATTACTAACAAATTGTTACCGGCTGTAGGATTACTGCGCAGCTAAACACCTGGCCAGTTCCCTCCCTAATATTTGGATTGAAAATCGTACAAATATGCATTCATACATAGTATGTCTTAGGTAAGTAAACCTCAGTCGATGTCCTCCAATCTGAAGACTCACCTTAGTCACGAGCGCATGGCCTTTGGTTCTACGGGAAAAAAAACCTCTGACCTGACCGTTGATTTAATGTCTTTTTCGTACTGGCTGTATACATAATTATGAGAACTAGTCTAATCCATTGTACTAGATGGCCATTGAACCCTAGAATTTGATAGGTCTTGTTTTTAATCATGCTGCGTGTCCTAGGTATGACAGTTAACAACATTCAGCGACTAGGCTTCCGTTCTGGAGGTTTTTGGGAACGTGGAATCACCTTTTAATCGCTATTGTTCCCAGGTCTGCCCAGCTATGGGCAAATATTTAACCCCAAAACTGGGATCAAAACACTATGAAAATATAAAAATACATTTTATAGTAAAATTACCTTTACAACTCTCTTTACAAAAACATGTCAATGAAACCTGATCTACGAACTGATTTCTTACAACAACAACAAAAAATGCATATTCTATTTATACAAACGTATCCTAAAAATCATGCCGGCATTAAATAACCCATTGAGGCTGATATGCCGTAAAACAAAATAAACGAAATAATCCTGCTGCGTGTCCAGTTAACTTCATCATCAGAAAAGCATAGTAGGGAAAAGGTTTTAATTGTCGATGACTAAATCATGCGGCAGGTTATACTGGGTTATATGGTACCAGCATCAGTCGCCGAGTGACCTACTTCCTAAATTAGATCAGAGCAATAAGTATTTTATTTCGAGAAAAACAGAAGCTTAATTTTTTGTGTCATTTTGTGATATATCCTTTGCTTAGCTGATGTCGCCAACAACGCACGTATGAAATGTCATTATAAAAAAATATATTTTATGAGATCGCTTGCTGAACAGACTTATAGTCTAAAATATTGTCTTAATGCCAAGAGCTGATTAAGATCTCGCGCAATTAGGTGGGCGTCATGCCTAAATGTGTTTAAACGTTATACCAAACGATCAGTTTTATTCAGACAAAACGTTGCCAGCCTCTTACGCTTTTCGTGATGTCGATGAACACTCGTTGCCACTTCTGTAATGTTGACAACGACACTTTATGCCTATATAACAACGATGCTGACAGATGTTCGGACAAATTACACCAACTCAGACCTTCACAGCTAGAAACCAACTTGCCATGTTCTCGAGGGCAAATCATCCCCCATTCCCTTAAAGTTCCTTTGATAAGTAGTAAGTTCCTCTCAGACTGTTTATTTCGCAGGACTGTTACTTTAAGGAACAGACTCCCGAAAGAATTCTTCCCTGACAACTACAATCTTGGTCTATTGTTCAATCGATATCTATCCTACTAGTCCTCATAATATGCATTTCTTACTTTCTCCTTCCAACAATCTCACTCAATAACTCTACCTTGAGTGGCCCTTTGGCATTGTATTGGGTGAACTAACAGTTAAAAAAAGATTCAATTATCTATGATTTACTTAAAACCATCCTGACAGAGCCACATTTTCTTAGTAAAGATCTCACTCTCAGTGGTTTGCGAGACCGACTTTTACAGTAACATACATTCAGTGCTTCAAACCTACTTGGGTAATAGCGTTCATTAGTCATGAGTACTATGCCCGAGTTACGAGTTATGCAGCGACAAGCGATTAGAAGGCTGCACACTAATGAAAATTCCCAAACGTATAAAAATCAATTAAATATTGTCAGAACTCAAACAACGCATCTACAGAGTAAGGAGTGAATTTTATTTTTAATCTTAACAACGCAATGCTGCATTGCAGTCGACATATTGCGCAAGCTGTTTCAAATCCACTGTTGTTGCGCATACCGATTCATCCCCAATGTAGCACTATTGGTAGTTCCCAAAATTGGAAGAGCCATTTGGAAAAATTGGAAGGTCAGCATTTTTCGCCCGATGTTGAAATTGAAGTTGGTGTACGCAATTAACTCAAAAGTTAAGCAAGAATCTTTCATAAAAAGCGTACAACAAGTATGGAAAATGAGTAGCAGTAAAACACTGACTAGTTAGTTGGCTGGTTGATTTTGTTTAGCGGCATATCAACATCTCTATGGGTTATGTAAGGCCGAAATCTAAATATTTTGAACGCAATTTTATGACTTCAACTACAGATAAAATGCATTGTTGGTAATTTTACTATAGATAGGTATTGTTGGTAATTTTACTATAGATAGGTATTGTTGGTAATTTTACTATAGATAGGTATTGTTGGTAATTTTACTATAGATAGGTATTGTTGGTAATTCTTTATATAAAAATGCATTACTGATATTTCACCATAAAAATGTATTTTTATACATTCATATCGTATTGTTTTTATTGCGGGGGTAACTAACAGGTGCTACGACCCAGGATCAGGTTGAACCTGGGAATAACAGTAATTAAGAGGCCATTCCACACTCCAGTCTTCCGATTAGAGGCCTTGCTATCGGATATAGTTTATCGTCATACCCTGGACTAAAACGGTGCCTATGTTGAAAAATAATTTTTAAAAAAATCATTTTGATACCTGTTTCAAAATTCAGTTTGGTCTAAAAATTTATTTTATAATATTGAAGTCTTATCAACCGACTCACGTAATTTTAAATTTTCCATTCATTTTAGTAACAGTTTCATTATCTAATTTAGAAACGGTTTTATAAAATTGAAAACTTATTAATCATTTGAATGTAATAGATTTTTGAAGTTAAAGAGAAACAAACGAAATTTGTTAATAATTATAATTGCATAATTATGTGAATTGTCGGCAGTGTGAAAACAAGCATTCCACACTCAGTAATGCTACTGATCCCCATGACCTGAAAATCGGTAAAGCAACAGTTAAATCGAAAGCCAAACTTATATAAGGCTATTGGACGCAAACATATAAAATGGCGGACATGTCTATTCTGATATCATTTAATATGAAAGATATTTCAAAATAAAACTAAATTTAAGATATAGATAAAAAACAAAATTAAAATAACGTTATAGCATCGAACAAATTCCAGTTGTTTAGGCTTATTTTTCATTGCTGTCTATTTTTGACAATTTTTTTTCGTTTATTAATAGTAAACAACTAAAGTCCATGCACGCTATCGGCTTAAAACTTGTATGATTATTAGGAAAAGATTTAAATATTTAGGAAGTGTCTTAATAGAACGGAAAGTGAGACAATGAAATCCGTAAGCGCATTGGGATAGCCAAAGATCTCTTCTTAAAGCTAAGCAAAGTATTAAGAAATAGAAAAACTTTTCTAGAAACAAGGAAAAGAGTAATAAACTGTTACGTGATATTTCTCATCCTCTACGGCAGTCAGTGCTGGACAATTATCTCGCAAATGAAGAGACATGAAGCAACAGAAATATACTTCTACAGAAGGATGCTGAGGATACCATGGACCAATTCTGTAAGCAACGACGAAGTTTTAGAGAAAATGTAAACAAAAAGGAAACTTATACTTAACATCAGGAAGAGACAGTTCAATTTCTAGGGCACATAATGAGGAAAGAGGGATTGGAAAATCTGATACTCACAGGTCAGATTGAGAGAAGGAGAGGCAGAGGAAAACAACGCATAACCTACTTAGTGAGCTTGAGTAAATGGGTAGTGGAACAGGATTTAGGAAAAATAACATAAAGACAATATTTATTAAGAGCTACAAGACAGGAAGTTGTGACGAACCATGATCACCTATGTCATTTAGCGCCTAAATTTACTTCACAATAAGCCTACACCACTCATATCGCCCACAGTGAAAAAAGAAGCTTAGTATCTGCATTATAATTGTGAGACCGGAAACTACCTACACAATAGACTCTTCCAGGCCTATATTAAGTAGGCGACATAGCACTCTGGAGAGAGTGCTAGAGAGTGACACAGAGAGACAGTGAGAGTCTCGTACGACTACCAGTGTTGGACACTAACTTATAGTAAGCTCTGCTTACACTATCTCTGTAACCTGTTGTTAATATATCTTTCTTACTTCTAATCCGTGTTCCGTGTTTTACTTCTGTGGGCCCAACTTTGGCACCCACATCAGTGGCGACGAGGATTCTAGAAACACACTCACGGCGAAACCTAAATACCTTACCAATCCCACATCTGGGTCGACGAAGAATTCTAGAAACGCATTCACGTCTAAAAACCGCAATACCTTGCCAGTCCCACAACAGTGGCGACAGAAAAGATTCGAGAATTTCGTTCTCACCATATCAATAGCGACAGTACTCGAAAAATACATAAACTCCACGCGTTCCCACAGCAGTGTTGAACGTGAAATTAAGCTGGTATTAATACATTAGCGATTTAAAAGCTAAACACCCAGCGTCTACATATATTCCAATACCAAACGCCATTGACAAACTAGCGATTCGACATCTACGGAATATTAAAGTCTGTCCAATACGAGAACGATTTCTACACACCCACAGGCACAGAAAAAAAAACAGTTGTTCGTAAAAAAACTGACAACACAAGATCAAGTACTACCATGGTACTCAAGGTTTCGAAAAAAACTATCGAAAAATTTTTTATGTAACAGAGTTGAACTCGGACAAAACTATTCTCCCCTGAAATTCACTGAGGTGAGTTCTCTTCTTTTTGTACTTCTATAAAAAATAAAAAAATAAAATAAAAAAACATAAGTGTGGTGAAAAATTATTCAATTACGTTAAAATTAACGGAACCACGGAAAAAAAGCTAAACACATATAATTAGTTTAGTTTAACTATCGTCTGTCCATATTTTTTTTCTGTAAAAGGAAACAAAAATCTATCCAAGATTTTTTTGTGTACCTCCTCTTAGTACACGTGTTTCAAAGCAACAAAAAAGCGCTGTCATCTTTAAATATGGAAGATTTACAAAAAGTAGTTGCCCAAATGTTAAAAATAAATTTGGACCAGCAACAAAAATCAGAAGAAAGACAACAACTATTTTGGGATTTACATAAACAGCAAATGGAATTCCAAAAAATTACGCTTCAGAATGATGAACTACAACAGAAACAACTTAAAAAATTACTCGTAAATACATTAAAAGGCTCAAACTCTGAAAAAGATACAATATTCTCCCAGAGTATAATCTACAATTCAATGGAAACCTTTGAATACGTTACAGAGGAAGACAAAACATTCCAGGCTTCTTACAGGCGCTACGAAGATATTTTCAACGTAGACTGTGAGCAATGGCCCAGTAAAAAAAAGGTACGTCTACTATTGAGAAAACTGGTAACTACAGAACATAGTAGGTTCGTAGACTTCATACTACCCAAGAAAACGACTGACTTGGATTTTTCAGAGACGATTAAGCTCCTATCGGAATTATTCGGGCCTAACACAACCTTGTTCCACAAACGTTGGAAATGACTGAACACAGTCAAAGACAACCAGCAAGATTTTCTAACGTTTGCAGCATCGGTGAACAAGCTATGTAATGATTTTAAACTAGCCGAACTGGCTGCCGATGATTTAAAGTGCTTAATTTTCGCACAAGGTCTAGTATCAGCAGAAGACGCCGAAGTCAGACGACGGGTACTGACTAAGCTTGAGGACGAACAAGGATTGACTCTCCAAAAACTGGCAGAAGACTGTCAAAGAGTAATATCTGTAAAGCGTGACTCAAACACTATCGAGGAATCAGGTGTGGCTCAGATTAATAAAATCAGAAGCAAGTCTACCTCCCATTCCCCTCAAAAAGACAAAAGGCAAATCTCATGTCCTAAATTCCGTAGTAACCAAAACCCAAACAAGTTAAAGAAACCACCCGGACCATGTTACCATTGTGGTAAAGTGCATTGGATGAAATTCTGTCCAGTTAAGAACAAAAAATATTGCAAAAATTGCAATAAAAGTGGGAATACTTTAACTTCGTGCTGGTACGCTAACAGAACGAGAAAACCCAAAAATAAAATTAGGCAAGCTCAATCGGACAATATTGTTGATAGAAATTTAAGAAAATATGTAACTGTGGATATTTTCAATAAGTCCATTAAATTCCAGCTTGACTCTGGTTCTGATATTTCAACCATTAACTGGCGTACTTGGCGAAAATTGAACAAGCCAACCTTATTAAAAACGGATAAAACAGCAAAATCCGTAACTGGCGAAAATATTAACATTTTAGGCGAGGTAATACTTACAGTAACACTAAATGGAGTTACCAAAAAGCTCAAAGCCTACGTATTAAAAACTTCAGACAACTTATTTGGAACTGATTGGATAGAAAAATTCAATCTTTGGGATTGCCCAATAAGTACATTTTGTCGCAAGATACAAAGTACAACGTCCAATTTGGTAAATCTAAAAAAGGAACTCAAACAACAATTTCCCCAGGTTTTTTCTGGCGGCCTTGGGAAATGTACTAAAATGAAAGCTAAGTTCAAGGCGAAGGACGGTGCACAACCGGTATTCAAAAAGAGACGGAATGTCCCTTTCGCTGCTCTAGAGCAAATCAATAAAGAGTTAGATAGACTCGAACAAGCAGGTATTCTGTCAAAAACAGATTTCAGCGAGTGGGCAGCACCTACGGTCTACGTAAAAAAGAAGTCCAATCAAATACGAGTTGCGCAGATTTTTCCACAGGGTTAAACGATGCCTTGCAAGATCACCACCATCCTCTCCCAAGCCCTGAAGAAATTTTCAATAAACTCAATGGTGGAAAATTTTTTTCTAAAATCGACTTCTCGGACGCATACCTTCAGATAGAGGTGGAAGAAGAAAGTTCCAAATTGCTCTGCATAAACACCATAGAGGGTTGTACAAATACAACAGGCTGGCTTTTGGAGTAAAGGTTGCGCCTGCAATTTTCCAGCAGGTCATGGACGCCATGCTGGGCGATCTTGACTACGCAACAGCCTACTTGGATGATATACTAGTTACTAGTAAAACTACGGCAGAGCACCGGAACCATATAATAAACGTATTCGAAAAGATACAAGAATACGGATTTAAGGTTAAGGAGGAAAAGTGTGACTTTTTCTTAACAGAGATTAAATACTTAGGTCACATTATAAATAAAGATGGTCGTCGGCCGGATCCAGAAAGAGCCAACGCGATCAGAAACATGCCGGCCCCAGATAACGTTCAAGCGTTACAAAGCTTCCTCGGCCTAGCTAACTTTTACCAAGGGTTCCTTAAGAACATGCAAAATTTGAGAGGGCTTCTCAACCAACTTTTAAAAAAGGACAAACCATGGTCATGGACCCCGGAATGCCAAGACGCATTCGAGAAGATCAAGAAAACTCTTACTTCAGACCTCTCCCTCACACATTTCGACCCTAGTCTCGACATCATAGTCGCAAGTGATGCAAGTTCGTACGGCATAGGCGCTTGCATATTACATTAACTGCCAGACGGTTCGCGAAAAGCTGTGGCTCACGCATCAAGATCTCTACTTCCAGCTGAGAAACAATATTCCCAAATAGAGAAAGAGGCTCTAGGGTTAATATTCGCTGTGACAAAGTTTCACAGATATCTACATGGTAGACGGTTCATACTGCAGACAGATCATAAACCTCTGATTACAATTTTTGGGTCTAAAAAAGGTCTGCCAGTCTATACTGCAAATAGACTACTTCGTTGGGGAACGATTCTCTTAAACTATAATTTCAAGATAGAGTTCCTAACAACCAAAAATATTTGCCATGCAGACAGTTTATCGCGACACATTACAAAAAATACAGAAGTCTTTGAAGACTCCGTCATTGCTACTCTAAGGACAAATTGTGAAATCAAAAACATGATCGCGAGTACCATAAGAGAGCTCCCAGTTACTTTGGCCGACATAAAAAGGGAGTCTCGAGAGGATGGATTCATTCAATCCATAAAAAGCAAAATTCGAAACAAAGACCCCAATGTGCCTGAAGTTTTCTCCCTCTGCGATGATGTCCTACTATACAATGACCGCGTAGTGATTCCAAACAGCCTACAAAGAAAAATCCTCAGGGATTTTCACATGGGACATCCGGAGAAGAACCGTACGAAATGCCTCATGCGCTGCTACGTTTATTGGCCAAACATGGACAAGGACATAGCAGACATGATAGAATCATGCAAAGGATGCGCGCTTGCAGCAAAAGCTCCAAACACGACGTGCAAACCATGGCCCAAAACAGATCATCCTTGGCAAAGAATTCTTGTGGATTTTGCAGGGCCTATGGACAACATGTACTATCTCATTGTTGTGGATAGCCACTCAAAATGGCCTGAGGTCCTACAATGTAAAAGACCAACCACAAACTGCACGATCGGATTTCTACATGAGCTATTCGCGCGTTTTGGCGTCGTAGATTGTATAGTTACTGATAATGGCACTCAATTCAGATCAAGTGAATTTAGAGACTTCTGCAAGTCATCAGGTGGACCACGTTACAACGCCTCAGTACCACCCTAGGTCAAATGGCCAGGCCGAAAGGTTCGTGGACACTTTAAAAGGGGCTTTCAGAAAGGCACTAGGCATACCGACAGATAGAGCATTGCAACAATTTCTGCAGGTGTATCGGATAACCCCTAATTCGAACACGCCTATGGGAAGCTCGCCTGCAGAAACAATGTTCGCAAGAAAAATCAAGTCTGTCTTCGACAAACTTATTCCACGGCAAGCAAAGTTAAAAAAAAAAAAACCGTATCGCCTCATAGGAAATATTTCAATCCTGCGATAGGGTCTTTTTCAAGGCGTACAAGAACAATGACATTCTGGGAAGTGGGCACCATAAAGCAGAGAATTGGCGAACTGGTATATATGGTCCAATGACCGAGAAACATTCACAAACGCCATTGGAACCAGATCAGAAAATGCCGTTTGAAGGAATCACTACAAAATACCTGTGAAGAGCCGATCGACGTAATTTTCGATCATTTCGATCTCGACATGCCCCAAGTTTCTCCTGAAGTGCGACGCTCAGGAAGGAAAAGGAAATTTACTCAATCGCTCGACGTAAATCCTAAGTGGAAAAAGTATTAACAGTTTTATTTTTTCTCTCCTTTTCAAAAAGAAAACTCTTTGGAAGGGGGGTATGTGAGACCGGAAACTATCTACACAATAGACTCTTCCAGGCCTATATTAAGTAGCACTCTGGAGAGAGTGACAGAGAATGATAAACACAGAGAGACAGTGAGAGTCTCGTACGACTACCAGTGTTGGACACTAACTTATAGTAAGCTCTGCTTACACTATCTCTGTAACCTGTTGTTAATATATCTTTCTTACTTCTAATCCGTGTTCCGTGTTTTACTTCTGTGGGCTCAACTTTGGCACCCACATCAATTATGAAAAAGAAAAATACAAAAATAAACTTATTTTAACTCAATTAATCTCCACGGGATATTCGTTATTAAGAGATTATCAGTAGAAACAGACAAATTAAAATGACGTATAGTTTGTTTTTTTTTTAAATCTACCGTTTACTTTTTCAATTTTTTTTTAAAAACCTATAACTAATACCATTTATTTTTTCTTCTTTTATTTGAAAAAACTATAATTAGTACCGTTTATTTTTTATTTTTGGAAAACATAATACCGTTTCGGTTTATTTTTCCTTCTTTTGTTTGAAAAATCTATAATTAATACCGTTTATCTGTTCTTTTTTATTTTTGTAAAAACCTATAATAGCGTTTATTTTTCTTTTCTTTTTAAAAAAAAAATCTATAATTAATAACGTTTATTTTTTTCTTCTTTTTTTTGAAAAACCTATAATTATTATCGATCATTTATTTACATTTTATTTTTGTAAAACCTGTAAATAATACAGTTTACTTATTTTTTGGGGGAAAAAACTATAATTAGTACCGTTTATTTTATTTTTATTTTATTTTTTTGAAAAACCTATAATTAATACCCTTTAATATATATATATTTTTTTTGAAAAACCTATGATTAATACCGTTTATTTTTTATTTATTAGGTTGGTGCAAAAATAATGACGTAATAATGTCATTTTTTGACGTTATACGTCAAAAAACGACATTATTACGTCATTATTTTTGCACCAACCTAATAAAAAAATAAAAAAAACTATAATTAATACCGTTTATTTTTTTTTTTTTTTGAAAAACCTATAATTAATACCTTTTATTTTATTTTTGAAAAACCTACCGTTTATTTTTTTATTTTTTTTGAAAAACCTATAATTAGTACCGTTTATTTTTTATTTTTTTAATTTGGGAAAACATAATAACGTTTATTTTTCCTTCTTTTGTTTGAAAAACCTATAATTAATAATTTATTTTTGAAAAATATTTAATTAACACTGGATTTTAATATATATATATATATATATATATATATATATATATATATATATATTAATAGCTCTGTTACTTTACATTGAGCACTGTTTTTTCTTACACTAAAGCATGTTTTTGTATACGATCACTCGCTTACATACATATATTTACCCACTCGGTTACATATATATATATATATATATATATTCATTCGGCTATAATCACTGGATTTTAAAATAAATAACACCGGATTTTAAAAAATATATAATTAAGCACCAGATTTCAAAAATAAAATTAATACCAGATTAAAAATATATAATTAATAAGGAATTTAAAAATATATTAGTAATACTGGATTTTAAAATTTATAATAAATAGCAGATTTTAAAGAAATATTAATACCAGATATTTTCATTTTTTTTAAAACCTATACATGATTAAAAAAAATATAATCAATACTAGATTTTTTTTCAAACCTATGATTAACACCTGATTTTATTTAAATTTTAGGATTAAAATTGGATTTTACGATGGGCATTATTGGGTTAAAATAATGAAATCCCTCGCCGTTGGAGCAAAAATTAAAAATACAACGCCCATTCTCTTGAAAAGTAAATATAACTTAAGACTTGTAGAGCAGTGGGAACAGAAAATGAGGTCATTTGAAGGTAAAAGAAAGTAGGACATTATAATTCATTTGAAAAAAGGAGCACAAGACTTCTTTTGGATAGCATAGTAATCCTAGTTGGGCACCTCGATGTGGTGTAATGCTTAGCAAACTTGTCTCGCTAAAAACAATTACGACTGAGTAGTGAGTTCGATCCTCAGTGGATGTCCCATACTTCCGGCCTTGTGCCACATCTGAGCTACGCTTGGAAAATCACTATATAGTAATCCTAGTTTATAAACAATTATATATTTATTCACTGTATCAAAATGCACTCGTGATGACAGCTTGCATTATAGAAAAGCAAAAAGGAAGCCACGTCATGGCGGAGGGAAAGTGACTGAAGTCGAGATCCCGATAACATTAAAGAACCTCCTTTTGATTTTGTTGAGAATCTCGAGATATATAGACGGAGAGCCAGACCAGATGTGGCGGCAATATTCAAAGCCAGGACGTTTTTCTTAATGAAATAAAGTCACTACACTAAATTCAATAACGCCTTATACACACACACACACTTCTTCCGTGTCAAATTAGATGTTGGGGTACTAATTAAGAATATGTTAGCGATAAAAACTAATGATAAAGATGGGTATATTTTTGGCAACTGAACTCCCAATGCATGGACAATGCAATGCAAACCGTAAACCTAGGGTCATATGGGGACGAACTTTATATTTTCATGTTGCATAATTGTCGAAAACAATGTTTTCTATAAGTATGTGGCTGTAAATGGGAGTAAGGCGCCTATGAAAACATATTCACGCATGCACGTACGTACGAAATTTTCCAGACTACATTGCAAACATACAAAACATTTCCAAACAAGCAACAAGAACTTTTCTCTTTGAAATAATCTTCTAAAGCTACAAATTTATTTAGCATTTCTCAGATTTATAATTCATTCAACTTTTGTGAGCTCAGATAAAAAATATTTCATCAGTAAAAACTTTATCATCAGTAAAACTTTAATCCAGTCAAAGGGGGACATAACACCAACAAAATAGTAAGCTCTACTCATGTACATCATTGCACAAAAATAAATATAAATGTTGTTGTTATAAAATAGTTTTGTTCCTGCTTGTTGTTTCATATTTTGTGGTATTTTGCGTTAAATATAAATCGTTTGGTCATGTTAATAAACAGACATGGTCATAAATATTAACATACCACAACAACAGCTTTATCAGCCTCTCCATGTCTTACTAAACTGTGGATGCCGGTTCTCTTTTTAAATTTTTCAAACCATCCTCGGCTTGCTTTAAATGCCTTTCCATCTTCAGAAGACGTGTCTGGTAGAGCGCCCTTGCCTTTACACATGTAATATCTTCAGACACAGAATCACCTCATTGTTGCCTCTCATTCATTCACATCAACAACAGCTTTTCATCTTCTAGGGCTTTTGGGCGATGCTTAGTAATTATGCTAACTACCTTGGCTTCATCAAGCTTTTTTTTAATTCTATCCTGTTCTTTAGGATAGTGCAAATTGTTTATGCTGAACGTCCATATAGATTGGCAAGGTCAGAAACACTGGTACTTTTTTCGTACTTCTGAATGATCTCCTTCATTTGCACGGATATTTTCCCTCTTCTTAGCAACAACAAGCTTCTTGGCTGACATCGTGAGCTACAAAAATTATCAAAAGATTACCTACCAAAATTTATTGTACGTGTACAGTCGCATTAAATTGTACAGTAACTGCATAGAAAAATGTAAAGGAACAAACTGCAATGATGAAATGTACTGTACAAATCAACCAGAACTAGGTACATAGTTTACATGCTGTACCTGCATTTTATTTTACTTTAATTAAACTTTCTATTTTACATTTTTCTACTGTATTGATATTAATTGAAAATTCAATGATTATACACTGTATATTAGACTAAAATACACTTTACATAGAGATTAAACGAAACGAACTCAGCATTGTTACATTTTGACTTACTTTTAATTCAATAAATTTTACTAAAATTCACATGTTACTGTACTGTACATGCATTGTATTCATTACTGTACATAAATTCTTTGCACATTATTATTATATTTTTTACACTTACACTAATATAATCACAAATATGTGTACACTACAAATGTTTATTCTACGAGGTAACAAAGAGGATTGAACGGGGTAATGCAATGCTCGTAGCATCACACTGCATCTAGTGTGATGGAACTCTTCAGAAATATGTACTGTATAATAATATAATACAGTACTGTATATAAAATATTATAATAATGTACACTGTATATAAAACATAAAAATATAAGAATAAAAAATACAGTATGAAATATATCTGCAAATATTCAGTAGAGTACAGTACAGTATAAAAATACAGTATAAAAAGTAATGTCATATTTAGTATTATATTATATATAATAATATAATATATAAAACATAAAAATATAAAATACTCTTATATTTAGATAAGATTATAAAGTATTTACGGTCCATTTGAAATGCAGTGGCGGGAAGTCGAAATTAATTCGTAAGTTGAAATTAATTTTCTGACAAATTTTTGTTCGTATGGTGAGATTTTCGTAAGTGGAGGTGTTCGTAAGTGGAGGTTTCACTGTACATATCTAGTTAATACAAACGTTCCCAGCACAGTGAAGCGTCGCTCACGTTAACACGGCTTTTTATTCTTAGTGTCATTGGTGACAGATGTATTTCGTTTCCAAATGTAGAAACGAGAATATTGAGTCCCCACCAGGGGCGGACTGAGAGTATTACGGGCCCTCGGACCGAAAATGCAATGGGCCCCCTTTCCCAATTTTTTACAGTTAAATGCCACATATAGAGGCTGTGCAGCAGGTGATCTGTGCATTTTGGCTTAAATAAGAAAAAACATTAAATACTTTTAGATTTCCGATTCTTTCATTACGTTTCTCTTTAAATTTAGTCTGATGTTGAAAAAAGAAAACTTTTTTATAAGTTATAAAATGAAACCAAAGAAATACGTTATTAAAATGTATTTGATTTGCTCTTTTTTTCTTTCTTTCATTTTTTTTAGGTCAAACTTATTATCTTAAACGTCCCATCACTATTTAAGATATGTATGCGTTTATATGCATCAAAAGATTTGAAAACTTGAAGCTCATAAAGATGTTCATGGACACATAATGATAGTAACAACAAAGCGTAATGACATGTCAAACAAAATTTCCATTTTATTACTGCGAATCAACACGTAAACAATGTACTAAATTATAAAATTTATAATAGATATTAAAATCAAATAATAAAATGCGTTAACATACACTTTTAAAAATATTACTTACATTTTAATACGTCTTAGTATAAGATATACTATGCTTTACAATAATACTGAGCCAAAAATTTCAAATATCAACTTTCAAGGATTTACAGTAACAACATTGTACTCATTTCAGTAGAGGATTCTGCAATTTTATCAATAATTTTGTCTTTGTTTGATTTGATTTTCATTGCTATGTCTTTTTCAATAGCAATTAGCATAAGTGACTCCAAGTTATTTTGTGTGAGCGAAGATCTAAGCCTTGTTTTCAACAGTCTTAGTTTAGAAAAACATCTTTCACATGTGCACTGTGTGATGCTTAGAGTTACAATAAATTTATATGCAGCACATAAATTTTCATATGCAGCTGCACACAGCCTGTACTCAGATAATAGCTTGAAACCACATGGCAAACAATTCTTACATGTTGTCTTGGCAGATGATTGAGTAACATTTGTATCCTCCTCCTCTGAATCCAAGCTGTCTGAATCATTTTCATTGTCATTTATATTTTCTAGCAGCCCTTTTTTCAAGTCTTTGTAGCTTGATGCAAATGAAATCAGTTCATCCTGTAGTGCCACTATGTCAATTTCTGGTATTGCATTAGCAATCAAACCTAGCTCAATGTTTTGTGGGGATGCCAAAATTTCAGAAAACCTGTTTGGATCAAAGCAGGAAATTTGCTTATAGAGCTTCTCATGAGACGAGAATCTAGCTCGCATGCTGGAGAGCACAGTATCAATAACCGCATTATGGTATAAAACCTCAAAAATTTTCTTCTCGTCTGTGATACCTTCTGGTGCTGAGAGACTAGATCTCATGGTTGAAATTGAGAAGCTATTAGGGACAAAAATCTTCACTTCTTCTAATTTATAATTTGCACGAACAACAAAATCAGACGCAGTTTCATAAATGCCATTAAAATCTCTTGAGATTTTTTCAATATTTTCAGTGGCTTTGTTAATCATGCTCCAAGCCTGCATGATATCCAGGGCTGGTGTCTGCAGATAATCTGACACAGGTGTTGTAATTTCAAAAATTCGTATGAATGTAAACGCCATTAAGATGGTTTCAAATTTGCGCAAGTTTTCACTCAATTTCTGTGCTTCATAGCGAACTGATCCTATGAAATCAATTGCTTCGCTTACTTCCTGAAGGATGATCAGAAGGCCCGAAAAGAATTCTGATGACTGATCTGCGTAATTTCCAAACAATTTTCGAAGTGCTCTGCTTCTACTTGACCATCTAGTTTGACCAATACGCTCTAGTCTTAGGCGTTTCTTATTTGCTGTTTTGGTCTGCATATGCTCTTCCCACACCTCCATCCTTTTGTAGGAATCATTGAAAAATGAGCATAGTTCATTTAGCAAACCAAAAAGACTAACTGATGCAACACATCCACTGCTTGTATCACTGATCACCAGATTCAGAACATGTGCATGACACCAAGTATGGATGTGACATGGGCCAGCTGCTTTCATAAGTGCCTGAAGACCAGAGTAAACACCACTCATATTTGCTGCTCCATCAAACGAATCTCCAATAAACTGCCTCAGTGTCAGACCTATCTCTGCAAGTGAATTTCGTAACAGGCTGTGCAAGCATTTTCCACTTGAATTATTCACATTTACCAGGCGAACAAGTCTTTCTTTAGCTCTGTCTCCAACTACATATCTAAGGACAATGGCACACTGGTCATGGGCAGAAATGTCTTGGGTAGAGTCAAGTTGCATTTTTCACCTCCTTCACAATGTCGTTTTTAACTACGTCTGAAATAATATTTATTATCTTATTGACAGTTGTTTTACTTAAAAAGTAACAAATTTGCCACGCCCTTTCTTAGATGGATCTTTTTGTTTGCCTTGCAAAACCACCTTCTGCAAATGTTCCTGCAGGTGTGGATTGTACTCTGCAAGAAGCTTTATAGCCTCTAAAAAATTCCCAGCATTGTCCTGATTATTTTCATCAAATGCAGTTGCAACAGCTTCTCCATATTTGCCGCGGTAAGACAAAACTTGAAACCCAATGTAAAATATTGCATCAATTATACACTTTAAAACAGCGATGCTGAAGAACTTGTTGGGTTCTTAAGGAGAGTTGTTCCTTTAACAAATTGTGCTTGTCGGATCTTTCACAAGCATTCAGAAAATATGCATCAGTAAAATGCTTATGACACTGGCTCTTTTCATGTTCAAAAGTCTCGTTGCGATGTGTCTCCAATCAGAACAGCCCTGGATCATCTGTATACTTCGACTTTTTTCGGGAGCATACATCAGACAAAATGAGCAATGTAAACTCTTATTTTCTTCATTGTATGTTACCAAACTTTCTGTTAATATTCATGTCCTGAATGCCTTGTCTGTCATATACAACAGCGCTATTAAATGGTATATTACATACAGGCTGGTTTGGATGAAATTTCCAGAACATCTCCTGTGAAATTGACGCATTATGGCTGGTATCCGGTTTTAAAAAATACGCACTTTTTGCATGTGTAACCTGCGTACTGGTTGTCATGGAATCAGGCCTTAAAATCTTAGATGGTGGCTCATCGAATTCGCTTTCATCAGGTGTGATTTCAAATTCAGATGGTGCTTCTGCACATGTTGATGTTTTATCTTGTAAGCCAAAGTCAGTTGTAACTTTGTCTTGTTCAGAGGATGTAGCTTTCTTAGCAAAAAATGTATCAATTTTATTTGTTGTCTTCTTTATCATGGATATTTTATCTTTTTTCTCTTTTCTCTTTTGAGGACCACTTTTATGCTTGCAGTCAGACATCATTAAATAGGGTTTTAGCTACCTGCACACAAGACAAATAGTTTCTTCTCGGTAAAATCTGTTTGGGGATAATTTTATAAAGCGCAAGTAAGTACACTGTAACAAAGAAAATACAATCGATAGCAAGTATTTATGTAGAATATCAGGTTTTAAAATTATAAAATGAAAATAAAATAATACATAATTTCAATATTTCAGAACCTAAACGAAAACTAAAGTTTCCATTCATGTAAACATAGAATTCAACTCTATTCATTCACCCTGAAATCCATGAATAAGATTGCAAAATTAGGAATGTCAAAAATCCCTGAAATTTGCGAAATATAGGAATAATTTCTGTTTCTTTATTAAAAAAAAAATAGTATCTTTTACTTAGAATAACATCTATCGGTAAGTAAAAAAATCGAACTTTTATTAACGTGATCACTTACCGTCACTTCTCTACATTTATCTAAAATATGAACGCGGGTTAGTTTTTCGATGTATATTTGCATATTGATAGGGGGGATAGATTTTTTGGACGCTCCTTCATTGTGAAATTGTTGTTAGTTAAACTAGGCACATTTCAAATATTTGAATTATTTTACTAATTAAGATCATACAAAGGTAATTTTTTAATTACACATTACATTTTTGTTCATTAATGGTTATTAACTAACAAAAGGATGGCATTTTATCGCATTTGGGTTTTTTTATTTATTTAATTTACTTGCCTTCTTTTCACGAATCAATAAATAACAATTATCGGCTAAATTCGAAAGTTGAGTTTTTCGTAAATTTACTTTTTTGATTTATTATTTCGAGTACGTATTTACAAATAATAGTTCTATTTATTTATTTGGAAGTTTGTTCTCTATGAGTTAAGTAATAATTTTCTCTTTAATTTTTTTTCTAAGGAGTTAAAAAACAGACTTCCAAAACACAGCGACTATACTTAAATATATAAAATAATGTCTGAAGAGCAAACAAGATAAGAGATACGACTGCAATTGCACATTGCACAGTCACAGTGAGTGCACATATACGTATAAATATCTTATCAACTGAAATTATATATCAATGATTTTTAGAAGAATGTGGTAAGATCTAATGCCCTCACTGGCATAAATTGACTGTTAATCCCTTCGTCAATTTAAAAACAATATTGATTAAAATTTTTTTTTTAATATTTTGCTTGAATTCGCATTTAAACCCTCTTATTGACATTTTAAAAACTTTGACTTAAGAAATTACATAATGCGAATTTAAATTTACTCAATATTTGTAACAAATTAGCATAATTACAGATGTAAACAAAATAATTAGTCAATATTTTAACTTACTGAAATGTTTGGCAATGGCAACAGACAGGAATTTATAAGGTGTCCTTTCTTTGGAAATTCTAAATATCATATGAAAATTTTAGTGTCTTATGGGAGAGAGAGTTCGCTAAGAGTAAGACTTGACCGGTACCACATACTACAGGCGCCAGATTTATGGTCACCAGAATATTTTTACAATATTAAAATAATTTATTGCGTGTTTTCGGCCAGGCAAGGGGTGCGGGTGCGGCAAATCAAAAAGGATCCGATAAAGCTATGCCTTGCAGTCTAGCTGGGAACCAGGTTTGAACTTACTTACCAGTCCCAAAAAACAGAGACATTTTTTTACTGCGTTCATACGTTAGGTTTCTTCGTTTTCTTTTACTTTCTTTGTTTTTCTTTCTTTCTTTACAAATTTAGTTTGATTGCTAACGAAGATACTTTTTCTTCTCCAAATTTTCATTTTTGCCCGGTCACGGATCTGCCCGTACTTGTGCCCGGCAGTCCGCACGGCCATGAGAAACACACACAAGAGGGCCCGAGTCAGGCGGGCCCCCTTGCAGTGCCAGGGCCCTCGGACCAGGTCCGATTGGACCGATGGCTCAGTCCGCCCCTGGTCCCCACTAAGATGACGAAAATAAACATTGGTTATCCTTTAAACACCATCTTCCTCAACAAGAAATCATTTTTGAACACGAGAGTCACGGAGAGTGCGAAAGGGATTTACTAAGAAAATATAAACAAAGAAATTAAATGGCTTGTGCTAAAACTAAGCAAGGAAATATATACATTTTTTTCTTTGACATTTCACTCTGAAACATTCTTACCAGGAACGGCGTATTTGTGGAACAGTCCCAACTGTGTATATACTTCTCCGAACAATTTCAACCTCTTTAAAGTTATCCTCCCCCACCAGGTCGGCTTAATGCGAGGTGACGTACATAGAGGACAGATGCAAAAACTGGCCAGTCTCCACGACCACGGTCACACTAGTGCCGGCATCTACCATCCTTCCCTCTTTAAGTTCAATGACGGACCAAGTTTCTCTCATAGGTTTTAGAGGAAGAAGAAAAAGGAACTTGATTCCAGTCCAAGTTAGAGCGCATAGATACTGCACTGGTTCTAAGCAGTAGCACAATTCTATATATAAATAATCCCGTCATTTTTATGGGTACTATGTTATTAGAGTAATAAAAATAACAATGCTAGATACTAATAAAGCAGGGAATTCTTTTGCATCAGATTTATAAGGTATTTTCGGCAAGTTCTGCTTACTACTTAGAACGCTTCTTTGCTTTTCTCTTTTTTTAACCTTCGTTTCTCATGTCTTGCTGGAATGGTTGAAAGGCACACCATTCTAAGAGCCCAGAATTAATGACAATCAGAAAAGTAACGACTTACACTGCAGTAATCTCAAGAAGGTTATTTTGGGTTTTAGAACTGTCATAGAAATGTGTTAACAAGATGTCAGTCATACAGCATACAGGCAAAAACATCGCTTAGATTTCTGTCAAGACTCAATTCAGTCCTTGTAATTAATAATTAATGTGATTTTAAAAAGAAGTACGGCTGTGGTTATCAGCGGATCTAGTAATGAGTAAATATTAAGGGATATATCCAAACTGAAAGAAAGTATAATAAAAGAACGGTATAAAGAAAATAGGCATAAAAAATACAAAGAAAAATGTCTATATTTCTGAGATGAGGTATACTAACTATTTACATTGTTCGGACTGTTGTCCTCATCTTTATTGTCATATCCACGGCGTTTCGACCGTTGTACGCGCCGGCCTTCTTCAGGTGATATACGTTGGAATTTCGAACCGAACACTTTTAGTCCACAGGGATAGATTGTTCTACTTCCACGTGCCATACCTTTTCTGAATATCTCAGTTTCAGTCAATTTCATTTTAGTAACTCAACTCTCAAAGTTTTTTCTTTTTTTTTTTCACCTGTGGCCAGGTATTGAACTCTTTGGGTCAACAAATAAGAAAGTATAAAAAATGAAAAAAGATATAAGGAAAATGATATATAAAGAAGAAAAGATATATAAAAAAATAAAAAGGTGAACCAAAAAAAAAAAAAAAAAAGGAAAAACATGCCCCAAGAAAAAAAAAAGTTCGCCAAAAAAAGGAAAAGATAGATAAAAAGGAAACGTATATAAAAAATAAGTCAAAAAGAGAAAAGGGTATTATAAAAAGCAGTCGGAGTATAAAAGGGAGATAAAAAAAAAAGATACAAGAAAAAACAGAAGAATATAATGATAAAAAAAAAAGTTGGAAAGAGGATAAAAAAAACATGCCGACAAAAGTTAAGGGAGTTGTGGGTAGAGGCGAGGTTATAGAGGCTGTAAGAGAAATTCTTTTGTGACCTGCAATGATGCTACTGCTGATGGAATTCTTCTTTTAGCAAATGACGTCATTGGCAAAGAAGTCTTCAATGTAAACCATGCAGAGCGGTAACTGGCATTCTTTGTCATCAAGATATACATTTCAGCTAATATAGAGTGATACTTTCGTACACAGGCGCGCCTGAAATTCATCCCCCGCTTCCCACCTGCACAATGCAAATCTTAATTTTAGGATAGAATTAATAGTCTCACAAAATCAAATTGATTTTCAAATGAATTTAATTTCAAGGAGATCTCCCGCCATTTTACCAATCATGAACGTAAAAATATTTATTGCTAGGTTAAAAGCCTAAGTTATAAAAAAACGTTATCGTACAAAAAAAAAAAAAAAAAAAAAAGAAATTATCGCAAAAAATCACGTAAACAAATCGAAAATAATCGCAGTAATGAAAACTTGAGGATCCAAAATTTCAGGATTGCGGGTCCGGATATGGCCCGAAATGTTTTTAATTTGCTCATGGAGTCGGCCTGGTTCTAAAATGGTATGATATGTTGGGCTACGGCCTCTAGAAATAAAGTGTGACACAGTGATACACTGACATTCGCATTTATTATATAAGATGTATATTTTACTTATTTCATTCTATTAACTTATGTGCAAATGTCCCCAGCGGCCTTTTGACGGAAAAAAAAATTCATATGCAAGTGAAAACCTGTATTTTCCCCTAGAAACTATAAAATATATATTTTTCTTAATGTAGCTTAATTTTTATCAAAATAATTCGAGATACACCATGAACAAATATATATATATATATATATATATATATATATATATATATATATATATATATATATATATATATATGTGTGTGTGTGTGTGTGTGTGTATCACCAGAGAAGACAGCACTGCTTGGTGACTGTCAGTTTCATGTTTCAATCCTATCTTCAATCTAGTCTGTGGCCTTGTTCTGAAGATCGCATTGAGACATGAAACTGACAGTTACTATACAATGTTGATTCCTGTATCTACACTGTCTATATAAATGCTCTCATATAAATAGTGCTAGATGTGTTATCCATCCTTTTATATGATAGTGATTGTTGGACAATCTCTGCACGGATGAGGAAATAACTAGAGGCAACAGAAATGCCGTTCTACAGAAGGTTACCAAAAATTCCATAGACAGAGTGAGTAAACAATGGTGAAGTCTTAAAGGAAAATTGGAACAGAAAGAACACTTATACTCAGGATCAGGAAAAAGCAGGTGAAATTCCTTGGACATAATAAGGAAGGAGGGCTTGGAAAATTTAACCCTCACAAGGTATATTGAGGGCAAGAGAGATGAGGGAAAGTTGCTATCCACTTACCTGGCGGAACAGGGGCGGAAGACTTAGCAAAAAGAGAAAAACTGACAAGAGCCACAAGGGATAGGAAATTGTGGAGTGCCATGATCGCCTATGTCCTGAAGAAAAAATTGTATGACCACTAGACACAGGCGAAAGGATCCAATTATGTTCACTATACACTCGAATAGCTAAGAACAAATTATTATTCTTTTTTAATTTAAAGGGTAGAAGTGTCTACAACAAGAGAAAATGAAGGAAAAAATTATCTGGCTACAAAAATCAGCATTCGATATCTTGACTTTTGCTCGACTCCAAAGATCAACTTCTGACACCGGCGAGAAAAACGAAATCGTCAATTACAAAGTAGGCTACAAGCGTTGTGCAGACATTACGAGTGGACTGCATGCGAATGATAAGGTAATGAATGTGTCGAGTAATGACGTGATTCTACGCATTAGACGTAGGTAAATACCGGTAATAATAATTTATGCTTTGTGGATATACAAGTAGTTCTCGAGTTACGAATGGATTTCCGTCATAAGTTGTTTCTGACGCAAGTTATTGTTGTAGTGTCATTAACTATGGATATTTTTTTTAAAAATATAAAAAAATGTGCGGAGCTGACAACTGTTATATTTTATGCTTTAAAAATCGACGTATCGTTCAAATACGGGGTACGACAAAAATACCCCTTACATTATGGTAAGACACAGGGCCGGTGCGTCTTACGTCCGAAACCCCCGACCGAAGAAGGGGGGCGGGATTTTTTTTTGGGGGGGGGCATGTTGTGGTCTCTGCATTCTTTTATTCAGCACTGTTTTATGGACATTCCCTATTTTTTAAAAACTATTTTTAAACTGATATTACATTGTCAGTCATCGACTAACAACATATATCGTGTATCTGCATAGCCGGCGCGATGTGGTACTACGCAGGAACCCCCGACGAGGTTGGAGCCCTAAAAGGGCTATTTTCAGCAGCGTTTTTTTGTTGTTTTTTTGCTTATTGTAATTTCTACCTAAGTTATATTGTCAATCATCAACTATAATAATAATAATCGACAGGGCCGGTGTTTACTACCCTGAACCTCTCAACCGCGTGGGATCCCATGCCTACTGGTGAGGGAGGGGACAGAAGTGCTAATTTCAGTAGCGCTTATTCTAAATTGTAATTTTCTTTCTGAACAGTTCTTTTAAATCAATTAAAAGGGTAATATATCTCGATAAAATAATTTTATTCTGAGATCAACCACTAAAGAGGATCACTGATTTTTTTTTGTTTTACTAACCAGATATACACAGCTAGTATTTAAAATAAAATTTCTAGTCCCCATTTTTTACATTTCTAGAAAGATAAAACCGAAAAAATGATCGCTTAAAACATAAAAATGTTTAAAGATTACAAGACATGAAAAATGTTCCCGAAAACTGAAATACCGTTTTTAAAATCTTTTTTAAGACAATTCCGATTGTGTTGTGTTGGAATCTTTGTAAAACTTTTTTTTTTCAACGGAGATCCGTTGGCAATTAATCTTTATAGAAATGTAAAAATTTGTGACTTAAACATTTAGTCATAAAAATATTGATGGTTATTACAAAAAGAATAATATTTTTAAAAAAATTTTTGGTAACTTAACAAAAGCGCTGCTCTTACCCACCAATTTTCCTTCGAGAGTTTCTATCCTCCAGGTTGGGAAAATTTGAAATAGAAATGTAGTATCAAAGTTTCAGGGAGGTGGAGGTGAGGCGAGACTCTAGCGCTGGCCCTGTTAAGACATTAGTGGCAATGGTTTCTTCATCTTGCTAATATCTTACCATTATGTTGGAGGTGTTTATGACGCACCCTTTATAAAAGCTGACTTCAGGCTTATTTACAATATTTTATTAAGCGGCTGTTTCGATAAAACCCTCAGCAATTGCAAATTATTTTGCAACTTCCTCACCAATATAGCGTTCTTAATATATTTGCGCATTTCACAAGGGTCGTAAATGTAGGTCGACGTAACATGGAGGTGTCCTGTAGATATTTATTAAGCTTATCAATTTGGCGCAAGGCCACTGATGTGAGACACTCAGTGAAAATCGAACTAACAACACCTGAGATACGAAACCTGATGTAGCAATATCAGTGTCAGCTGATATCTTATTAAATGGAAAACAGCTGAGCTGTCATAAAAATGGATTCGGATATTTATTTTGCCGTTGATTTTTTAGCTAAGTCTAGTAGACTTCACAAATACATGGCAAGCGGCTCGGACAAAGAGTCACAAAGATATAAAGAGAAAGAACAATGTCTCTATAAGAAAGTGGTCACTGCACACACAAAAAAGCAGAGACGGAGATGAACGACGGGGAACGACGCGAAAGGGAAGAGTCCCGTTAGACTGTTCACCTCTCCCATAACCTATGCTTCATCTCAGCTTCGCTCATCTATAGCAGTAAGTTACAACCCGAGAATAAAATCTGTACAAATTCTAATGGTTTTTAATTCATGTGTGACAATCTGGTCAAAGGGTTATTTTCAAGCCACATGCGCTTGACTAGAAGAAGCTGAACCTTGTGAACGAACTTAGTGAATGGTCTGAGCTGCAACGCTACACTTGTAGCAGTTTTCAGTAGATTAAAATTATATGCTATTGTGAGATTAACCCTCTTGTCTCCCAAGGAACATTTGTCAACGACCGCTAAATAGTGTTGAAAAAAAAAAAAAAAAAAAAAAAAATAGGATACAATAAAAGGCCACAAATTTCATTTCTTTTTTCTCTTTCAGTCACAGGGTGCATTACAGACGTGTCTCTGGTAGACCTTTCAGTGCCCAACGAACCACGTGTCCCATTGAACAGAACAGCATGGAAATTCCATGAGTATACTTGACCATACAACGGCATATCTAAAAATTTAATCAAGCCAACAAAGGGCTCTTCGCCGAGTGTCTCTCACAATCGCTCATATGGATTTTGCACACATATGCACGAAAAAGACACGCACACGTAAACTCATTTTGGATTTTTCTATTTAGTTCACTATCATTAATAACTCTAACTTCATTTGAATGCACATTCTTCTTCCTGTCCTTTAAGATGTTGACGATTATGGCTCTCCACAGTTTCCTGTCTTTTGTAGCCCTTAGTAAAGTTTGACATTTTGCTATCTCTCCTAATCCCTGTTCTACCAATCATTTACACAATCCTGCCTATACGTTGCTTTCCTCTTTCTCTCTTGCCTTCAATATGTACTGCGCGTGTTGAATTTTCCAAGCCCATCTTTCCTGATTGCGTACCCGAGGTATTTCAACTGTCTTTCTGAAGCTATGTATAAGTGCTATTTTTATTTCCATTTTCTAAAAAAATTTCTTCGTTGCTCACATGTTCGGTCCATGGTATTCTCAGCATCCTTCTGTAGAACCACATTTCTGTTGCCTCAGTTCTCTTATCTGTGATTAGAGTTTTCTTAAATTCTTAAGTTATGTTTCATTTTTTATTCTATTTGCCTAATATACTTAACAAGTGTTATACAAACAAATCAAAATTAGGGTTAAACTGTCCAAAGTTAATGTTTTTTCTCCAAATACTTTAATCATCTCAGTCATTATCAAGAATTGGGTGTTGTAGCCTGGTAAACAAGATTCCTTAGCTACATTCTGCACTTTTAGAACGCTAGAATTCTAATTAATCTAGATATACGAGACACCGGAACAAGGAATGTGATATTCCTGTTCAGAATGTTATCAGAAAGAGCGATGCAAATGCAGAAGGACGTGTAAAGGCCTTCGACGAAGTACGCCAGAAATATCTGATTGCTCAGCAACCTTGATATATTTGGGAAAGATATCAGAATAAGCAAGGGATAGAGACAGGTGGAGAGTCATGATCACCTACGTCCTGAAAGGACACGACACATAAAAAAGAAAATTTATTTACGCTGGTTAGTGGTGCATTATGGGTAGGTTAGTTGTTTTATTTTAACGCTTACTTGGGTAGACGGTTACTAAATATTTTGAATTATTCTAGGGGTTAACGACAGTTATCCAGGAAGTGGTTCTACGCCGATGACGCTGTTGCTGCAGCGATGCAAAGGTGGCTCGCTGCTTGGCCACATGAACCAATCTCGATGGCGATTAAGAAGCTACGTAGCATAATAGTGCTAATAACATATACACTTGTTGGATAGGTAGATGATTGTATTTATAGTTATAGGGCATCCCTCACACACACACACACACACACACACATCTATATCTATAAACCAGAAGATTCTGTGTGTGTATGCTATTAATGCACGTCCACATTTCTCGACCGATTTCGATGAACAAACATATTGCAAATTTACCAAAATGGGTCAAGAACAACTTTTCAATCTCCAGACCCCCCCTCTGGATTTGGCAGAAAAATCAATAAAACTGAAGGTGAGTACGACTTTTTGCAAAAACCAAGGCAATGTTACACGCGAACAAAATTTGTACAGGATTAGCCGATGTCCTTTGCACTTAATGCAAAACATCAGCTCATGTTATGAAGTTTTATGTAGAGTGCTTCATAGTTTTCTTGTGACATTGGCTTCACATAAAAAATTGCAAAAACTAGGAAAAAATCGGGTTTTTCGTACTACTTAAAATAAAAACTTGAATAACTTCATTTTTTATCCGATTTTCTTCAAACAAGAAATAATATAGTGTGTTTTTACTCCTGCTCGCTTCTCCGGGTATAACAAAAAAGCACGTACAAAAAGTCAGTTTTTCGTCCTTAACTCCTTGGTTTTTCATCCAATGCTTTGCAAATTTGCCATGTAAATTACACATGGCACACAAATTGTCTTGCATGAATATCTGGTTTAGATTATTTCAGTGGATGAAATCTGCGACAAACTAGGCCCAAAATCTGCTTTTGCTATTTTCGCCAATAGTTTCTTCGTATGATTCCATCCTAAATTGGTATTTGAACAACCTTTGATACAAAGATTGTTTGAGAAGGATTACTGAATCCTGAAGAACCTCTTATTAACCCCAGCTTTACAGTAAACGTGCGAAGAAGGAAGGGGCGTTCATGCGTTTGCACTTGAATCAAACTCTGACGCTTCATCCCTGTTTTTATTTAATTATTTGATTTGTGAACAATGCCATACTATTCGAATGTTATTACGACAATAGAAAATTTAATGAATATCTAAAACATTGAAACAATTTAACCCGAGCAACGACTACACAAAAAGGTTTTATCTATGGAATTTCTTTATTAAGAACTATCAAACACTTGCGAAGCGTAAAAAAGATGGAGAGGGAGTAGCTTAGTATACCAACGGATGATGCATGCAAACGGGGACGCAGGTAGACCCTTCTAGACTCCCTGACTGGGTGCGGTTATACAATTGCAGCCATGTATACCCGGTCAACGCATGTTACCTCGGCTAGTATATATATATATATATATATATATATATATATATATATATATATAACCGAACACTGCAATCTTAAAATATAGTTTTAATGTATGCTATATTTATGGATAAAGTATTCAATATCAGAGATAAAACGTGTGTGTGTGTGTATATATATATATATATATATATATATATATATATATATAATAAAAGTATTATTTTACTGTATGTTAT
Source organism: Acanthosepion lycidas (assembly GCA_963932145.1). Taxonomy (NCBI): domain Eukaryota; kingdom Metazoa; phylum Mollusca; class Cephalopoda; order Sepiida; family Sepiidae; genus Acanthosepion; species Acanthosepion lycidas. The sequence continues at coordinate 81,625,182 of OZ010585.1, read as the reverse complement.
ATTTATGGCTAATAATGCTGATTATCGGGGATAGAGCTTATATAAATATAAAAGTGGACACTTAGGTCAAGAACAGTATATCGTGCTTGAATGCAATACTTGACTGCAATCTTCAGACCATCTTTATGGTCTGAAGATTGTGTTCAAACATGAAACAAACTGTCATCACTTATTGTTAATCTCAGTGTCCACTTATCTATACATCACTTTAAACAATATTTTAGTGGATACACATATCTGAGTAGACGAAACAAAAAAAATACTGTTTATAACAAACAGAGCGTCTACCTAAATATGTATATCCACTAAAAATAACATTTAAAGTAATTATATATATATATATATATATATATATATATATATATATATATATATAGAGAGAGAGAGAGAGAGAGAGAAAGAGAGAGACAGAGACAGAGAGAAACACACACAGAGATAATGCTCTCTCGAGGCGAAATAATTTCTTTTCACGAGATTTGGATTAAGATCGTTCAGGACAAAGGTAATCTTAGATGCTTATCTGTTTATACTTATCTGTTTATGAATTTCTTAGGGCGTTAATTAGTAAACAATAGAACGCAGGTGAGAAACCATTGAGATCAGTCTACATTACTCATATCTCTAATGCTGTCATTACGTCAAATAAAAATGCATTCCCTGTCTAATGTTCTTTGTCTTATATTGGCCGAAACGTTGAAAAGCTTTTGAGACCGGAGCTGAATTTTGAAAGGGAGAACTCGTGAAAATATTTTATGAACACTTTACTGTATTATTATTATTACTTATATTGAAGACTTGGAAATTAATAATTTTTCATTGTCAGCATTTCAATATGGCACCATTATTTACGCTTCGGAAGCTGAACATCATTTATTCTTCCTTACTTGTTTTCAGTCAAAAAGAACCAAAAAAACACATTGTACGAACAAAACCATCTGACTTCAACAACAGAAAGTAGTGGGCAACTCGATTATCCATTATCTCCGCTGCACACCCAAGCTTATAGCAACTGGTATTATCAAGTGGTCACTCATCTATCTACTAACCATGCTCGACGTTGCTTAACTGCGGTGATTGTACTGAAAACGTTGTTTCAACATGATATGGCCGTAAGCCCTTTATACCACGTATACATCCAAACTTACAGCACCTGATATTCCCAAGCAATCACCCATCTAGGTATTGACCTGCCGCGACGTTGCTTAACTTCGGTGATTATATGGGAACCGCTGTTTCAATATATTATGGCCGTAAGCCTTTTATAACATACATACATCCAAACTTAGAGCAGCTGTTATTTCCAAGCATGACCCATTTAGGTACTGACCGGGCTCGACGTTGCTTAACGGGGACAAAGATTTCGGTTATCAGGAATTAAAGCAAGCGTTACGATAAAATAGCTGTAAGACATTGGCATCTCGGTCCCACCCTTTCACTGTCGAAACGGTTAAATGTAACCGTCTCTTCTACTCAAACAGCTTCTTCTCTCGCACTTCCTGTCTGTGGAATTCTCTTCCTCTTACTTGCTTCCCTGATAATTTTGTCTTAATATATACAAGTGTAATGTCAATCGACATTTTCTGATACCTTGTTCCCCATCCTTTTCTGTATTCTATCTCCAAACACACCTCTTTAGTCTTGTTCTCTACACTCTGTATAACCCCTTGCATGCTAGTGGTACTCCCGCCTTGCTTGGCGTGAAATGCTTAAAAATTTCTATTGGTAAAAGAAATAATCTCAGTGTTTTAGGGTAACGATTAAGAATAATGTGGGCTATATACCTAGCTTCACACAATAATTAGCCAATAACAAGAGACATCATAAACAATTTGCAACCAACCGGAATGCGCTTAAAAATCATAACGCGCGTACCTGATTAGCTGTACTTGAACTAGTTTGAGTTTGAGGTACATGTTCCCTCAGATAGAATAATAAAAACATTAAGCCTAAGAGCCAGTAATTAATCCGAAAAACAATTAATTAATGAGCCGACAAACCGAAAAAAAAGCTTTCAAAATCACCTGCGTCAAAAGAAACAACTTAGTACCGCAGCAACTTCAAAAGAACACGGCTGACTAATGCTGACATTGGCACTAGCCAATAATTAAATGCCTTCCTCTATTTTGATCTCTTTCTTATCCGCATTTTTTTTAATCAATTCACCCCAAACAAGGCGATAATGCCACTAAGATGCAAGGAGCTACTGGGAGTGAAAGAGAAAGAAAATACTTTAGAAAGAACCAGAAACCCAGTCCTAAACAGAAAAAAGGGATAAACCTCTACTGCTGTTCAAAAGACCGGAGAGGAGTGTGAGCCGGACGTTAGGCGAATATATCTACTCAAGCGTTGGATTGTTCACTCACTGACAAGGAACGTGAACAGGTTAGTTTTATCCTACCGATTGACACGTGTGTTACGTCGGCCGTGTGTTGCCTTCTTTCCTAAAGAAAAATAAAAAAATAGTGAATAAAATTTCAGAATTTAGGCGTAGAGATTAGAAGTATAGATTTAAAATAGACATTAAAGGGAATCCGAAACCCAGTCCTAAAGAGAAAATAAAGGATAAAACTTCTAATCCCGTTCAAAAGACCGTGGAAGATTGAAAAAAACGGGGGATAGGAGAATGAAGGAACAAAAATAAATAATTATTAAATAAAATTTCAGTGTTCAGGCAGAGACATTAGAAGCATAAAGATAAAGTAGACTTTAGAAGGAACTAGAAACTGAATCTTAAAAAGGAAACGAAGGATAAACTACCCCTGTTCAATTTATTCTTTCGGAAACATTCATACTTAAATATCACTGAATTGACGGAATGTTAAACTTAAAACTAAGCACTAAAACAGCATTTCTCAAAAAAAATTCCTTGTCACTTTTGCAAGTAGCCATTTATTTGCTTTTTTACGGTTCATATAAAAATTTAGCAAAAATACACCTTTCTCATTCATTCATTCTCAGTGTGACTAGGTGCCTCGACATAATGTAAGCATTAGGAAGCTTGTCTCGCAAGATCAATTACGAATTCGATTCTCACTTTTAGCTTTGTGACGCATCTCAGCTACGCTTGGAAAACAGTTATTTTTAGTGTTACTGTAAACTAAAAGTTGAGCTGGTTAGATGTAGCCGTAAGTTATATGCTAACAGTTTATTTTCTCGCACTTCTCGGTTGTGAAACGCCCTTCCGGCTCCATGCTTTGCAACCAATTTTAATATCCAAAAATTTGAATGCAATGTCAATCGCTATCTACTGTCTTCCTGATTACTTTTTTCTCTTCCCGCTCATTATTAATGTTTCTGTTCCTAATTCTTCCACACCCTGTAAACCCCTTGCGTCTTAGTGGCTTTACTGCCTTGCATAGGGTGATACTGATTAAAAAAATAAAAACGTTGTTCTAAATTTCGCCAAAGTTGATAGGATATTTGTGATCACCTTAAATATTTATCTTGGATGCCGTACGATAGCTACAAGAATAGTTACTGTTTGACTGGCCATGTTTCCGTCTTCATTACGACATTGTTACACTTCACATTACAATAAATATTCTCCAATGTTTTCAACTTGTATTTAATACCTTTGTATTTTGCTAAAATTACTGCTCTCTACTTTAAAAATTTGTAATATTTTTTTTCTTTATTTGAAACTTATTAATAACTGGATGTGTTTGGAGATATGTATTTTCCCAAATGGTTTGGCGTAGGACGATGAAGACACCATTGCAATTAATATCTTACTTTTATGTAGGCGGTATTTCTACCACACCCTGTATCTTTCAACATGACAGCGGAATGAGAACAATCTACCCCCCGCCCAAGATTAAATAAAGGTTTCAGTTTGAAATTTCCTAAAGTTAACCGGGATCGACATACACCTGAAGAGGACGGGATGATAACACCAGAAAGGTTACAACAATAGAGATGAGGATATTAGTGTGAATGTAAGTGAGATGATAATTTTGTTTTCCTTTAGCAGAAATTCACACAGTTCAACCTCAATTTCAGAATGTTAACATTTTGTTTGGAAAGTAAATCGGCTTTGCAAAACTTCTGACACAATTCATTTAAAACTTAAAAAGAAAACAGAATACAGCAGATTCAGTAATGTTTTTCTTAAAGAATTTTTTTTTTTATTGTTGGTTGGTTTTCTTTAGTGGCATATCAACATATCTTTGGGTTATTTAGTGCCGAAATTTAAATATTTTGTACGTAATTTTTGCTTTCAAGTACAAATATTTTGTATATAATTTTATACTCTCAGAGTAAAGTTATGTTTTTAGATATATAGTTTGTAGATCATGAAATTTATTGTTGGTAATTTTTTTTAATGTATTACTGGTAATTTCACTACAAAAATATATTGATATTTTTTATAAAATATATTGCTAGTAATTTTGCTATAATGGTAATTTTATTATAAAAATGTACTGTTGATTTTTGTTTGGAAGTTCACTATTTGCCCATAGGGGAGAACCTAACAGGTGCTACCACCCAGGGTCAGGGCGGACTTGGGAACAACGTCAGTTAAAGGTGGTTCCACGATCCTGATAAGCTCCAATCTCACGATCAGAGGCCTTGCTGCCGAATTTACTTTCTCGTCATAGTCAGGACGATTTTTTTATTGCAATTCCCAATATAACGTTGTTATTTTTATAGGTCTAATGATTGAATATATAGAGAGTTGAATTTATGTACGTTTTTCAGCAATGATTTGATTAATAATTACACTGGCTTCAAATGTGTAGAAATCTTGATAACAAGATACGTATGACGTTCATAGATCCGGTCAGTCAATTCCCAGCTCTTCCATATGTCCGGGTCTGAGAACGCAAGATTCTAGCCACATGGCTTCTCGCCTTACGTCATAAGCTGAGATGGAAAAGACGTTTGAAGTTACTAGGGTTATCTTATGTACGTGATGGAAGTCCCTCCTGAAATATAAATGCGATGAGAGTTTCATGTTCCAGATAAAAATGATGACAGTAAAAACCGAAAAATTTCTGCCTGAGAATTTAATTTCGATTAAGATTATATATATATATATATATATATATATATATATATATATATATATATATATATATATTAGAGAAGGAGAGACAGAGTTAAACATCTAAGATTAAATTTCGATTCATTTTTTTGTAACTGTCAACAAGCGTCGATTGCGTTACAATGTTGCTGCTGAATCAGCATCCATCTTTGCCACAAATTATGCCGTTTTATTTGAAAATTAGTATTCCGGAGACTTTCGGACTTAAAATAATAGATTATGAGGAAAATAATGTGGGACTCTTGATAACAGACGAAAACACCTCCTTAAATATAGCAAATGTTAAATTTATTTGTCAAGAACATAAAAGGAAATACTTCGGTGGAGATAGTTGAAAGTAGGTGTAAGAGAGAATAATTTCTTCCTGGTCCGGATTTTGGGATGACACAGCGTGTGTGTGTATGCATATATATATATATATATATATATATATATATATATATATATATATATATATATATAGTTAAATAAGTTTTTCGTGGTACAGAATTTAATAATAGATAGGAAAAGACAATATTTAGAAAGCATTTTTAAAAGCAAAAGCTAAAAATAAAAACAACCGGATTCGTCCCAGGACTTATCAAGTTTATTTATTCTGGGAATTTGAAAGCGTGTAAATTAATTTTAATTAACGAATGCAATCGAATGGGGGGGGGGTTATGAATTTCAAGAGAGTAGAGTCCAATAATATTCAGACCCAGCAAGCATTCCCTCTGTTTACAAAGGGAAGGCTCACGAGATCTGATATACAAGGACTCTAGGACACTCCACATTTCACCTCAAGGTCCTGGGACGAAACTGGTTGTTTTTACTTTTAGCTTTTGCTTTTAAAAATGCCTTCTATATATATATATATATATATATATATATATATATATATATATATATATATATATATATATAGAAAGAGAAATATTTTAGTCACAATCTTGGTACTTTTGTATTGAAATTAACCATGTAATTATTAGAAATATTAATAACAACTTGTATGGTGGGGTATTAAGTTTCCTTATGCAAAGTACAATGTAAATTTGTAAGCATAAATTACCAGAAAATGTCAACCATATACGCCTATTTAATTATCCCCCCCGGTTACCTAAATTAATATGAACTCATTGACATTTCATTGTCTTCTGCATGTTTCATCCTTTCATTTGATTATTTTCCCTGCTTTGACTTTAACATGACAAACAGTATTTTTATTTCTTCCGAAGGATGATCTTTGTATATTGTCTTCCATTTACATACACGTCTATTTTAATAATGGACCGCAAGTTTACTTTTGGATTATTATATGGAGTGACTGGAAACTATTCCATTGACTTTGAAATCTTTTTGGTGTGGCAACGTTCAACTTTGCAGACGGTAAATGAGCGTCGTCTTGCATGAATATAAAAGCTTCATCTTAAAAAGCTTCTGCGCCACTCAATGTGCTTTCCAAAAACTGTTTTTTGCGTTAATCTTGAGGCCATCGTCACTTTTGAATGTCTAGAATATGAGAGAGAGTTAGAGAGAGAGAGAGAGAGGGAGAGAAAAATGGAGATTGACATGAAAAAGAGGAAGAGAGAGAAGAAGGGTGTTTGATAGGCAAAAATGGGGGAGATTTACGTGCAAAAAGAGAGAGAAGGGGGGGATATTGACATTTAAAATAAAGAGAGCGAGAAAAATATAAAAAGGAAGGAAAAAAACGAAAGAGAAAAACAAGAAGCTTCAGTGCGAAGATTAGATTTCATTTCGAAACAGAGGAAAGCTGAAGTTCCTACACGTCAATCTATTATATCAGAAGAGTCCTTATCTTGATAAAAAAAAGATCCTATACACCGTTACAATTAACACAATTCAAGAGTTTATGAGTTTCTCGTCTGTCAACTCTTTCTCTTTTTACAAAAGGCAAAACGTTTTTATAAACAACCAAGATAGAAGGAAAAAAATACAAAAAACAGAATAATATATATTTTGTCAGTTGTGATATCGTTTAGGATTTTTTATCAAGTATAGTGTATCAGGTTAAAGTAAGGAGTTCACAGGGATTCGTTTTGTACGAAATATGCCGAGATTTTAGATATATTTACTTGTTTGAGTTACGGCCCAATGTCAGATGAAGGAGAAAACGATGCGATAAGGTGTCCAAAAATTCTTCTCATTGACTGTCTGCCTGCTGAGCAGAGGTTTATTTACGGAAAATAGTACCCGTGGCAAGTACTAAAATTGCACCCTTAACATCTGACACAATGGCATCCATATTTTAGATAATTTACCGAAATACGGGGTAAAAGATTGAAATCAAGAATGTTGTTTGCTTTTAAAGACTCTTTGCTTTTCCTAATGTACATTTGATTATGATTTGTTCAAAAATCATTTTTAAACTTTCTCCCCTTTTTACACAGCAAAGTAAGTATTAGTAAGTCTGCTTTGATGTGGTCAATTAGTTTTCAGTACCGTAATTTTTTATGGTTTGGTTTGTTTTACAGCATATCAACCTCAATGGGTTATTTAATGCCGACAAGATTTTTAGAATACATTCGTATGAATAGAATATGCATTCTTTGTAAGAAATAAGTTTATAGATCAGATTTCATTGACGTATTTTTGTAAAGACGGTTTTTGTCGAGAGTCAAATGTATTATTTACATTGTTTGGACTGTTGTCCTCATCTTTATTGTCCGTTGCTTACAACAGCGAGCAAAAGTCATAAGTGGCGACCCAGAGACATCTAATCAATAAATGGTCAGAATAAGCAGTACCCTACAACGTAACAACTACCCTGTTACATGGCAGCAAACTGGGATAGAAAGGTACAAGAGAACACTCAGAAAACAGCTTCGGTCTACCTGCAATATGTGAAGGGATTATCGGAGAAAATACAAAAGATCTGTGGTCTTATATAACATCAGAACAACCTTCAAAAGTAGTTCGACACTTCGCAGACATCTCTTCCGAGTAACCCGTCCCCATAGAGGAGAACATGACTAAGGACAGCGTATACGCCACCTGTGCAGCTGTGGCAAGCAATATAAAGGAGAAACAGGCCGCCTCCTTAATGCAAGAACATCGTAAAGGCGTAACACGAGGGGAAATAGAAAAATCAGGCGTAGATGACCACATATGAAAGGGAAAAGGAGATCATTCCCCCCCCCTATGGGATGAGGTTGGAATAATAGGCAGAGAACATCACTGGAAAATACGAAAACTTAAGGACTCAGCAAATATGCTAGGCCACAAAAATCTAAGCCGACCAAGCATAGAAATGAATACAATGTGAGAACCGGTAATATGGAGTGTTAGAAAAGGCATGAAAAGGCGGAAGAGGCATGGCACGTGGAACTAGAACAATCTACCAGTGGGAATAAAGAGTTCATTTCGAAATTTCAAGGCCGAAGGAAGAAGGCCGAAATATGAAAATAAAGATGAGGACAACAGTTCGAACAATATAAATAATGAAAATGCCTCGTCAAATGCCGTTGAAAGATACGAAACTCGTAATGAACCTCGGCTAGAGACATCACTGATGATGTATACCAAAGCATCCAATAGATGTAGTTTATGAAATATTGCTGCTAATTTTACTATAAAAATCTCTTTTTATAATTTCATAGTGGTTTTGACACCAATTTGATGGTCAACTATTTGCCCATAACTGAAACCCACTGGCAGGTGCTACCACTCAGAGTGGATCTGGGAACAACAGCAATTACGAGGTGGTTCTATGCTCCTCAAAACCTCCCGATCATAGTCCTTGCTGCCGGATCTAGTTTATCGTCATACCCAGGACGGATCATTTTTTATGCCATGACCCTTCAGCACGTAAGCGATCATAGCTCTCTACAGATTCCTTTTCGTTATTATTTATAAATTGTCATAAGTTCCTGGGAAATATAGAGTCGTTTCCCGTGTCTTTGTCCATGGCCTTTGAATTCAGAGGTTTTATTTCTGCTCGACTAGCTACCATCCCAGACTGCCATTCAACCTTAACTGACGGAAGAAAGATTGGTTCATACCTTTCCCAAAGGCATTAGTGCGAAAGGGAATGCAGTTAACTAGGCCGGAATTTGAACTCGTCTCACTGATTCCACTTTATGCGCCGATAACCGTTACATTTTTAACGTAAAATGTTACATAAGTGGTTTAACAATCATGGCTTCCGACCCATGATAATCAAAGTGAACAAAGATTTAAAGAATTTTTTTTCGTTTAACTGTCGATGATAGCTTACCTGATTTTAATAAGAACTGTTCAGTGGCATCAGTGTTAGAACTACTACTGATGCGACTGCTATCAAGAAAAGAAAATATTAGGTTGGTGCAAAAATAATTTCGTTTTCTCACATAGTAACATATATTAGAAAACGAAATTATTTTTGCACCAACCTAATAATTATTCGAAACATTCGGCTAAAGGTCAGGATTTTGAATTTTGATTTTGTAAGTAGCAAGCTCTCCCTTGGAAGATCGCCGGAACATAATCTTCCATTAGACCTCATGCTGTGCCAAGCTAATCTGTGTAAATATCGTGAATCCTAATCTTTTGAGATCAAACAAGTAATTTTGAAATATCAAGAAAATCTCTTTTTCACATTATAGAAAGTTTTCACATTGTAGAAATAGAGGAAGGCTTTTGAAGAAAGCTAATTTTATTAAATTCATCTAGAGAAACGATAAAGGGTAAAAATCGATTTAGAAAATTATTTTTATTCAGTAAAGGACATTAGCGTTTGAAAACCGTTGGATTTAACTCAGAAATAACTAAAGAAAAACTCATTAAAACCCGAGTAATATTTAGACATTCACATCATCTGGTCACTCCTCCCCTTTCTCACTAAACTCAATGAGTTGACAGACACGAGCCAGATGAAGTGTTAGACCAGATATTTGATAAACGATATGGCATTCCAAATCGTCACGTCATGAGCCCCGTAACTAATTGGGATCGTAACGACATCATATATACTTCAGCCGTAGCAGTAGTAGCAGCAGCAACAGTGTTATGTATTTGGGCAAGATAACCTGATTGAACTCATCCCTCTTCAGGCTGATTTTGAATTCAGAGTTTTCCTTTTAGATTGATTGCCAAAACAGCTTCGTCTACCTTTCTATTTAGTCAATAGCTGGAGAAAGATAATCTCATGTATTTTCCAAGGGCATTAGCGCGTTTTCATGCCGGTAACCATTCCAAATAAAATCCAGGACCTTGGGCAATATTTCTTAGGGAAATTGAGAATGAATGATTCATTTAAATCTAAATCAGAAAAAAACTCAAAATAGATCGAGTCATAATAAAAGAAAAGAATATTCGAAACATCGGGATAGCCTTACGTGTCACTGAGTCACAAGGGGTTATTGAGTGTTTAAAGAATATGAGAAAAATATACTATTAAGGAGAGAGAACAATATACTATATATAAAATATACTATTAAGGAGAGAGAACAATATACTATATATAAAATATACTATTAAGGAGAGAGAACAATATACTATATATAAAATATACTATTAAGGAGAGAGAACAATATACTATATATAAAATATACTATTAAGGAGAGAGAACAATATACTATATATAAAATATACTATTAAGGAGAGAGAACAATATACTATATATAAAATATACTATTAAGGAGAGAGAACAATATACTATATATAAAATATACTATTAAGGAGAGAGAACAATATACTATATATAAAATATACTATTAAGGAGAGAGAACAATATACTATATATAAAATATACTATTAAGGAGAGAGAACAATATACTATATATAAAATATACTATTAAGGAGAGAGAACAATATACTATATATAAAATATACTATTAAGGAGAGAGAACAATATACTATATATAAAATATACTATTAAGGAGAGAGAACAATATACTATATATAAAATATACTATTAAGGAGAGAGAACAATATACTATATATAAAATATACTATTAAGGAGAGAGAACAATATACTATATATAAAATATACTATTAAGGAGAGAGAACAATATACTATATATAAAATATACTATTAAGGAGAGAGAACAATATACTATATATAAAATATACTATTAAGGAGAGAGAACAATATACTATATATAAAATATACTATTAAGGAGAGAGAACAATATACTATATATAAAATATACTATTAAGGAGAGAGAACAATATACTATATATAAAATATACTATTAAGGAGAGAGAACAATAAAAAAAAACACGAATTAAGACGACAGAATATAACTACTGACATTGTTATCTTCTGTTTTCTTAATTCTTGTTCTCTTATTGTTGCAGCCGGACACCGATATTTTCAATCCTATGCAGACCAGCTGAGAATACCGAGCCATCGACCTGTGAAATTAATGCCTCTTAAACAATTACAGCCGAATTCGCCAATGACAAGACACTAAATGTCGCAATATCTCATTTTCCAAACCTCCTGAAATATAGAAATATCTTAAAACGAATTAATCAAGACGATACGAATTAAATATTGTGTTTTTCGGTAGCGAATCGACTTCCACAAGAATTCGCTATGAAGAAAAAAAAAACTCTTGTTTGAAACTAAAAGGTGGGTAAAAGCAATGAGAAACAATTTTGTTCGAAGGAAAGAACTGTAGCCTAATTCTTTAGAACACCATTCTTGGCTTGAAAAGTACCACACGCAACACTGGCCAGGGTCTCAGTTTGCCCGATGGCGACTGGGTTCCCGAAATCAAATAAAAATGCAATAAAGAAACAAAGACAGACAATTATTTTAGTAATAACAAAGAATAAAAACTTTATAAAGTCATCTGTTCACTATCAGTTAGTCAAGTCCAATGTAAGAAGGGCATATTTTCAAAAGCTTAAGATCATAAAGACAAGTTTAAGAACTCTACCGTCTGAGGACAATTTGGAATCATACACACGTATATTCCATTGTCAAGGAATTGTTAGATGAATTGGATGCAGAAATAATTATTGGCAGATTCAAACAATTATCGAGTGAACATAAACTATTTAAAATATCAATCACTTAAAATTAAAAAATAAATATACATTTCAATTTTAACATTCTGTATTTACATTTGCTATGAGTAAGATGCTCAGTATATGTAATTACTAAGAAATATATATTTTTTCCGCAAAACTGTACCCTTTTTTCTATATGTATTTCTCGAAAATTTTATTTATTCATTATAAAAATTAAACGATAGCATTGTAGCTTTTGTCGTGCGCCCTATGTCTCCTGGCAACTAATATCATTAGGACCCAGTTCGCCACTGAATGAATCAGTAATGTAGAAAGTAATATTGAAGTTAATCTGTAAATAATCCGATAAACGAACGATAACAGAAGAAATGTATCTGGACTTATATAAAACGACAGTTGGTAACAGCTTCTGAATCGTAGAGATAAATATAACTAACTGAAATAGACTTGTAGCCTTTCTCTTATTTTGTCTAAACAGAACTTGTCCTGTAACCAGAAGCAGCCTATTGAAAATTAATTGTGGCATCAAGTTCTCATCATTTTACAGTTGAAATAGCCTAGATGTAACCGTAAGTTCTATTAACAATTTCTTTTCTCGCTTGTTAAAAACTCTTCCGGCTTCTTGCTTTCCAGACACGTTTCATCTTCAAAAATTTAAATGCAATGTCAATCGTTACCTCGTCTTCTTAATTCCTGTTCTTTTATTGTTCTTTTGCCTTAATGTTTTTTTCTGATATTCTCTCACACTCAGTAACATCTTGCGTCTAGTCTTAGTGGCTTTATTGCCAAGTTTGGATGGAAATGATTGAAAAAAATACTGGTTTTAATAATTGTCCTACTAGCAGGATTTACGGCAAAGCCAGGTGCATGACAACATTTTGAGGTAGAATAAAATATATTTCAATTGCAGTTAAATCAGGTTTGTTTGCTTCTTGCAATTGTATTGGAGAAAGAACGGTTCGGCCAGTGGTGAACAATCATAATTCATGTAATCCTTATTCCTGTTGAGGCCTGGGATGAATTGTAGCTAGCTTACATCACGTCACTCGGATCGAAAAATTTTGAAGCCTTGCCGGAGAAGTGCGGAGAAGTGCGGACAACTTTCTTCAGGTCTACAAACAGATTGGGTGAAGGAGTAATTCTTACACCTTCGTCGAACATCGGATAACGCACAGACTGAATGATTTCCCAAGTTTATCACCATTCAACTTCTACCAGCTTACGTCCGAATTCCATATTCACAAAACTTACAGTCACGTCACGTTGAAACACCGGCTCTCGTACGATTCCCGCTCATTATTAATGTTTCTGTTCCTAATTCTTCCACCCCCTGTAAACCCCTTGTGCCTTAGTCGTTTTACTGCGTCGCTTGCGATGAAACCAATTTTTTAAAAAAATAATACTTAAAAAAGATTTAGTATATACGTAGCGCGTGGTATAATCGAGCAAATGTCAGAAATCACATAGTACAATGGTAGTTCCTGTTCCGGTCACGTGAACAACATAGCTATTGAAAGGAAGATTTCAAAAGTTAGAGAAGTCATACTAAGCGAAGTAAAAAGAAGTAAAAAGAAAAAAAAACACTTTAGAGACGACTGAATCGATGGTAGACAGCACAAAATATGTGTTAATTGCGTATCAATCCGGATAAATTAACATGGACATTAAAGAGTTTCAATTATATTTTTCTTATTTTTAATCATTTCACCCCAAACAAGACGATAAAGCCTCTAAGACTCAAGGGGGTTACTGAAAGTGAAAGAAAGTGAGAAAATGTTATTTAACCTCTCGATACGCGTCCGTCGTGCACGCACCACGGACAGTCAGATAAACACCTTACGACAATCAAATCTCTGAAAACAAATGTTCTATTCATCAGTAGGTTTATTGAATGAAAAAAAAAAAGGCGTATCGAGAAGCAGAACAATGAAACGGCAATGCTATTGTTCGGAGGTAGAATTATGAAGATGCATTAGGAGGTGTTAAAAAAAGATGTGGTCAAAATCATGACCGAGCAATAAACGTGTGCTGTGCCGATGGGTTTCGGCTGTACTGTGGTAACAGGACAAGAAGAAAGAACAATAAAAGAAGGAGATTGAAGATGACGATTGACGTTGCACTTAAATTTGTAAAGATCATAGTTTACAGGAAATCAAAAGTTGAAAGAGAAGTCAACAGGTGAGACATACAAAAGAAAATTTTAGTATTATAATTAACAAATCATTTTTTATCCAATTTTTTTTTTAGATCAGCTGCTAAAAATTAAAATAAAAATGTATTATGCTATATTTATTTTCTTCAGTATTTCATGGCGTGTGACTGTAAAAGTAAAAGTAAATTTATTTCTCAAGCATCAGTCAAGTCCTTTAAAAAACTCGGGAGACGTTATACAGGCTGTACCCACTTAGATTTACCCACACCGTTTCTGCGAGGGGACTTCTCCGACTGTAAATGATTAATAAATAAATAATAAAGCAAGAATAACCGAGATATTTATTTACATTGACATTGTTCGGACTGTTGCCCTCTTCCAGATGTCTCAGTTATCTCCCTTTAACTCAACTCTCCAAGTTTTTGTTCACCACTGAAGTAACTAGGTATTGAACTCACAATTCTTTAGGTCAAGTCACTGGATCCAACCAATGCTTTAATCCACATGGCCCAGTGAATAAAAGCGTTGGTTGGATCTAGTGAATTCAGTGCCTGGCTACTGCAGTGATAAACAAAAGCTTGGAGAGCTTGGTCTCATTTATCTCCCTTTAACCTAATTAAAGGGAGATAAATGAGACGTGGAACTAGAACAATCTACCCCGATGGATGAAATAAAGGGTTCAGTTCGAAATTCCATTCACCTGACGAAGGCCGGAGTATACAACAGCCGAAACATCGTGAATCTAACAATAAAGATGAGGACAACAGTCCGAATAATGTAAATAATTACATTTCAGAAATATAGATAGAAACTGAGGCATTTGTTTACTTTTCTGTGTTACGTTACCAAGATTTTGCTTTTATTCAGAGTTTTCATTTTTATCATTTAATAACTGCCTTTAAAGTTCGACCGTAAAACAAGATTCCATTTTCAGACGACAGCAGAATCAGTCGAATTCGCCGGGAAAAAAATGGCGATAAGTTCTAACCTATTCCACTTAAATATTATAATATTGGATTATAGTGTCTATTATCCTATTTCTTCAATAGAATCATGTTTTAGTATTTCATTTTTTAGATGAGTAATTTTCAAGATACTAGTATTCTATAACAACATCAACATCATATCCAGAGGGTACTTGGTCGAAACGTTGTGTCGATAATAACATCACTATCAAGCAAGATGAGAACGAGAGTTTGAAAT
This sequence comes from Acanthosepion lycidas, assembly GCA_963932145.1. Classification (NCBI taxonomy): domain Eukaryota; kingdom Metazoa; phylum Mollusca; class Cephalopoda; order Sepiida; family Sepiidae; genus Acanthosepion; species Acanthosepion lycidas. The sequence continues at coordinate 81,609,826 of OZ010585.1, read as the reverse complement.
AACATCACTATCAAGCAAGATGAGAACGAGAGTTTGAAATAATACAAGAATATTGACAATTACTCATCTCAGAAATGAAAACTAAATTATAAAATGTGGTTCGAACTCACCATCATAACCAAATATCAAAACCATCTTACAATGAATATAAAAAGGCTCCAAAAACACACCACTAATGTCCCTAGGTGGAATAGTGGATATAGGAGTTGGTTATACATGTGTTACTGTCATCTGGTGGCCATAAGTTCAATCTTTGAATCAGCTATGGATGGAGGTGCGCATCACACGAAACAAAAATTTGGGTTAAGTGGATAAAAATATTTTATTTAGAAAATATTTTTGTTTTGATAGTCACCTCAGCAAATTCATCATTTGTAAAAACAACGACAAGGAAATGATATATGAATATACAAACGTATCTATAGATATACGCTGGCCTTTTATGAGTTGACTTTACTCGCTTCTATACTCTTATCTCTGTCCCATAATAACGGCTATATTTATTCGGATGAAATGGGTATGCAAATATACTAGATTCGGCAGTAATGAACTAATAAATAAATAATAAATCAACAGATATCCAATATCAGTCAATCAATGGACACCTGATGATGACCGGAAGTTACTTGGTCGAAACGTTGTGTCTAGAATAACATCTGTATCAAGACTAGCTTACTACTCCAATTACCGACATTGATATCTTCATGGATATCTTTTCAATGATACAATATCAGGTATCAAAGTAAAAAAAAAATGATGTCCCTCTTCGCCTTTAAGTAATAATAAAAAACCTTCAAAAGATTTTAAATATGCCTTTTGAAAAATAACTTCCAGTGGGTGAAACTGGCGCTACAGAATCATAAAGAACTGTACCAAATAACAGAAACCACATCACTTGAGGACTACGACAGTAGCAACAACTAAAATGCATAGCACGTGTAATTCGAAGAGAAAATGATGACATAATCAAGATCTTAACATTCCACACAATTTCAAACCAAAGGTTAGGAAGGTATCCCCTCCACACACACACGCCTATCAATACTGGAAAGAGCGATAATAGCTACTGGACCTGAGAAACCTATTTTCCTGAAAAATTCTTTTAAGAGAAAGATTTTATAAATTTCAACCGAAAGCAGTACTGCCTGCTCAATTAATAAATACTAAATGTTTCCTTGTAGGGAAACAGTTGATATTAACATTCCCAATTTTTGTGTTTGGGAATGTTAAAAATTTAAAAAGAATTTCTTTCCCAATCCAGAAAATGTATTAGGGTAAAAAGTTAATCTGACTGACGTCTGTTTTATTTTATTGGAAGTCTGATGAGATGAACAGAAAAGGATCTTTTACAAAACAATACATTAAATGGATCAGTTGTTCAGCGTAACGAACCTGACCACAATTTTGATCTAAAAAAATGCTACTCTAATTAAAAGTGAAAACAATTTACTAAGACGATAATATTTAGAAAGTGCTTTAATCGCCAGATCATCCACAGTAAATTTGCAGCCAGGTTCTTACAATATTTCACAATTCTTGGCAGATCTTCTATTATCACAATGGCGGATATTTTAATAACATAAGTGATGGAAACAAACACAAAGGAAAAGAATCTAAATGAAATCGACTAACCAAAACACATATTAAAAAAAAAAAAAAAAATTAAAATTTTCAGCGTCCCTCCTTTGTTCGTATGCATGTGTAGTTGAATCAACTTAAATATAAAGGACGAATCATGTCATATGAAATATATATCAAGAACAATTTTAGGGGAAAGAAGTGGAAAAAGTTTCACTTCTTTTGCCTAAAATTGTTCTTGATATATAAAAAGAAAAATTATATCTCATTGGAAGACTTGTAATACAGCGGTTCGAAAATTTGGTCTTAATATTTCGTTTATGCCTCTATTTTAAATAATATATATTTAAAATAATAAATGCTATTTATCAGGATCCCTAACATCTGGAAATTTATTGATGCTCTTTGGAGTCGGGGGAGAAGACATTTTTTTAATTGATTCGTTCATGAAAACGCTTTATAGGGAAAGTGAATTCACACATTTAAAAGCCATTGATCTTTTACACTAAAAATCTTTTCGATTTCAACTTGACATCGGTTTTGAAACTTTATTTCCCATCGTGTTGTGATCATTTTACTAAAAGTTCGTTTTTTATTAATTTCAAACGAAAACTGAAAATTTCCAAAATATTTCAGTGAATTTTCACTTTTCAAAAGTAGATTTTAATTATAGTTTTTTAGAGGTATACGAAATTAAAAAAAAAAGTCTTTTTAATTATAGATATACGAAATAAATAAAAGGCGTCAGTTTACAAAGTGACGTTACGAGGATATAGGAACTCAAGACAGAACTTTTCTTTAAGTTTTAAGTTAATATTTTCATAATTTTTTTACAGAAAACTTTGCGTGAGCGAATTTTTCGAGTATCTTTTAAAACTAAAAGGCATTCTCTCACACAAACGAAAAGATATTGTTAATAGGTTGTCTTTAGCGAGACAAACATATCGTATATACTGGAGTATAGTTGAGAGTTTTACAGTTTTTAGTTAAAAAAAAATAATAAGGGGTGGTACTACACAGATAATTTTTTTCTGAGGAGTTAAAATTCACGCAAAAAAGATTCAAGGGTCGCATTATACATGAGCATGGCTTATACATGAGTAGATGTGGTAGTTATAAATAAATGAACAAAAGTAGGAGTTTACAAAGTCAATTTTTAAAGCGAAATTTATAGAATAGATCGATGTGTCATAGTTTTGTTAGGGTGAGATTTGTGCACGATTGAAAGAAGTATGGATGACTTCGCTTCCAAAAAATATATATTGGCCAGTAGTTACAAATAAAAAAAGAAGCTTATTTGAAAACAATAGTAGGAGTTAATTCACTTGAGTAAATCTCTATTTATATCCTTTTAGGATGTGGATAATCATGATTCTTCGTTACGTTCATATGGCAACTTTTCTGCCACCTCTCAGCGGAACGGAGCTCTTCGCTCGGTAAGAATCAATGCGCTACGCTTTTGCAGTCCGTACTGAAAATCGAGATCGACCCAACAAAATGTTGCCCCTTTTGCTCTATGTAATGTTTCAGTAACATTTTCTACTTTACAACCCCTCTTGGCCTTTACGGTATGTGTTCCTCGATCAATTTGCTCAAACTTAACAAATAGTTTAGTTGCTGGTTTCTTCGCCTTTGATTCGCCCTGTGAATGTTTTCTATGCCTTCTTTCATCTTTATGTGCCCCGAAAATTTCATCTCTTTTTCCTGATTATTATCAACGGTTTATTTATAGTTCCTATTCTTCTTTAAACATCTTTGTTATATGCTCTGCCCAAGGTATTCTCAACATTTATCGGAAGAAATACATCTTGGAAGCTCCAAGGGTTGTTGTTTTTTTTTGTTTTTTTTTTTTTTCTTCATTGACTTGAATGGAAATACATCTTTTGCTGTAACTTCCCGCGTGAAAACTGTGAACTAATTCTGAGATGTCTTCTTTTGGATTCTTCAAAACCTAATCTTATCTAATCTCGAAAGCATTCGGCATATTTACTAAGGACAGGTTGACAAATACCAAAATCCGAAACTAATTTTCACGAGAGCAATTTCAGATTTCCGGCACAGACCTACCACTACTGTTTAGTGATGCTAGCGTCAGCTTTTTTTCAGCATTTTCAAATCCTGCCAACACATTTCTACTACTATTTTGTGCATTTTTAACATAACTTGCTGATGTATAAAGCCAGTCATTGATCCAATAAATACAGGAAGTCCTATTCGTATTGTGAAGTGCAAACACCATAACGTCATTCATAGCAGATAAGATCTACGTGCCGTGTCACTTCAAGAGGTCGGCGATCATGGCTCTTCACAACTTCTTATTCCTTGTAGCTCTTAGTAAAGTTTTTTTTTTACCAACCTTACCACCTTCTACCAAAGTAGAACTTCTGGAAAAAGAATTCTCAGCGGCATGTCTGTGACAAACTCGTTTGATTTATGAAGGCATTGGCTCATCTACAGCTTATATAGAATAACCATCACTAATCCGGTAGCACAATGAGATGTGGAGTGCCGGATAGATTATGCCGGATTACTAATGGCTACGATATATTTCTGTTTCCCAAAATCGAGAAATATAACATAGCTATCAGTAATCCGGCATTATCTATCCGGCACTCCACATCTCATTGTGCTACCGGATTAGCGATAGTTATTCTATATATGATGACAGAATGTGGATCTAACCCATGCGCAACGTTCAACAAGACTAACAATCACTATATGGCAAACGGCCCTAAAATAATATTTGAGAAAATATCTCGACATGTTGGCATTGGCGATGTCCTGCTGTTATCGGTGCATTTTGTTCGTAGCAGTTGCATGTGTGGAAAGGTAACTGAGGAGGTTGTTTGTTACGTAGGGCAGGGTGCGTGGAGGTGCACATCACACGAAACAACAATTTGGGTTAAGTGGAATATAAAAAGATAAAAATATTTAGAAAATATTTTTATTTTGATAGTCACCTCAGCAAATTCATCATTTGTAAAAACAACAAGGAAATGATATATGAATATACAAACATATCTATAGATATACGCTGGCCTTTTATGAGTTGACTTTACTCGTTTCTATACTCTTATCTCTGTCCCATAATAACGGCTATATTTACTCGTATGAAATGGGTATGCAAATATACTAGATATTATGGGACAGGTTTTAGAAATATTTCATTTGTATCAATAAATGATAATGTAATGTGAATCGACTGTCTTCCTGATTTTACTCTTCTATTGTTCTCGCTCCCCAATAATGCTTCCGGGTTCTTTTCTGTTAATTCAACTCGAATAATGTAAAGTTACTTATTAATTCACCCCAAGAAATTATAAATTTTAAATCAAAGTTTGTTTTTTATTAAATTTTTTACACTCTTTTAAAATTATAAATTTTAAATCAAAATTTGTTTAGCTCGCCTCGCAATAACTCCAATCCTCAGAATGAAAAATTACCAAAAATAATTATAATAGTGTATGCACCAACAGCACAAAGAACGGAAGGAGAAATATTTCTACTCCATGCGAGACAACGCCAAAGCACAGTGCAAATCACAAGAAGTTATAATTATCATGGGAGACGTGAATGCCAAAGTAGACAGAGGGGACAGTGGAAATAGCTAGCAAATTCAGACGAGGAACCCGCAACGAACGAGGAGCAAAATGTGTCCAATGGTGCACGGCCAATGACTAGGTAATAGCCAACACCTAGTCTCAAAACAGTTATGGACATGGAGAAGCCCAGGAAGAGAAACTAAAACCCAACTTGACTAAACAACTATTAACAAAAGATTCAGGAATATAATTGCTTGCTGTAAAAATTACCCAAGTGCCGACCCCGGAAGCAACCACTTCCCTGTGATATGCAAACTAAATGTGAAACTAGGGAAACTGAAGAAGCCTAAAGTAGCACCCAAATTGCAATGCAACAAACTCCTGAACAACCCGAACCTGAAGGAAAAAATATATGGACAATGTGAAAAGAAGATACGAGGGACGAAACAGGAATGGAATGTCGAAATGGGACACAATAAGGGGGAATGTTTTAGTGACATCAGAAAACGACAAAGGAGAATGAACGAAGAAGAAAGAAGGAATGGATCACAGATGAGATTCTAGACATGATGCAAAGAAGACAGAAATGAATGCCAAGGCATGGAACGGAATACAGAAAATTACACAATGGAATAAGGAACATATTCAGGCAGGCTAAAGAAGAATGGCTTAACAAAAATGTGGAGAAATAGAGAGAATGAGGATCACAGATAAAGGAGATAGGCATAAAAAAAAACAAGGGAACTAACAGAATAGAAGACATGGTCATCAACAGGCTGTATAAAATTCAACGAGGGAACGCTCATATTATAAAAAGAAAAAATTTCTCGGAGCTGGAACGAATATATTGGAGATCCCTTCCAAGACGAATGAGAACAACCGGCAATACACGGAAATACCGACGGGCCGGAAAATATTAAAAACCAAAGCACTAGCCAAATTGAACAGAAACAAAGCGACAGGGCCAGACGGAATTGTAATAGAGATCCTGGAAATGAAATCTACAACAGTGATGATATACCGGAAGATCTAGCAGATATATTTTCATAGCACTGCCTTAGAAACCAGGCGCAAACGAATGTGAACTCCACCGAATAATCAGCCTAATGAGCCACATAAAAAAACTCATCATCCGAATTCCGATGAATAGAGCGCGCACCAGAATCAGACTAGATATAGGACAAGGACAGTACGGGTTCTTCAAAGACACCGGAACAAGATACGCGATATTTATGCTCAGAATGTTATCAGAAAGAGCAATACAAATGTAGAAGAGCAGGTACCTGTGTACTACGCAAAGACGTTCGACAAAGTATTCCACAAAGATCTGCTACAGCTGTTCAGTAACTTTGACATATTCGGGGAAAGACATTAGAATAATCAAGATTCTATATTGCAGCAAACCGCCTGCATACGGATAAAAAATGAGTTCAGCAGATATACAAAAATAGAAAAGGGTGTAAGACAAGGATGTGTCTTCTCACCGGATTTATTCAACCTATACAGTGAAACAGTTCTGAGAAAATTATAAATCCTATCAGAATTTATTATCTTAACAATATAAGATATACAGATGGCACAGTGTTGATAGCAGACACTGAAAGGAAACTACAAGAATTCTTGCAGAAGGTAGAGAAAAAGAAGGGACTAAGCATAAACTCTACAAGACAAAATGAATGCATTATCAGCAAAAAGATGAGCCCAAAATGTAATTTACATGTCAGAGACACTAAAATCAATCAGTTACAGAAATTTAAATATCTGGGAAGTGTTCTAACAGAGGACGGAATGTGCGAGACTGAAGATGTATTGGGATAGCCAAAGATGCATTACAAAAGTTAAGCAGAGTATTACGAAACTGGAAATTTCATTGGCAACAAAGAAAAAAGTACTGAACTGTTACGTGATATTTGTTCTTCTGTATGGCAGCGAGTACTGGACAATCTCCTCAAAGATGAAGAAGAGACTTGAAGCAACAGAAAGGTGGTTTTACAGAGGGATGCTATGGATACTATGAGTCTAACATGTGAGAAACGACAAGGCTTTGGAGGGAATGGAAACAAAGAGGAAACATACTTAACATCAGGAAGAGGTAGCTGAAATTTCTGGGACATGTAATGAGGAAAGAGGGCTTGGAAAATCTGATACTCACATGACGGATAGAGGGAAAGGGGAGCATGAGAAGCAACGTGTGACATAATGTGCTTGAGGAAGTGGATGGTGGAACAGGGTCTGGGAGAAATAACAAAAAGACAAAATTTATTAAGAGCTACAGGGGACAGGAGAAGGTGGAGGGTCATGATCGCCTACGTCTTGAAAGAACATGGCACACAAAAAGAAGCCATTAATGCGTTATAGGTAGAGACGTAAAATAGCGGATTTTTCCCCTTTAAAAAACCTATGATTAATATCGGATTTTCTATTTTTGTTGTTGTTTTTTAGCCTATAATTCTTGATATTGCGATGAACATTAATGGCTTAAAAATCTCTAATTTCCTGCGATTGAAATGTGGGTTATTCTGTTAAATTGCGCTATGGTTGAAAGAAAGAGAATAAATTTAACATTGTTTATCATTATATTGTCATAGTTGTAGTAGTAAAATCAACTATACACGTTTATACTTTAGTCATATAAACATTATATTTGCTGTTAGGAGAAATCTCTCAGAGAATCTATATATAAAATTCTGTGACTTCTGTTAGTCCATCAGTTACACCCTCTAAAATAGCCATACATTGACAAATTGAAACCAAATTTTGGGGAGAAGTACAAACATGTAAATGAGTACAAAATACAGTTGGTTCTACTAGGGTGCGTAGATTAGTACAATGAATTTTCATTCAATTTTTTGAAAAAATTAGAACTTTTTTATTGAATGAAACGTACAGTTTGCAAATCACGACAAAAATGTTGGCGATAACTTCAACAATTGTAAATGTTGTAAGGATTTTAACAAGCGTCAGTGGGTTGCAAATAATTCTATTTTCTTCTGGGCTGAAGTAAAAGTGGTGGGTAATTTCTTTACAAGAAATTTTATAACTTGGGGTGGACAACTACCACCACCACTACCAACTCGACCCAAGATTTAATCATTGTTATTTCGATGATAATTTCCTTAGCCTTTTAAATAAAAGGCGCGATGAAAGGAAATGCATTTGCAGATTAATTTAAAATTCATGGGGATTTTTAAAAAGCTATAACCGTTTGATGCTTAGGATGCCTCGCCGTGGAGTACTGATTGGCATTCTAAACACTTACTACTGTAATGAGTTCGAGGGGTGCTCTATACTCGTGTCCTTGTGCCAGAATAATTTGAATAAATACCCCTGTATTTTTTTTTTTTTTGTAAATAACGAAAAACAACTCGCCTAATGTATGGAATAGAGGGTTATACTTATATCTCATATTCCCACTCCGAATTCTATAGTTACATTTCTGAGACGTTAATAAAGAAGGCCTGGAGAATTTAACACTCACAGGATATATCAAAGGCAAGAGAAGCAATGTGAAACAACGTGTAACCTACGAGTTTGTGAAAATGAATGGCAGAAGGAGGATAAAGATGGATAATAAAGGGTCAAAAGCAAAAAAAAAAAGCAGCAAATTATGGAGAGCCATGATCGCCCGCGCCAAAAAGATGAGATAAAAGAATTTGCTGTGAATAATAACTAAGCATGATCTCATCTATACAGGCACATTTCAAAAACAACAAAGAAGAAGCTTAAATCACATCAAAGAAAAAATATACATCAATACAAAATACGTTTGTCATTTTCATCTGTGAGTGTTGATCTTGAAAGAACTTTCAATTTGCACAAAGCGCATTTAATAAAGCAAATCTTTTTCGGGCGTTATTTCAATTCAATCCTTTTTTTTTTATTGATGGATGACGATATCATTAAAGGGTACTACTATAGTATGATATCTACCGAGGCATTTGCCACCTATCGTAAATGGCAATGCATTCATTATTACTGGATAATACTCAGGAAAAACAATGACCTGTTTACTTTTTCAAAATGACATTAAATCAGTTTACAAACATTAAATCACTATTTGATGATTTTTAAATTTTTTTTTTTGTATAAAAAAATTGTTAATGACTTTTTGATACATAACCAGTTTACTGTTCACTCCCTTTAACTCTAACTCCTAACCCTAAAATATTTCATACTTCCAAAAGTTGGTAAATATCTTACTATAGTAGAAAATGAATAGTAGATATTATACTATGGTAGCACCTATTAGAGTTTTAAACTTTTAGTTATCAGATTGGTAAGAAGGAGGGTTCCACTAAGACAACTTCTTCCCAAGAACTGATATTTTTTGGAACAGATTCTCCGGAGGATGCTTCGTTGATCACTACAATTTTATGATCCTAAGTCTAGGGTCAACCGTTATTTATCCTACATATCCTCATGATTTATACTTTATACAACAAACCTTAACCCCATTCAGTAACCTTCTATTTTGAGTGGTTCTTCGGCTTTGTATCGAATGAACAATAATTTTTTTAAAAAGTCAGAAAATACCTGATAAAGAAAATCAGCTTTATTTCCCACCTCTCTTTCTTGTTACTTATTCAAGCGTAAATATGGGAGACCTGCTGAGGACCGATCTAACTATTACTGATCTACGAATCCAGTTAGGCGCCCCTTTCCGCTCTTTTTGTTTCTATTCATAACTTTAAATTAATTTCTATTCTTTTCTCTATTTTCTTTAAATGGTAGTTTTATTTTCTAAGGAAGGATTCTTATTAAAGGAATGAAGATCAGTTACAAAGAAACAACTTCTTGTTCAAGAGAACCAATTATGCACAAAAATCAGAGTGAAACGCGCGTCATATTTTGCCCTTTTCATTTCGAAAGAATAATTGTCTGGGGGACCAACATTCGTCGTCCTGTTGTGTTCCATTAATGTGGGTATCGGCTGTAATTAATTACTATTTTTTGCTCGGTAGCTCAATTGTTTTCAAAATGTCAAATTAGGGTGGAGTTCATCAATAAATACAAAATCGCAGCTCAATTCTCTCACGAAATCCGAGGTTAAAAGGCCCCAACTCTACTCTATAGTAATTTGAGATTTATTCTGAACAATAGAGAATTATGGCACAAGGCTGAGAGGAAAATAGAGAGGGGCTAGTCTTCATTAGCTATCCTAGTCAATCCAATACACGAACTATTCATTCAATACAATTTATTCATGCACCACAAGAACTCACCCAGCACTACTCAATCCTGCATATACCACAATACCGAATATTCACAAGGGACCTACAAAACACCCCATGACATAAAAATTTGAAAGGCTATAAAGTTCGTTTCTTTACAAAAATATACAAAAATTCATAATGAGGGAGAGAAGATGAAAATGCAACGCAAAACTAAAAAAAAAAAAAACAATGTTAGTAGGACCCGTCCACTCCTCAAAATAATAAGAGTGGCCGCTGTATTCTGCCGATAGACAGAATCAAGAAGCACGCTCGCTAATGGAAAGGGAAGGATAAAATAAATTATGGAATGGGAAAATCAAAGGCTGACCCAGTCAAGATGAAAAACGGGGTGGACAAAAAACTGTATTATCGACTTCCAGGCAATATCACTTTCTGGTTTAACTAATTTGCATATTGATTTTTTTTTTTTAAATTATTTCATTACTGTTCTTTTATTCAAGGATTATTTTGATTTTCATATAAAAAATAGTTCTATTTAGGAATATTGTCATATACAGTACAGAAAAGTGTTCGAAATTTGCATTTTACTTGGCCTTCAACAAGTTGGTATCTATAATTTATAAAACTTTCTTAACTATAAGAAGCCTACCCCAACACCGACCAATTAATTTCTTCTGTCTTAAAAGTCATATTCTTTGAACAAATATATTGAACATTCAGATAAATGAAGAAATGTTACGAGAGAATAGTTGATTATATTCTAAAACATTCTTAGCAATTTTGACGACTTTTAGGTTTTTATTTCTTTATTTGTTTCTCGGCCATTGTTTTTATCCCTCATTAAATCTATCTTGTTTATTGAGACAACTCTGTATTTGATTGTTGTGCTTGTATCAGAGTTTTCACACCCAGTCAAAAGCATAATTTCCATGCACTTAGACTCTTCTCCATGATGAAAAAACTGGAGGCAACAGAAATGTGGTTCTACAGAAGGATGTTGAGAATACCATAGACCGACCGCGTAAGCAGCGAAGACGTGTTACGAAAATGGACGCTTATACTCAGAATCATAAAGACAGCTTAAATTTTTTGGACACATGAGGAAGTAAGGTTTTGAGAATCTGATACTCACAGAATATATCGAAAACAAAAGTGACAGGTGAAGGCAGCGGGTGAACTACCTGAGGAGCATGTGTGATTAAATGGCGGCACAGTAGGGTGGGAGTTTTAGCAAAGAAATAAATGTTAAGGGAGACTGTGGAGAGCCGTGATCACCCACGCCCTGAAGGGAAACGACACATAGAAGTGCTCTTTACTTGAACGGGATACGCAATGAGATTTTCTACCAACCCAATCCATCGCACCCTACTGGAAGTGTCACATTCGGGTATATTTTTCTTTTAACGTGAAGTCTGATAAGCCTCAGATTAATCAAAAAAAATAAGCAGATTTTAAGCATGGAGCGAGTCTTGGATTTTTTCTTTTTGTTGTTGTTGTTGTTGTTGTACGCAACATTTTGAAACCAAAACTGACAGAATATAAAATGAACGCATGTAACATCATCAACTTAAGATATCCTCCCAAAGAAAGATTTTGCAAACGTGATTATTACCCTTCCCAAATAAATGTTACCTCCACTCAATTTACAGAAAATAAGTGGAATTTCTACCTCTCATGGGAATTATTATGTTTTACTTTTGCAACATGAAATAAGGTTCTAACTTGAGAAGTTTCTAAGCACGACCAGACTCAGCGAAAATTACCAGATATTAATTAATAAGAAATTAAAAATGTATACTTGTAATAAAATAAGCAAATTGCGTTCCGGTGAATATATTTACGTTTTATTTATTTATTTTAATTTTTTTTACTTAAAGTCGCTAATCCTCGTGAAGAATGTTGCAAGTTGCAACAAACACTGAATTAATAAGGGGAAAAAAATGGAAAAATTATTTATGATGTGCTTTTTAAATGTAAAGAATTTACAGACGAGAAGCAATACTTCAAGGTTTCTTTGGGGGAAAACAGGATAGACTCGTTACGTTGACCTTAAGTAATCCAATGGGGAATGCCATTACCTTGTAAAGAAAAAACAAGAAAATAAATGCACACACACGTGTGTGTGTGTGTGTGTGCGTGCGTGTTAAAAGCTATGACAAAGACGATATGACTATTTCTGGGACAGAGACAATAAAAAGTAGTATATCTGTCCCATAAGTTGTTACAGTTTGTACATAGAAAAGGTGTATGCAAATAACAACTAAAGAAACTAACTAAAAAGTATTATCTAGCCCGGAATTATTTCGCCAGGCGAACTGTTATTTATGTCACATTTAGGACTTGGTGTGGGGCGTTCTATTACTAAAACTGTTTTATTGTGAATAATAATTTTTCAGTTTGATTTTTGAAAGTTATTTTTATTCCCCCTCCACACACACACACACACACAAACAAACAAATTGTACATATGGCAACCAATTAAAACTTGATGGCGAAATCGAGCTATTTTTTTAGTGACTGTAATCGGGATATTAATGAATGTGATGTTTTGACTTTTGATGAATGGAATATTATGACAAGCTAATTTGGCCAGGTTCCATATTTAAAATCATTAATAAATATTATTATTATTTATATCAGTATCTAAAAATAAAATTCCCGGCATAAATAAGAACATTTAAAAAAAAGAAAATATATTTAAAAAATCTAATCTTTGGTCAATTTTTGGAAGTGCGTCTGGTCTAAAAAGACTAAAACTTTTCAACAATCACACATATTTTGTTGAGTAACAAAAATTTCTTTTTTAAAAAAATTTCGACCACAGAGGATTTAGTAACTGGGACAGATTGGGTTCTGGTCAAAATTAAAAAAAAAAAAAAAAAAAACTATGTCCACTCGTTTCGAAGTTAAATTTTGCGTTTATAAAAAAAATTGTTAAATGAGAAACGATGTCTTTCTGTGTCGAAAAAAAAACCCGGCAAAACTTACTCAGTATTTGTAAAATTAGTGAATTTGCAGAGAGACGAATAAATTAAAAAATTTAATAAACAAATAAAAAGAAAACAAAAGAAAAAAAGGTAAGAAAAAAAGAGTTTTTGAATTTCAAAAGCGCTGATTTTTAAAGTGTTGAAAGAAAAGTACCAAAGTTGCGACTTACCTATGATAGAAAGCCAAAGAACGAGCCACCACATCTTAGCTATTTGTGTCAGTCTTGCTTGCTTCCAAGACTGAGATGTACAATAAGTGTTCCGCCTTATCATCTGCTTCACACACTGACAGTCAGGCAAGCCTGTCGGTTTTGCAGGTTTGCTTTTCGGGCTACCAGCTGACTTAATGTGGCGGTAGGAGGAGAGTTACACACGTGGTGAGTGATACTAAAGATTGTTGTTACTTAGGTGTATGAGAGGTGTAGATGCCGATAGCTTGATAAACTTTCATCGCTCAAAGAATGACGATTTAAACAGACGATAACATAGGGGGCACGACACTATTTTTATCACCCTCCAAAAAAAAACTAAAAACTAAAAAAACTTACCAAAATTTATTTATATATGCCTCCTTTCTTTTCCCTCTACCTTCTTCTTCTAAATTGTTCCCCTCTCCCTCTTTAGTCTTTAAGAGTCTTTATCTTTACAAATTAATTTTTCTGACTAAAAGTTTCTCGAGTTAAAAACTTGTTAACTTGACGCTGTTGGTGGCAGATTCGGAAAGAAAAATTGAAGAAGCAAGCAAAAAGAAAGTACTATCAATGGTAGTCAGGACAATAAAATCAATGCGAACGATCCTTACCTTTAGCGACATAGGGCTACAGCCGCTACACACAGTTTTGAATTCAGAGTTTTCCTTTCCTAGACAGGTGGCCACCAAAAGCTATAGAACCCAGTCTGTCCTACTATTTACCCATAGCCGAGGGGAAAAGAGTTGGAGTCATACATTTCCAAAGGTTATTAGCGCATAAGTGAATATAATGAATTCGTCTGCAATTCGAACTCGGCTTTCTGATTCCTCAATCCGAGACGCTATCCAGTACTTTAATAATTGTAGGCGAATAAAAAGCATGGTTGTCAACAGAAAAGACAGCCCGAGTTACGAAATTATTATTATTATTATTATTATTATTATTATTATTATTATTATTATTATTATTATTATTATTATGTTGTTATTATTATTATTATTATTATTATTATTATTATTATTATTATTATTATGTTATTATTATTATTATTATTATTGTTGTTGTTGTTGTTGTTGTCGCTGCTGTTGCTCTTCTTCTTCTTCTTTGTATCATGTCACGTCAGTTTTTATTTAGCTCTTAGTAAATTGTGTCTTTTAGTAATCTCTCCTAAATCTTGTTTTCATCCATTCAATCAAGCTTAGCTTTAGGAAGGCATCTTTACCTATCCTAATGCGTCTTCGGATTTCAATGTCTCATTTTCTGTCCTCTATTGTTGTACTTGTTTGATTTTGGTACCTCCAATTTGTAAGTTGCATGTTGGGTCTCGTTCCTTTTGCTAACAACCATATGCATTCCATCTTGCAACTGATGTTTAGTCCCTTTCTTTTTGCTTCTTCTTCATTACTTTCTGTAAGACTTAATGTAGTTTCCTTTCTGTGTCTGCTATCAACACTGTATCATCTGCATATCTTATGTTGTTAGAATTGTGGCCATGTGTGAATGCTTTCAGAATCAACTCTCATTGTATAGGCTGAATAAGTCCGGTGAGAAAACAAATCCTCTTCTTACACCCTAGGGACGTCACAATCTCTCCACGTTCAGAAATGTAACTATCTTAGTAGTGTAGTAACAGGCTACGAAAAGGTGCATGTGAACAGCGAAAGATGCCTTTCCGAAAGTAAACAAAGTATTAAGCCATAGATAAACAACATGAAAATACCAAGCTACTTTCCACGCGGTTTGCATTGTCAAAAACAAATCCATCCATTGGGAGTTTAAGTTTAACAGTTTAACAGAAGAAACTGTTCGCATAGAACTTACGGTTACATTTAGGCAGCAATATTCAAAACAAGGATGAATGGTGGACTTATAAATATGTAAGACAGATTCTCGCGAGAAAAATTGTCTAACACGACAGAGTGAATCAACTTTCTTAGCAGCAGAGCTAGCAAACTTTGAATTTGACACTAAAGAATATACACAATTGGATAGAATAGATATTTTTCTACTTCCCGTAACTCGAGGCTCGCGGTTTGCATTTTCAAAGTATTGAGAGTTTCGTTTCCAATAAGATATAGGCACACTTCTCATTAGTTTTAGTGCTAACTTATTCTTAATTAGTATTCAAATTTCTAATTGTTACCATGTCCTTAAAGAACATATGAAGTATAATACATTAGTGAATTTAGTGTCCAAGGTTTATTTAATTAGGAATTAGATAAGTTAGATTGATTTTTGTACTCTGGACAATCAGTGGCATGTGTACGTAAGTTTAAGGAAATTAAACAAAAACGTTTTACTGTCGTGAATATTGGGCAGTCTCACAGATGACGAAGAGACTTGAAGTAACAGAAATGTTTCTAATGAAGAATGCTGAAAACAAAGGGACAAAGCATGAGCAACGAGAAAGTTTACAAGGGAATAGGAATTAAGGGTTTTAAAAAAGAGAAGCTAAAATTTCTAGGGCACATAATAAGGAAAGAAGGTACGGAGAACTCACATGACATACTCTGAAGGCAAGAGAACAGCGAGTAATCTAATTAACACGTTTCGGCGAATGGATTGCAAAAATAAAGTCAAAGAGGAATGGTAAATGGTCAAAAGCAACAAAAGACAGGAAGTTGTGGAGAGTCATAATCGCCCACGCCCGGAAAAGATTTTCTATTTTTTATGACAATTTTAATTTTCTTCTGAATTCTTAAAAAATCAGTATTATTTGCAAAATTTTAAGATCTTCGAAATGTCTGTTCTTTTTCAAATTTACAATGTATAGTTCTTAGTGTGTGTTGATATGTCTACTTGCGTGATTTTGGAAAGCATAGACTAGATTACTCTAGCGTAGGCCGCCGGAGACGCGTGATCCAATTGGGAGCAACGGGTCAAAGCTTGTCTCAGAGGGTTTTTCAGCGCACTCACGTTGCTATTGGATGTGACACAAGGTCAGTTTAAAGTGGGTTTAACGGCAATACCGTGGGAAAATTGCTCAAACCTCCTCGCACTTCCCTTTTGGGGGACGCCTCAGGTGCCGGATAATGACCGCAGCCCCCTCCGAAAGAGAGGTAATGCCTGGAGAGATGGCTCCTTAGGGCTTGAGCTTTTTATTTTGTAACTACTCAGCCGAAGCCAGGGAAGTATTAAATGATTTCCTAAGCGTGGTTAAGATGTGGCACAAGCCTGAGAGTGTGGAGCATCCAGTGAAAATCGAACTCAATACTCTAGCGAGACAATCTTGTTAACCATTACACAACGTTGAACTTCTCAGAGCCGACCTCATAGGCATACAAATCAAAGAAAGAATTGTAATACTTATGTTAAGAAAAGACTTATATAGACATACAAACTTTTTGTAAAATATACGTAATATTTCATATAAATACGATTTAAATATAGTTCTACTTACAATACGACGTATGAAGAGAAATTAGCATTCCTAATCCAAACGTCCAAAGTTCGGAAAGTACTGAAAACCGCACTTTGTGCCATGGAGCGCGAGTAACGGTAGGTGAGACCGGAGCCCCGTGTAGCGGTATAGAAGGCCCGGCGCTAAGGTTGATTCTGCGGTGTTACAAGCAAACAGACGACGCGAGCTGTTATTAACATACTGTTAAAGAAAAAGAACGAAGACAGTAGTAATGATGACGACATTGTGAGCACTGGTGAAAAAATAACCATAGACGATCTGATTAAAATGGGTGACCAGTTAATTACTAGGCTTGAACAACGCGAATTTATCAGTGAGCAGAAAATTATGCCAGTTAATTCAATTAAAGGGAGATCGCCGACCGAGAAAGCGAAGGTGATGAAGCAGACGAGAAATGTTTACAAAGGTTCGTCATAGGAACGCAACGTCGTCACCGAAGTCAACAATGGACGCCTAAATCCTTCGTGGCAACGACGACAGTGACACCAATGATTCCCCTTCTACAATACCGTAAAAGACAGTGTACTGTAGTGTGACGTAAAATACTTTAGAGATGTAGCAGACTGTGACAGCTGACAAAAGGACGTGTGCACCAGTGACAGTCAAATGGCTTTTAAGTTTTATTTTTTTAGAAATTAATTTCCCTACTTCATGTATTAGGTTGGGGCAAAAATAATATCGTTTTTTACGTTAAAAAATACGTCAAAAAACGATATTATTTTTGCACCAACCTAATATTTATGGAATACTGCATTATTTATAAGTGAATTTTCCATAAAGTGTTGTGTTATTTTGTCTGTCATATTTTCATTATTTTTTTGGTTGTCCTGGCTATAGTTATTCTATAATCCGAAAAGGTCTAAAAACTGAAACAGAGCGGACCCCAAGGATTTCGGATTAGGGATATTGGACTTGCATATAATTCATTTTTACACTGACACCTCGGTAAGCGATTGAGATATACTGATACCCTGCTGAACGAAGAAGATACACTAGCTCCTCGGCGTTCAATATACACAGACATCACGCATAGTAATCCACATACACTGACGCATCGACACATCGACCCAAATAAAGTGACGTCTCGGCGAGTAAGCCAGATACACTGACATCTCAAATAGCCCCGTGCCTTGAACGCCTTTTGGGACTCAAACTCAACCCAGACGTTGTGCATACAATCCAACGGTAAAAATGCTGGAAAATGATCGGTTCCCTGTACCGCTCTAGTAAGAACCTGACACCTCTCGCTATCCTATACTTTTACAAGAGCCAGATCAGACCAAATATGGAGTACAGCTGCCATATGTAAGCAAGAACCGCCCAATCTTCACTTTCCGATTTCGATAGAATACAAAAGCGTCTATGCGGCTTTATTTTCCGCCCTACAGCCGTTTCCCACAGACAAAATATCGAAAGCCTTTCACTGCTCTATCGCTATAGAAAGTGTTCAGATGAACTACATTCCTTAGTTCCAATAGTTCTAATATTCACGGCTAAGATTCGTCATGCCGCACACATTGTGGTGAACGAGCCTCGTATTCCATTGGTGAGATCTAAGTTTCACTCAAGCAGCTTCTTCCACGAACCGCTGTTTTATGGAACCGATTTCCAAGAGGATGGTTCCCCGATCACTACAACCGTTATTTTCCCAGCATATCCCCATAAACTATGCCTGTTACACTGTAACTTCTCTACCTCGAGTGGTTTTTGGGGCTGTAACTTCAACTGTAGTGTAACTGTATAGGGTGAACATCGTTGTACGAAAAAAAAAAGCAAGTAGCCATGCAGATACGCTGACGTCTCGAGCCACATACACAGGCGTTTTTCGAGGAAGGATTGAGATGCACTGACGCCTCGATGAACGACCAAGATACACTAATGAATCGGCTAGCGATCTAGATATGATGTCTTCTCTCATAGCCATGCCATGTAGACACACTGACGTCCAGGCGAAGAATCGAAATTTACTAACGCCATCGCTAGTGGTCAAGATAAACTAACGCCTCGGCCAGCGATAGTGATAAACTGACATCCACAAGCGACTGGATAGACTGATGCATCGACGAGCGATTTAGGCCCACTAACGTCTCCGTTAGCGAACGTCATACCCTGATGCATTGGCTAGTGTGCGAGGCGACAGCGTAGCTGTTTCGCTATACGAGACGTCAGTTTATCTGGACTGTCAATGCGTCATTGTTTACCAATCGACCGCCGAGGGGTTCAATGTATCTGGACCGCTAGCCTATGTGTCACATTATGTTGATTGATCGCCGAGGTATCATTGTATATCGATCGCTCATGAATGGCAGTGCATCACTATCACTCGCCGACACATAATTTTTTTTCTTGATTACTACGTCAGTGTCTGGATCGTTCGTCGATGCGCCAATTTAGGCGTCAGCGTATCTGGATTGTTATGCGAGACATCAGTGTGTGATCGATGAGCCAGTGCATCAATATCAATAGCCGAAGCGTCAGTGTTTCTCGGTCGCTAGCGGAAGCGTCAGTTCATCTACATCACTATGTGAGGCTTTAGTGTATTTGGATCGCTTGGCGATGCATCATTGTATCTCGATCGCTCACAGAGGAGTCGGGGTATCTAGATTGGGAACAGGGTCTTCCGTGTATATATCGATTGCACGTATATTTTGTACAATAAATTCTCAATGACATGGTCATCCCAGACAACACGGATCTCTTTTGTTTTAAAAGAGTATAAAAGAATTCCCGGGGGAATGTTTATTTGAACAGGCACGTAACATTTACGAGTTGAAAATTCCTACCGGCATGATTTATTATTTTTCTTCTTTCTCCCTCTCTTTTTCTTTCTCGCTCTTTTTTTCTTTCTTTCTCCCTCTCAGATGTAGATATTCTTAATCGAAACCTCATCTGACCATTCCGGTTCGCCACACGTAAACACCCGTCGTATTGGCGATTTTTAAAATAAATAAACTGGAAAGGCACTTGATAACAAGTGTAAAGGAGTTTTATTGCAATATGATTAGAAACAATATATTTAACATATATGCCGAACTAGTAATTAAATTTGGCAGAAGGTTGATCATGTTGGATCTCATCGAGGAAGATGGTTTCAAGACTTTAACGGTAAGTTTGGCAATTCTCCACTTCACCCCTCGCTCGGCATCTTTTTTTTTATGAGTGGGCTTAACCAGGCTTCTTTAATTGGTTAGTGATTACAAGATATTTTTTTCCAGTAGCCAAATACTGCCTAGACAATTTCTGGCAGAAAATCAACTAAATGATAAGTGTTAACACGGTTTTCTTTAAATCGAAACTTCCAATTTGATTTCACTCATGATATTCAAAAACATCCTGTTGTCAAAGGTTTTTTTTTTAAACAATTCTCTGGACTTAGTGTCAGGACGTTACCGGTTTTAACAACTGTCATCATTCCAACTCCTGGCCTTTCCAACTGCTGTCATCTTGCTAACCCCTAACCATTTCAACTGCTGTCACCCTGTCTTACGCTAAAAAGTAACATAACACCTAATTTTTTTTAAAAAATATCTTTTCTTTTTATATAAAAAATAGCTTTCTCGGCTTCGACACTAGCCATAATGTTATTAGCGGGTAAGAACAAAAAGATTTTCGCATTGTTTAAAATTATAGACAAAAATATTGGATAATTAAAATGAAAAATATGTCATAGATGAAGAGAAGACTTGAATCAAGAGAGATGTTCTAGCGACAAATGCAGAGAATACCACAGACAGAACATGAGAGAAAAGAGAAAGTTTTAAAGAAAATAGAGACTACAATGGAAACTGTTAGAATCCCAATGAGACAACTGAAAGGATATATAACACATGCAAGAAAATAAGATATTAAAAAATCCTGACCATCTCTTAAAAGAAGTTATTTTGGAAAGTTATTTTGGGCTAAAATAATGTTTTTTACTCTATTCCGATATCTTGCTTACCAGTTAACTTTGATCTTCAAAATTCAAATACTATGTGTAATCGTGATCTGCTCTTTTAAAATATGTTCTTTTATTGTTCTCTCTCCTTAAGAATGTTTAAATTTCTCATATTCTTTTACACTCAGTAACCCCTTGCGTCTTAGAAGATTTATTGCTTTGTTTGAAGTGAAATGATTTTAAAAAAAATGTTACATTCCTTTTTATTTATCCGGTGATAAAACCATTTTGGTATTTTAACTGTCCAAGCCTTCGACACCACACAAAATTATTTTTATATTAATGTCAAACTTGAATAAGAGTTTGTTTTTGTTTGTTTTGTAAAGATTTTTGTGAAGATTTTCCCAATATTTAAAGTTATAAAATCCCCATTCCCAAAAGAAAAAAAAAAATGAATAATTAAAAAGAATGTCATTCTTAAATTTAGAAGAAAATGATAATTTGTAATAGTTGCAATAGCTGGCTTCTCATTTCCGAGTATACACGCCTGCTCAGGCACATCCGTGTTTCTTTAACCCTCACAGATAAGTCCTTCCATAATTAACATAGCGCATTAATTAATCTCTCAAAATTTTAAGTGTGTGTAAACGCACAAATAATATATGCTGAACACTAAAAATTGACTTACTCTAACACCTAGATATAAACCGTCTCTTCTGAAGTAGTCCCCACCCCTAGTAAATAAAAAAAAAGAAAGAAAGGGTACTGTTCACAAGTAGTGGCAAAATTCACATTCGGTTCCCGTAGGCTGTTCAAATTTCTTTTATTGGTGGAGTGGGGAGGGGTATGACCTCATATATTATTTAACCCATTCATTGCTACTTTGAATACTTGAGCTCTTGCGTAATGGCATTATCTATTTTGATGAGAATTATCAACTGAAATTACTATATAAGACAACTAATTCTTTATCTTCATAAATAAAATTAACTTAATTAAATGATAAAAAATGAGACTACACTGGGGCACCTTGGTAAATTATTTCTTCTGTAAACTTTACCCGCTAACCTAGAGTAATGAACAGTATGCTTTTTTCAATACATTTTATGATCTTTGAGGGCCAGAAAACAAGTTACTTCATTTTTGTAAATACTCTCTGTACTGTATCAACTGAAACTAAGAGTCTGTCCAGTCCACACTCGTCTGGCTGTTAATTTTGGATTATCTATCGAGACTCTCACAATCTTTCTTTCATCTCTCTTGTTTAACTTTTGCTGTCTTTTGGTTTTCCTTGCATTTAAAGCACTTCCAGTAATGGCAAACGCCTTTTGGATGATTTGAACACCGTTTCTAGAAACTCTAAGCCGACTTCTCTCGTTGAGTCATCTTTCCTTTAAAAATCACAACCTTCATCTTTGTTTCAACAGAAATTTTAGCCATGATTTTAGTGTAAAAAACAACTTAATATTCAACTATAATGATTTGCTAAGGTGCCTTACATTCATATTAATAAGATGGAACAATTCCTACCTAGAAATTTGGATATTATCATGACTTTATCATCTGAGATCTTTCATTGGTCCAATTGTTTTGTGTGGCCTTTTTTACATCCTTAAGTTGCTTAAAACGGTGTATGTCTTCTGTTATACGACACCTACGAAAATCAAGATCCACACGCCCTGTCGGCTGGGGCTGTAGAATACGCTAACTGTACCTCTGCAGAGGAGTAAGACCCCCCCCCTAATGGGACGTCCCGGGTATGACGATAAACTACAACCGCGTCCAGGGTAAGACAATAAACTACGCCCAACAGCAAAGCCTCTGATAAGGAGGTTTTGAGGAACGTTGAACCACCTCTTAATTGCTGGTGTTGCCAGGTTCACCCTGAACCGGGGTAGTAGCACCTGTTAGGGTCCCAGGTATGGGTAAATAGTTAACCCCGAAAAAAAAAGCATTATAAAACTGTAAAAATAGGTTTTAATACCAGAAATACTTTGAAAAAATTATTACCAGAAATTAATTTTTAAAAAAAAAACTATTACCAGCCATACGTTTTTGAAAAAAAATTACCAGCAACATATTTGATTGTACTCAAAAATATGAGTAATTAGAAAATGGTTCAAATAAATATGTATATATATACACCTTTTTTACCAAACTATCGCTATGTGTCTATTTAAAAAAAATTGATGGCATTAAATGACCCACTGAGGTTTTGATATGCCATAAAACAAAACAACCAACAAACCACCCAAGATCCATAAACTCTACTAGTAAAATCATTCTGCCAAACAATTTTAACTTGTTAATAAAATAAAGGTGTAAAATCACTTTATAGTTTTTCCAAAACTTTTTCACACCAGTGTACCGTTGTCAGAGTTAACTCCTCTTTAATTGTCCAAATTGTTCACTAGGGGACGCTCTCCCTACACTATAAATACTGGGCGATTTCTTGCATCGTCCTCTTTTTTCATTTCTTCGTTTTCAGCGAACACATCTACATCGTAAGATCTCACAGAAGATTGCGTCTTCCCATTTGTGAGAGACGCCATGAACATTATATTATATATTTGTTGATATATATATATATATATATATATATATATTAATATTATTATTATTACGAACCCCCATCTCAATTTATTATAAAAACTATACCACCGCTTATATTTTAGAAGCATTCTAAAATAAAGAGCCCAGTACGTGCAGAAACGTAAAGACAGTAAGCCCAAAGAGATAGGTAGACTTAGTGGCGACAAAAATTAACCAGGATGTACCCTTTCCTTCTCTTTTTGGTCAACGTGTTGACAGCATGATTTACACGGATAGATTCCAAATAGGAAAAGTTGAAACACTTTAAACTAAACTTTCTCTGACCCTGCAGATGAGAGAGGCGGTCAATGATTTCATTTTGCCCACAATGGGAAAAATTACGTATCTGTAAATTGACCACGTGACAAGAACAAAAAGGAAACGAATAGTGAAACGAAAAAAGGCCCGAACGGACGTATTCGCAAAAAATACAAGTGTTTTGTCCAGGCCTAATGGCTGAACGGACGTGTTTGCGAAAATACGAGAAAGAGAATTCATCTTCGAATGGAATAGGTGCACCCGTTTGCTATGAAAGCAAAGGTTTTGGTTGACTATGCAGAAGTAAAGTCCCTCTTTGAACCTCGAACAGACGACCGAATGCAAGCGCGTGGAACGCGAAAGAAACGGTGACTTTTGGGAAATAAACATATTAATATATACGGAATGTCGCTACATCGGGACGAAAGAGAGATAGAAGATATCTTCGATTTGTCTGTCACCCAGGTCTTGAGACCAGTCGCTGATAGAAAAAGAAAAGAAGAAAGGAAGAAAAGATCTCAAAGGAGAATGCTGCCACACCAAGATGAAAGAGAGAAGGTAGCAGTTTCAACTTAATCGTCGGCCAAGCCCCTAGACAGGACGAAAAGAGAAAGAGAGGAAGTAAGAAAAGACCTCAAAAGGAGACGCTTATAAAAAGAAATAGAAAAGGAAAAAGAGAAAAAAGAAGAAGTAGATATAAGAGAAATTAGTGGAAAAGAACTTTTATTACGAGATAAGTTCGTTGTTTTTCTTGTGCTTCGTTTTTGTACTTTTATGCAAGTCTGGCATGAGATCCTATTATTAAGTGCTATTATTACATTGTCTTAAAATTTCGATGTTTTGCAAATTCGTGCAAGTATGACACATGTTCTGTAAATTCTTGCAAGTATGGCACAAGGCCATACGTTGATTTGTGTTTTACCTCCCTAAGAGGATGTTCCCCTCCCACTATTTTGTCCTCGATGTTTAAATGTTTATTCTTGACACATTGTCATCTTTGTTTTGGCCATTTTTTTTAATTTTACCTTTCCCATGTTTTTACGTGTGTTAATAAATTTATATTCCCTGCCTCCATTGTTGTTTGTCGCCTATCGTGTTTGTTTCTTAATCGATACCGATCGGCCGTGTCTGATTAATCGGAGAGAGACCCTTGGAAAAGAAATATATTTTACGAAAATTGAGTAAATATAAATGTAAAAAATAACACAGATTACGATCCTCCGCTATCGATAGGGTTGGAGGAATGAGGAGTGTCGTGAATATATATATATATATATATATATATATATATATATATATATATATATATATATATATATATATATATATATATATATATATATCGGTCTTGTTTGTTTTCTTTATATCTTCGGTTGGATTCTACCTCTGAGTTCATCATATTCTTGTAGTGGACCTTCTTCTAGCAGGAATAAACGCACGTGTTCCTAATTTAACAACACGTAAACACATGGTCTGCTACAGATTGGTGACCCCGATGTGATTTATTTTTTAACTCCTGCTAACAGAAACACAAGACTGTATATATGTACAAACACACATTTACACACACTTTCCAAACGAGAGCCAATCAAGGAAAATTTGCAAAACTCCTACTATGCACGCTGGACACTATTACCCCCCCACACACACACACACACACCAAAAAAAAAAGAAAAAAACATTTATAAAGCAACTAAAATTTGTGATTAGATCATATGAAAGTGCAAAATCACAAAATTTTAATTCACTACAATATGTCAATACAAAACATTTCTCCGGCGCAGCAAATAGAATTTTTCTACAGCCCGTGGGAAAACAGAGAAGCCTCAATCGCCATTACAACTACTATGATACGAGTCAGCAGGCAACAATACAACGCTCCTTCTCCTCACTTTGTCTATTTGCATGACCCTTCCTTTCTCTCAGCGACGTTTGACCCAATTTCACTCGGCAGGCATGCTTACGGTCGTACCAAACGGAAAACACAACGCCATTTTCAACTAATTAACACTGTTCTTCTGGACTGAAATAGATAAAGTGTGACACATATCAAAAGTCGACTCAGTGTCCTTTATCTCCATTCTGCAACGATGCAACTCGAACACACTAAGAATTTGTAAGTACGATATTCAATCGACAATAATAGCAAATTCTCTCAAACATGCATTCGACGTTCGGTAGAAATTCTACATCATCTCAACTTTGCCACAATGCTGCTTCTATTAAATTTTGTGCGCCAACTTTATCCATAACAAACAAACGAGCCCTTTTTCAAACAAAATTACGGTCGGGAAACAGTGGGACGACAAAGCATTGGAAAAAGACAAATTTTAATAGCAAACGCTGAACACTACCGATGTTTCTTCCAGAACGTGCTCCGACTCTGACCCACTACAGAAAAATATACAGCAGCCTGAAGTACATTTCGTCGAATCACGAATCTCAACCACACTTCCAACACCTTTTCTTTTCAGTTCGCAAGGACAATATTCAAAATGAATTTTTCATATATCCAGAAATTATTTCCTGTCTATCTGGTGGGGGGCATTGTCGGAGTTAGCTTCTCCTTAATTGTTCACTAGGGGACGCTCTCCCTACACTATAAATACATGGCGATTTCTTGCATCGTCCTCTTTTTCATTTCTTCGTTTTCAGCGAACACATCTACACTGTAAGCTCTCGCAGAAGATTGCGTCTTCCCATTTGTGAGAGACGCCATGGACATTATACACACATACAGGTACGTACGAACATTCACCAAAATACAAACTCTTTACGTTCACACACAAACACGAAGCAAAATACAATATGCTTTTTGAACTAGTCATGACGGTAAAAAAATTTTCAACTTATAAAATAAATAATGTTTTCTTTTTTTAATCCCTAGAATAAAATAATCGTGCCACGGCGAAAATTATTTGAAAATTGATGAGTATGTAGTATTAAATAAACATCTGTCCAGAGAGAAAATGGAAAGAAATGATTTAATCGTGCAGACCTGGTGTATTTGATGTACAAATATTGATGAATAAAAGGGTTAAAGTTTAAAGTTTTCGAGATGAAAGCTAACATTTATACAGCCAAAATAGAAATTAAACTTTCATCTTAGCAAGTTGCTATTGCGTTTTTTTTTTTTTTTTTTCACTTGTACTTTTTATTGAAATTATTTTGAGGTCAAATAAGATTTTATGCCTGGTTTAACTATATTTATGACCTCCCTTCAGTACTCAATACAATAAGCGACCATAGAAGATAATTCTACCTTTATTTCAAATGGTTGAATGATATTAAGTACGGTTGATGTGTCAGGAAATTCTAAAGAATTGTGTTGTCGTTTGAAGTACTTTGTTATGTCACCGAATAAGTTTATTTTTATTCTTTCATGGGCCATTGAATCGTAGTCAGTACAAAGATGGAGTTCAGAAACTACCATTTGTCTGCGAATTGAATATTGCTGTTATCTCTGGTCTGGATCGTTTGCAATATATATTGAAACTCTCGCCGAAATCCAAAGAATCTACAATGTTATCGGTCCTGACCTGGCACCTCAACTTCAGTCATTTCCCCTGTCTTTTCTGTAAATATTTTCATGGCAATTGCTTTAATAAGCTCTCCTCCTTGGTACATTGACCGCATGAATTTAAGCGTACTACCACATTGGTGACTAGGTTTTTGATGAAACTCTCCTGGTTTCTTGATTCCCTAAAAATGCAACGTCAATCGCCATTTTCTATCCTTCTGAAAATTGTTCTTTTATTGATCTTTCTTCTCATTAAAATATTCTCATTCTCTTTCATTCTCATTAATCCACTGGCGTCTTAGTGGCATTATCACCTTGCTACAATTTCTTAGAGCTCAAACTGTATTCCAAAATATAACTTCAACCAAACCACAACATAAAATACACATATCACCGCCTCTAGTAATTATGTTCACACAAACATGTATATGCACAAAAGCTGAGTATCATCTACCATGTATTCAAATGTGAAAGCAGAATAACATATATCATTTTTATTATTTGAAAGCCACTAAGAAAATTAAATTTCGGCATTAAATGACCCATAAGAAGTCGATATGCCTTTAAGCAAACAAATCAATGTAATTAACACATGTATGATTACAATGTAATAAAAGCTCACACATAACATTAGACGCTTAAAACATACACCCACACACATACACCCACACACATAACACCAAAACGCTATTTCTAGGAATGCATAGTGGACTGAAGTTAAAGACACAAAGATTCATGAATTAAAACTTATGTTACACAATATGCCATGAAATCTAACTTCTTGCCACCTACTGACAGACACTGTCGAAAGTTTAAGCTCACCATTACCCAACTTTCGGATTGAGACTGAAGAGCAGAAGCATGATATCTGTTCTCCTCCTCTCTACCTTCGTGCATTTCATGATCTTATAATAAGGAGAGCCTATTCCTGGAGATTCCACCCTTGCAGCAGGACCTCCATCGTAGCAATTATGCGGGAGAGTTGGTGAATACCGAGACCAGCGTTGCAATGGTCACCGGAACTGGACAATTTTCATCCTTGATCTGAATGTACGCTTATGGATAGTCCACGTTAAACCGACAATTCTACCACTCTAGGGAGAGGTGGAGAAATACCAAGTCGAAAGTGTGAAAGAAGACAATGTGGGTGACAATGGCAGCGATCAGGACTTGTAGCTTGACAGATTGACACCAATGTATAGTGTCGGTAACAGGTCAGATGATTCTTGAAACTGAAAACATTATATATATATATATATATATATATATATATATATATATATATACACCATTTTCATATTTTGGGGTTGCTATAGGCTGTACATTCTTCCGTTTTCCCATCAAATTTCAAAGCGGTGTCCTTCTTATCTGCAGTCGAATGTCTGAAACTGCTGAAACTAAAACAAATACACCGAAACAAAAAAATTGTCTCGTTCACTTCCGTGAATGAAGTCATTTATTTGAAAAGTATATAAATCGTGATAGAGAAAACTGTGAAATATTTTATTATATTTTTCTTACCACGGTATCTCAATTAATTGTAACGGATATCAGCGCAGAAAATGAAATCGGCAAGCCGAATTCAAATTCCGGGCAAATCTGTTGCATTCACTTTCACACATATGCACTTGGGAAAAGGCATAGATCCGTCTATTTTCTCCTCCTTAGCTATAGGTTAAATAAATAACAGGATAGACTGGGATCTCAAGGAAAACTGAATTGTAAACGTTGGAGAAGGCAACAAAAAACCACTCCACTATCTTTCCCAAGAACGCGTGGCATTTGATAGATAATAAAGTAAAGGAATCTGTGGAGAGCTATCCTTGCCTACGTCTTGATGGCAGATAGCATTTAAAAAAGAAAAGTAATATTTTTAAATAAGGAAATCATCATGTCTTTGACCAAAGCACATCAGATAGACTTTGCCATATTTTAAAACTGTCTCATATCATTGGCAAATATCTTACATATTCTTTGTATTGTTACAAATTACAATTTTTAAGTATGATGCAACTCTGACCCTTTTTAGGGTTTGTAACAGAAATTAACATTTTATATAGCGAGCTACATATTGAATAGATACTGGGTAATGGGATATCTATCGATGTGAGAAAGTACAGTGATAATATTGTGAATGCATGCGATGTTTTCTCAAACAGGAGATGAGAATTGAACTACGACAAATATTGTACAATTAACAGTAACATTTTATTGCCTTCTCTTATGTAGTATTTCCTGTCAGGGTGTGCGCGATCACGGCTCTCCACAATTTCTTGTCTTTTGGAGTTCTTAGTAAATTTTATCTTTTTGCTACGTCTCCTAAACCCTGTTCTGCTATCCACTTAATCAAGCTCGTTAGGTCGGTTATGAGTTGTTTTCCTCTATCCTTCTTTGCCTTCAATCTGTCCTGTGAGTATCAAATTATCCAAGCCCTCTTTCCACATTATGTGCCCAAGAAATTTCAACTGCTTCTTCTTGATATTAAGTATAAGTGTCCTTTTTATTTTCATATTTTATAAAACTTTGTTGTTGCTCACAAATTCAGTTCATGGTATTCTCAGTATCTTTCTGTAGAACTACATTTCTGTTACTTCAAGACTCTTCTTTATCTGTAAGGAGATTTTCCAGCATTCACTATCATATAGGAGGATAGATATTACATAACAAGATTTTGCTTAGATTTTGGAAATCAACTTTCACTTTCCTAATGAGCCTTTAGATTTCGGTCGTCGCAATTTTCGTCCTTCGTTAACACACTTCCTGGATATTTAATTTTTTTTTATAATAAAAACACTTAGGAAGAATACTAAAAGAGTTAACTGAAAGTGTGTACACTGATATGTCCTTATTCGTACATCCAGTGTGTGCAATGTCCTCATTGATGATGTTGAACCATTTACATTGAAGACGCATTTCTTGTCGGTTTGATAGAGTTACAAGCTTAGGGAATTTGTATGCTATGTTATGTCCAAAGCAACACGTGGCTCGCTGGGGACACGAGACACGTCTTATCCCTACAACATCCTGTGATTTAAGTCAAAAAGGATATTTGTTGATAAGTAACTCCTAAAACTGAAGAAAATGTGGATTTGGTCATCTCTGTCCTATCGTTTAACTTTGTTATAATCAATGAGCTAATTCTACAATATTTTTCCTTTCATCAAAATATTAAATTTTCACTTCTTACTCTTATTATAGTCACCATAATACCGTAATTTCTCTATGATGTCCTCACTAGTCCCATATATATATAATTTATGTAGCAGAAGGGAGAGAATTTGCATCTTTTTCTTTAATACTGATTTTTGCAACGTAATCTAACGGGCGTTAGGCGAAATTCGTTGGCAGACAAGTAGGGTAAGCCCACAAACTTCAAAGTTACGCAACATTTTGTCTCATTGGTACAAAACGGAAAATAGGTTTTAAATCTGGAAAATACCCTCCAGGTAGATAATAACATTGGATCAATTTCCTTTTCAAATTCTTCCCATGGAAAATGAGTCTTCTCGTTTGCTTATTTGATGTCCGCAGGACTAGAGAATAGCCTTATTTTTATTTGTCGTGTTAGTAGGATTGACTGAAGAGTTGACAATGCACCAGATTTTCATCGAATCTTACGACACAACGCATAAATTAAGTATACTGCAGAGTTGAATGTATAGCAGAACTGAATATGCCAAGAATTTATTTTTTATTTACAGAGAAAGTGGAACATGTGTAAAAACCAGTTTATATCTAAATGTAATCACATTAAAATGTCAAGCAACCATCCTTTGTTATACTAAATTTATTGAAGTTCATAAACAATTTATAATAGGAAATATGCAGTTGCTGACTCAATATCACAAACATATTTTTGTTGTTTTCACAATGAATATTTTATAGAACTGAAGAACACATAACAGAGAAAAAGACTTCTTTGTGCTAACATTTATATCTGAAATTTTCTATGTCAATCTGAAATTATTCCTATTAAACTAAGCAAAATGTTTTTAACAAAGAAAATTGTTATTTTTTATAATGTTCACCCAGTACAGGCTTACGGTCACATCACGTTGAAACACCAATTCGATCACTGAAGTTAAGCAACGTTGAGCCTGGTCAGTACCTAGATGGGTGATCGCTTGGGAATACCAGGTGCTGTAAGCTTGGATGTGGGGGTCGCGTAATGGAGCTGGAAATTGGAGAGTCGTCAGTTGGTTAGATTTACTTACATGCAAATACCCTTAAGAAAGGTATG
The DNA here is from genome assembly GCA_963932145.1 of Acanthosepion lycidas. Classification (NCBI taxonomy): domain Eukaryota; kingdom Metazoa; phylum Mollusca; class Cephalopoda; order Sepiida; family Sepiidae; genus Acanthosepion; species Acanthosepion lycidas. The sequence continues at coordinate 81,578,446 of OZ010585.1, read as the reverse complement.
AATCCACCTCTTCTCGCCCAGCTATGGGTTAATTAGTAAGACTTATATCACTAAAACCATTATTATCTAAAAGCTAAAATAAAATTGTGTACAAAATATTTAGATTTCGGGATGGAGGTTGATATGCTGATAAACAAAAACCAACTAACCAATCACAAGGCCTAAGAGCCACTTGAGGTGGAGAGTTGTAAAGTAAGAGGCACTGTTTATCGGGATATGTGGGGAAGATAACATTTAATCCGAAACTTGAACGGATCAAGTTTAAGATTGTAGTGATTGGGGAATTATATACTTGAGAGTCGATAACACAAAGCAGTGGTTCATGAGATGTTGGCTCAAACAGAACTTACATTTCACCAATGGAATACAAAGAGAATGAGGCTGGTTCGCTACAATATGCAGGGTATAGCAAATCTTAGCTGTGAAGGTCAGAACTGGCGGTACAAAGGAATGTAGTTCGTCTGAGAACTTTCCATGGAAATAACAATAGAGCAGCAAAAGGCTTGTGGCATTTTGTCCATGAGAAAGGGAAACATAGAAGTGAAATTTAATATTTCTATATTATTTAGCATTTATAAAAAGTCTGAATTTAACCAATCCCAAAAGTGAGAGATAAATGAAATTTATTTATCTGACATTGTATAGCAAATTATGTGCCATGTCCCTTCCGGACGTGAGTGATTATGATTATCCACAATTTCCTGCCCTATGTTGCTTTTAGTAAATTTTGCCATTTCCCTATCTCTTTCCTAATCCCTGTTCTGCCAACGAATTAAAAAGACAAGCTAAGCTCATTAGGTATGTTATGCTTTCCTCTGTCCATCTTGCCTTCAATATAATCTGTATCAAAATTTTCAAGCCTCTTTTCTCATTATGTGCCCTACAAATTTCAACTTGCTTCCATTTTCTGTAAAACTTCATTACTAATCACATGTTCAGTCCATTGTATTCTCAGCATCCTTCTGTAGAACCACATTTCTGTTACTTTAAGTCTCTTCATCTGTGTCAAAATCTTTCTAGCTATGACCTGACCTTGAAATTCTTATGCAATGAGAGTCTGTTAACATCTGATGCTGGTGACTAAGAATACTGAGGGTATGATCCATGGCCACATGCTTAACAAGATCTTTCATCTCTGCCACTATCAGGCTGCAGTGTATTCATTTCAAGTCTGTTTATTCTGCTAGTTACTATATGGCTACAATCTGACTCTCATAAAATTTAATAAAAAGAAAAATCCCCCTCAGTCATTTTCCTTCCTTACTTGTACTGAGAATTGCCCAATCAGATGAGATAATAACAAAATCACTCATAAATTCGTTTGCTCTGAATCTATTATTCTGTCTATGAAAACTATTCTGAACCAGTTATTCAAAAACCAGGTACCCAGTTGTTGACAGCTCAGTTTTGTTTCTAAAATATTCTGGTTAAGTTATTTTTGTTTAGTAAGGAATGTAACTGAAAAGTATTTTAAATATGCCTTTAGACCGACAGATAACATCCAAGTGACAAAGTTGAAATTACTCAGGCTTACCTGTCCTACCAATCCACTTAGGAAAAAGTAGGATTAAAATGGACAAATTTGGGAATTTCCTTACTTGTGAATGGCTCAATGAATTTTGCTAAGTTATCTACTCACCATAAATTTCCATCTATTTCTGGCTAAATGCATTAATTAACATTTTTAATTAGATGTTTACAGCAATCAATGCCATTCCCCATTCGTATCTAAATTCCACATCCCAAAATAATTCTCACATCACTTATTTGGGGGGAGGTTACATGCTTCAACAGGTGGAGCATTATCTTCAGCTTGTTATATAAAGTATGCTTCATGAATTACTTCTTCACAACCTTATTGGGTGTCCAATTGTGCCAAACTAACTTCTATTTATATATTATCTCCTCCATATCAGTGAGATAAGACAAAAATGAGAGAGATGGAGAGAAAACAAAGTGAGGGATCATAATTAAAAAGGGAGTGAGTGTTGGGTTACCAGATATATTTGGGGAGACTTGGTAGTGTTTGCTGATTGAAAGCAAATAATTTCCAAACATTTATAATAAAAAAGATGACTAGAAGATGAAAGCAAATAAATTAAATTTTTATTTTCTAGAAAGAGGATATGTTAAAGTATACATATATGTTACATGCCCTTTCTCTGACGCCGAAAAGGAAAATTAGTGGATGTTACAAAAACTACCTTTACCCACATGTCTGGCTGTGAAAATTTCTGTCTACTCACTTGTCAGGAATGCATCTTCTCTTAGCAACATCTACTAAAATGAATATCCTCTCTGTCAAGAGTCACATGAATGGCCGAACACATTGCACACGATCTGAGGAAGAAGGAAAGTTAACCAAAAATTTGAGGAGAAAGATAAAGTATTTAAAGAGTGGAGAAAAGGGAGATAACTTAGTGATATACCTGAGAAACAAGACATGTTAATAATCAGGGAAAAGAGAGACAAAATTAAAAGAGGGAGTTGTGAAAAAGATACAGAAAGCTAGAAAAAGTGATAAGATATAAGAGTAAACAAGTAAATGATAGTATAGTGGTTGCTATGTTTTTCACACCCACATACACTCCAAGTCATTTTATTCGACTGCGATTGACTAATAAATTACTACTACCTTTGTATAGGACAATTTTGCCATCGCAGTCGTTCCTTTGAATCTTTTGGTTCTGAGCATACTTACCTATTTTGTTTACTACGTGTATAGTGATTGGTTAATTTTTAACCAATCACATATTTTTAATGTAAGATCAAATATTCCCGCGGTTCCGTGGGAGCCTACCTCTTTTCCAAAAATAGGGCAACTTGCGAAAAGTCGCCAGTAAGATCCCAGCCGTCAATACAAATCCATGATCTTGCTCATCACACTTTAACGCACACACAGACACAGAATTTCGTAACTACAAACTTACATTTTCTCTCTGTAATTTTGTTGATTCAAACCAGTTTATTCACAACACATTTCAAGCAATTGTATTCTTCGTGTTATTCATTCTTCACATGCAAACTTTGCTCTAACAATTATTTCGGAACATTTATCTCACAAGAGAACTTTCTTCAAACAATTGATTACAATCAATCTACAGTCAAAGGGAAAGAATTTCCTTCTCTTTAATCTACATTGTGAATATGATTTTATTTCATACTTGTTGTTGTATTCTATTCAATATATATTTGTTGGTCAAAAAATTGGAGTTGTTGTTATTTCTTGAATCCTGTACGTGGAAGAATCATTATAAATAGTAGTCATAACTATATATTTGGTATTCCTGCTACATTTAGTGAATCGACCCGACACTATATGATACATACACTACAATAGTAAAAGCAAATGATACAGCTCAGAAAGTGAGGGTGGGAGGGAAGGTTAGGCTTCATTTGTTTATCAACTTCTTATGGATCATTTAATGCCGAAATTTAATTCTCTTGGGAGCTTTGGTAATTTTATTTTTTTCTTTTAATATTAAAATCTACTGCTAGAACTTTTTACTATAAAAATTTATACTTTCATAGTGTTTTGATCCGAATTTGGGGGTTCACTATTTTCCCATAGCTGGGACCCTAACAGGTACTACCATCTAAAGTCTGGGCAGATCTAGGAACAGCAATTAGGAGGTGGTTTCATGTTCCCCAAAACTTGCTGATCAGAGGCCTTGCTGCTGGATGTAGAGTGGGAGGAAGAAAGAGTAGGAAAGTGAGAAAGGGAGACAAAATAGTTAATTGCATGAGAGAAAAAGAAAGAGTGATAGATGAGAAGTGTGTACATAAAGGAGAAAGAAAGGGGGAGTAGATGAGAAAGAGAAAAAATGAGGAAGGATAACAAGTGTATGGTTGAGAAAGAGAGAGAATTGAGCAGGAGAAAGAAAAGAATAAAAAGAGGAAGTAGAACATGTGCATGAGAGAATAGGGAGGGGGGTCCCTTTCTCCTAGCAAAGACTTTAGTATCTCCTGACTGTAAACATATACAAGTGCCAGCATGAAAAACATTAATTGGTCCCAAATGTTTCCTTATACATGAAATCCTAAACCATATTGCAATTATGCTGTCAGTATACAAATTCTGAAGTTGTGAAAACTTAAGAAATCATCAAACTAAATTTTCTTGAATTTCAAAATCAGATGAAGTTTTGGCAATTATTTTTTTTCCTATTATCATAATGTATTTCCTCTTCAATGTTTCATATAATAGTCAATTAATTTCTTAGATATAAAGGTATATACCGGGGGTGCAAAAGTAGGTATATAGTAACGATGTGTGCAAATGTATTGCATTGATTATACAAATATACCAATAACAATACTAATACTTGTTGTATACTTACTTTTGCACCCCCTGTATAATATATTCAGCCCCAGTTTTTGCATTGCAGCAAAAACAGAATTTAATATTTTTTAAAAGTACTGTCACCAGTCCAGTCTAGTGTATCATATATATATATATATATATATATATATATATATATATATATATATATATATATATATATTTATTTATTTATTTATTAAAGACATTTTTATGTTTAACGTTCTTTTTATAGATACAAGTATTTAAGTAAATGCTCTGTTTATAATAAACAGTATTAAATAACATTTACCGGCCTGAATGTCCGAGAAATTTTCATAGAAAATATTCGTCCTTGGACAGGATTCGAACCTGCATCCTATACGGAACCGTCATTTACGCTGACGTGCCTAACCAATCGGCCACCAAGGATCGTTCGGTAGACAAGGTCGAATTTACTGCTTATAAACTTCAATCTTCTATGAATCTCGTACATTCATAACTGCTCATTGGTGTATCGAATGTAAACAAATGACGTCATATATTACTGAATGTCTGAGAAATTTTCGGAGAAAAATCCAAGGACGAATATTTTCTATGAAAATTTCTCAGACATTCAGGCCGGTAAATGTCATTTAATAATGTTTATTATAAACAGAGCATTTACTTAAATACCTGTATCTATAAAAAGAACGTTAAACATAAAAATGTCTTTAATAAATAAATTGTCAGACTCTGTCCATTTCGTTATATATATATATATATATATATATATATATATATATATATATATACACACACACACACACACACATATATATATATATATATATAATGGCAACGGTCAAAGAGCCACTCTAGGTAGAGGGTTACAGAGCTAGAGGCACATTTTATGAGGCTATGTGTGAAAGATAAAAGGTTAACCTTTATGCACAGCTATACACTAAGACTTCCAGCTGACTATATGCAACTAATTTCTCCTGATTCATTCAGCCCCATTTATAATAAAGTATGTAGAAATAGGTCGAGATTAAGTAGATATGTAGAAACTTACAGTATCAATGTAGAATCCAATGATCAATCAAAACAGATTTTTGTGTTGTATTTGCAGAAAAAAGTGTCAATCACTTGCAGGGCTCAAGAGTTATTGTAGCTCACACAATTTATAAGTCACTTGTACATATTTCAATGATTTTATTCATATTTTTTTATTCTTTAACCTAATTCACCCAGCTATAGGTAAATAGCAGGAACTACTGGTTCCTATAGCCTTGGGTGGTAAAAGGTCTAGGAGAAGGACAACTCTGAATTCAAAACCTCCAATTATGGGTTAGTCTTACCAATCCACAATTGGCCAAGCATGGTAAGTAGGCTACACTCTTGAAGACAGGGTCAATCAGGGAGGGGCTCCACGAACAGGAGTGAGAAGGTCTTCGATTTAGATCCGGTGCACTTTCGACAGCCCTGGGAATCACATAATTCATATTTGTTTTTAATTTTGTAGCATAATATATTTGTACATACTAATTTTGTAGCATAATATATTTGTACATACTAATTTATGTTGAATAGAATTTTAACCAAATAACGTATTTTTGTGGTGCACATGTACAATTTAGTATAAAAGCATAACAATAAATTATAAGTAAATCTATATATGTATACTTTATTAACGAGTTAACAACAAAAAATATATATGTATGTATGTATGTGTGTGTGTGTGTGTGTATTGGATCAAATGAATATCAGTAACATACAAAAATCCTGATTTCATCAAATGTAAATTTATGATGAAATTATTTAACATATAGCAAAGTTTCTTATCCCTATTCTCTTTACAAAAGCCTTAACCTATGGGATTCACATCATTCATCAGTAGAACTGCATCTATGTCACCTAAATCTTTTTTTATCATTTGTAAGGAAATTGTCCAGATTTCATTGCCATGTCAAAGTACAGACATTACTTAACAGTTCAATACTGTTTTTTTCATGTTCCTGTGTGTTCAGTTCCTTCATACTTTGTTCAGTTTTTTGAAAACTCTTTCACTATTCCTAAGTGCATTCAAATTTCCATATCAACCTTTCCATCATTTCTTATTAAACTGCCCAGATTTTTTGTACTTGTTTAATTTTCATATCGATGATGTATGACTTCTATAACTGGTTCTTTTACTCACTACCATCATGTTGCATTGTCTTACAGTAAATGCTTAGTCCTTTCTTGGTTTTATTGACTTCTTTGTCTAAGAGTTCTTATTCAGTTTTCCTTCTGAATCTGCTGTCATAACAGTGTCATCTCCAATAGTGCATGTGATATGCAAGAAAGTGATTGTAAGTTTCAATGTGTTAACTGCTGTCGAGGTTACACATTTGCAGAAAATCTTGGCAGGTTTGTTAATTCTCCTGGAATCATTTTATTGTAGAGGTTTAATAAATTTGATGAGAAAATGCATCTGTATTACATTTTACTTTCTATTTTGGTGATAGACTCATTTAATTCATTGTCTACTTGCATACAAGCTGTTCATGACCAATACAAATCGCAGATTAAAACATATAATCAATAATTTTTCAACATGCCTTATCATCAAAACTGACATTACACCTGAAAATAAATTGTTCTTTAAAAATATGTATTATGCAAATGACAGGAGAGACTGAAGGTTCAATTAAGATTTCACCCTAAAAGTAAGAATAAAAACTGGTTTTCAAATAAATGCAAAAGCTCATTATTAATTCAAGTAAAATCTCTGATACTTCAAATGAATAGTTATTTGTATCACTAGAAAAAGAAATGGATTGTAAGGATTTTTTCGGCAGCAAATTTGGGATCTTCTTCAAATGTTGTGACTTCTCATCTTGTCTATAATTTGTTAGCATAAACACCAAAGACAAGTGTGACGTCAAGGAATACTTACCTGTGATACTTAATGGGCCAATAACTAATAATCTTTCAAATTTGATTTTAGACAAACCTTTTGTAATACATACAAATGTTTAACAATTTTTGTTTACGACTTCTCATATTCATGAACACACACACACACAAACTCATATTCATTAATAAACATACACATGAACTCATATTCATGAATACATGCACACATAAAGTCATATTCATGAATAAATACACAAACTGACATAATTACATATAATTTAAACAGTGTTTTCCTCTGGCAGGGATTTTAAATTATCTTGCCATTCAGGTGGTTTCTGCAGTTTCACTTGCATAAAAATAATCACAATTATTTAGACCAGTAACATAATTCTGCCTTTATCAATAAAGATTTTAATAAGTGAAAATGATTACAATTGAAAAAAAAAATTATGTTTACTGGACTTTTGTGTCAGTTTTTTATAAATTATTTTATCACAACCAGTTTAATGGACAGGTCACAACTAATTGTTTTGTGCATGAATGTGTATATTTGATATGTGTAATTTAAATGGGTTACAGCACAGCCAGTTTTTATTCAATTCATTAACAGTGGCAGACATTAGTTGTGTTTGCAGGCATTTTAGTAGCTTTACATTGGCAACATGTCAACCAGATCCTCATCTGCAAAATCATCATCAACTTCTTTCTTTCGAGCAGCTGTTTTGGGGCGCTCAAGCTGAGGTCCTAAGGGATCAGAATAAGAGGCATCTGTTGGGAGAAAAATATCAAGTCAATTAGATGGACCACACTCTGTCTGAAATAGCCAAAAATGCATACAAATTAAAAAGGAATTTCAATGTATTTAATGCATGTGATTAATAATGGTCTATAACATAAGTAATAATGGTCTATCATAAAAAAACTTATTTTTTTGATGGATGAAAAATCTAAAAAATATATTTCAATGTCTACAGATATTTATCAACTTTTACAAATTATCTTATAAGTGCTGATTGATAAGTAAACTCTAGAAAACAAGTTTTTGACCAGAGAGAATAATGAAACTGATATCAAAATGAAGTCAGTTTATTTCTATTCACAATTATGATTGTTAATTGATAAAGTAAAGTCTCTAATTCATGATGGTTAGCTAATTCATCTCACAGACCAATTGATCAGTATTTTTCAAAGCCAACAATGTAATCTTTTATAGCTACTGAGTGCATTTTAGACAGGCAAAAACAAAGCCACAATAGTTAGGATCATATTTCACAATACTGATGATCCTAACTGTTGTGGCTTTGTGTTTGCCTGTCTAAAATGCACTCAGTAGCTATAAAAGATTACATTGTGGAAAGGAGTGAAAACCACATTATCGTTGGCTTTGAAAAATGAAACAATAAACTGACTATCCATTCTCTTAAAAATAAATACTCTACTTGACTTAATTGTAGTAGCAAAAAGGGTTCAATCCAGGTCCATGCTTTCCAGCTAACTTTAATCTTCAAAAATTGAAATGCAATAGCAGTCACTTTCTACTGTCCTCATGATTACTCTTTTGTTCTTGATCCTTGGTAATGTTTCTGTTTTCTAATTGTTTCACCCCCTTGTGTCTTAGTGGCTTTACTGCCTTGCTTAGGTTGAAACCATTTAAAAAAAAAAAAATTGTTAGTGTGTGTGTATGTATGTATATATATATATACACACACACAAGATGATGAAACAAAATTTTTCACTTTCTCTCATCATTTTCACTTTTGTTTCAGATACTATTATATATCTTAAAAATGCACACGCACACGGGTTGCTGAAGAGTCTTCAAATCTACCAAAAATGTCATTAAAAAAATGGTCATGTTTGATCAGATCTTTGGTAATGGGTCAGGCCCAAGAACTTTTCAGAAAAAGTGTATGGGAGATTATATTTGCCAATGTCTGATTATTGCTTATTCAAACATTGCCATAAAATTGTTTTTTTTTTTGTTTGTTTTTTTAACAAAGTGAAGATGAGGAGTAAGTATTTTAAATGCTGTCACCATGACCTAAATCTGGCCACCTCTAACCATCGACAATAATAATGCCTCAAAGTGAATGATAAATACACCTGATCCCCTATTTAACTGATATGAATGGCGTTAGTGATAATCTGCATCTAGTTTTCTTAGCCACATGCTCTTCCTTCTCACTTTTTTGATGAGAGTAACAAGGATAGTAGAATGAGCCTCAAGATACACAGGTTCTTTAGAGAGAAAAAGAGATAAAAAGTTGGTAGCTAAAGCTTAACAATTCTGATAAGGAAACAAGTATTCTATTACACAATAAAAAAATAAAAAAGTTAAGAAATGAATGTATCTCCATTTATTGGTGTTATTAAATAAATGGACTAGTATGAATCTGTGCACTCAAATGGATGCATATGTAATGGCATTTTAACCAAAATATCATATATATATATATATATATATATATATATATATATATATATATTTGTGCGTGTGTGATGTCAGTAGTAAGTATTGTGGTCCTTTCAGCAACTATTTTGATGTAGATGAAAAGAAACTAAATAATTTGTAAACCAGAAATAAAAATGCCATATTTTAAAATGATGTGTGAGGACAGATTTTAAAGGCTTATCTTGCACAGAAAGCTTACAAATATCAACAAATCAAACTGGAGTGAAACTGTTTTTTTTTTTTACTAATCAACAGTAAGTGGGTACAAATTACAATTACTTAAAAGAACTTGAATAATCAAATTAACTTTGGTGGTTTTGACTATCAATCATATGGAAGCTCTGTTAATACAAACTATTGGACTGAAAACCATAATCAATTATTTAAAAAATTACAAATGTCAAAAGATACATGATTTAGCCATATATTTGTTATTTTTAATATGATGATCAAATCCTGTAGTAATATCTATATACAATAGACTAAATGTTTTTTGGCTGTAACTTTTTGTTGTACTATAATTATCTCCCTTGCACGAACAAAACTATATAGCAGGGGCTTTGCTATGATACTGGCAGGCTGTACTAATGTGAAAGGAGGTGACTCAATGAAAAAGCAGAGTACAATAATACTATGTGGAAAAATATGTTTAAAGATTCACAGGTGAAAAACCTTTCATGATAGTAAAGATTTAAACAAAATATGTTGTCAGTTTTTACAGCATGAGTAAACTAGTATATTTATACATTTAAAGATTCCTATGTGAAAGCCTAATACTAGTAAGAATAAAATATCAATTTCATATATGTAGACATTTTCAACAGCATGAATAAATATTTTTTATATAAGTGCTGAAACTGACACAAGTTTGTTTGAATAGGAAGAGAGAAACATTAACAGTTAAAAAATAATAAAACTGGAAATATAATAAAATGCATTGGATCTGAAAGTTAGAATGGCTGAAATGATAAAAATAGAGCAGCACAACCAGCTTAAGAACAAGTGTAGGTGTGATGACCAATATTTTGTATTTCTACTTATTTCTATACTGTATATGTAGGCATATATATTATTCAAATTGTAGCAAATATGACTATTTTAAGATAAAAAACCCCAAAAAAGTTGAGTTTGATTTCAATGACACTATAAACAAATAAACAGTCTCTTATTCACACACAATGTGTGCGTGTGTGCGTGCGTGTGTAAACATTCTGTCAGTACAACTAAATTTTTTCTGTTTTAATTACTGGGATGAGGTGTTATCATTTATACTATTTACATTTGGACTAGTGTCCTTATCTTTGTTGTTGTTATCACAATGTTTCAACAGTTGTGCCCTCCAGCCTTCAGTAGTTTTCAATACCTGGTCCAGGTAATTTGTACTTCGACTCAATGGCAACAGTACAAGCAATAACTGAGCATACTAAAATAAGAACTAGACGAGATATCCCGAGACATGGGCAGTGGAAGAAGAACAGTCTATCTCTATAGATTAAATAAAGGGTTCAGTTTTGAATACCCTGTAGGTCACCCGCATCAATATACACTTGATGAAGGCTTGAGGACACAATAACAAAAATGAAGATAATAGTCCAAATGTAAATAGTGAAAATAACTAAATCTTTCTCCTCAAAATTTTTAGTGTCAATTAAGGGCTTTAATTTATCTGAATTCTTTTTATTAAAATGACTAAAGATATTAATTCTACTTCAGGGAATGATCAGTGTTGATCTCTTTATGCTTAAGCAAGAAATCAAAGCATAAATATCATCTGACTCACAAAATAAATTAGGGCATGATCATTTTGAACCTTTTACAATGAATCAACTCTGATTCAGGAATATAACAAAATGATCTGAAAAATTAGTTTAAATATTATTATAACTTTTTGTTAAAAAGCCATTTTCTATTTACAGCCTTTATATTGAAAACCTTTGTTTATTCTTCTTTTAAAAATAGCTTGACACTCATCTTTGAGTTTTATATATCATAGCACAGAATAGATAAATATTAATGAGAAAATAAAGTTATGTTCTAAAGGATAGGATAAGAACATTTCTAAGCCAATGCACAAATATATGCCATATTGTTTATCTTTCATAGAAGAGACAATGTAAGTGAGGAAGCCTGAAGCAATCTGTCATTGAGTACAAGCAAAGCAAAATTTTGCCCAAGCATTGCTGCAGAAAAATGCAAAGGCCCTGCTTGTCACATGTTGGACACAATCATCTAACCAAATAATGTCAGGATTAGACTGAAGCATTCACCATAAGATAAGGCGAGGAAAACACAGCCTCACCCCAGGCAAATCTCTCTATCAATAGCAAAGGATTTGGGGAGGTTCTAACAAGATAGCAGAAAACAATGATGACCTATTTTGTAAGAAAACATCACATTTAACCCTCATCATTAAACAAAACCCAATGATTTCTTTCTCAGTTTCATCTAAAATATTATCAACTAATACCAATAATTAGAGCCTGAATAATTATTTCATCACTATATTTACTCAATGTTTGTTTACTTGGTTCAAATGGTAAATATGAATGTGCTCTGCTTTAGCTTGTTGCCTCAAATTTGTGAAGAAAAGGAAAACTAAAATCAAATCAAGGCAAAGTGGCTTTCAACAGAAATAGCCACTTTAACATCACCAGAAAGAATAATCCTTATATAAAAGTATGAAATGAAACAATATCACATTTAGAAAAGCTTTATTCAATGCCAGAAGTCAACAACTTTCTACTATTTATAAGAACTAAATGTAACTATATAGTAAGAAGGGGGGTACAAAAACAAAACATTTTTATGGACCATTCCATCATAAATCCCCTTCCTGAAAAGAAATATTGAGTACAAAGCAAACACAGCAATTAGTTAAGTTATGAACATAAATAAATATTCAAACTTAGCTATTTTTTACGTATTTTAAGGGTACAAAATCCTTGAGCAAATCTCTTGCAAATTTTATCGGAGCATGGAGGCAACACTGGATTTGATAACAAACATTTTTGGAGGGGAGGCGCACTCTCAGATTTAGATTTTGAACAATGGGGTGTGAAACATCTTCAAGTACTGGAGTACATTCCAGTAAGCCTTTAGAAGGACATAGGGTTGTTTTTCTTCAGGAAATAGAGTATATCCCTGTCGGTACACATCAGGTGTCACATCCCTGAAAGAGATGGTAGATTGTCACCCATCCAGATAGCAGATGTGAGCATACTGAGGATTTGCCTCAGTGAGTTCCATTTCATTATCCAAAACCTTAATGATTAATAGCACGGAGAATGGAATTGGGAAACTAAAGTTCAATCTCCAACAGTCTGCGTGCACTTGGCACTGATGCTCTTGTATAAGGCATGAATCCATTTCTCACCTCTCAGGTATGAGCAAATAGCATGGCAGCTGGAGTCTTTTATCCCAGTAATATAGTTCATTTTGTGTATTGGACTAGCTCTATAAGAAGTCACTTAAAACTAAAACAGCAGCAGCATTATTTGATGTGATTGAAGCTCTAGCTTTCATAAAGAGTACATAAAAAATAATAATGCTTGGTAACAATGTAATGATTATAGATATGGGAAGGTTCACCCAGGATTTCTTTGATTACAAATATGTCTTTTATTAAATACTAGCTTAAAAACTGCACCCCATGCAGACTTTTAAGCTAGCTATTTTGGAAAGCTAATTGAGCCTCCAGCCAAAACTAAAGGGACCTCTGGTCCAGCTTAGAAAATGGCAATGATAATTTTGAAGAAATAACTTTGAATTCCTCAATTCACTCCATGGAACTTCAAAGCTACCTCACTTTAACTCTGATTCAGGATATAAGTCCAATTCTGGCCAAAAGTCTGATTTGGGCAGAAATTCCAATTCAGGCTAAAAACTGAGTTCTTCAAATCACAAACTCTGTAGAACTTCAAAACCTTATGCCAGGAAACTTCTCATTTTTACTCTAATTATTTGGCATTTTGAATAAATAAAATTGATTTCCTCAATTCACAAAGTTTTAGTGATATTTTAAACTGAATTTAAAAACAAAAACACTTAAATTCACAAAGTTTTTGTATTAATTTAAACTCAATATAAATTTAAAACTTTTAAAATCACTAATTTTTTTCAGTTATTTTAAAATTTGAATTTTTAATTGTTCCTTCTACATCCAGACACAAATCCCAATGCTGAATGTTCAAGCATCAGATGAACTGCAGATTTTCAATCCTGGGATCGTTCTGATTCCAAAAAGGTATAATATGTCTATGTAAAGCAAGTGTGAACCGAGTCAAAGGGGTTTCAGACACACGGATGGACAGACAGAATTTGCTATTTATTTATTTATTTAGATTCAAATAAAAAAAACTTTTTCCTGTTTGCAGCTTAAATTAAGGGGTGGAAGGAAAATTCATGAATAAAAATAAAAGAATGGTTGGAATCCTAAAAAGAATAATCAACCCAGCCTATCTATTTGAAACTCTTTTTCACAGTGAATTCATAGAATAGAAAAAATATATATTTTACTAATGAGAAAATAAATTAGTAATCAAATAAAATTAAGGTAAAATAATGAAAAGGCAGAAGGAGGGTGGGGGTAACAATTCATAAAAAATTATAAAAATGGAAACAACTTTAAAATATCAAAACAAAAACACATTACTTGAAGTATTTAAATAAAACTGAGAAAGTATTTAACAATTTTACCAATTTCTTTTGTCTTAAGTCCATTTTCTTCTTCTTGCAGATCATAACCTGACCGATGACCACTTCCCATTCTTTCAGACATTCTCTGGCCTGCTCTCCCACTTGACTTCCGGCTACTGTTACCACTGCTGGCTCGATCTGCAATTTTTGTCAAAGAGAAAACAATTTGTGGTAAAAATTTTAACAAGAATTGGATTAAAATGTGTGAAAGTCAAGAATGAATTAAAAATGAATCTTAATGTTCTTGGGATTACACATGCAGAGCTAAAAGATTACATTTTATAGAAACTATTTAAAACAAAATTCTTGCCAAGTAATAATTTATCTTAGTCTTTACATTAAACTTTTCACAATAAACGATTCAAATTTTTTTGTCAATTGTATAAAATTTTTTACAATTTACGTAATTTTTGTTAAAATCATTTAATTCTTATTAATGTAAATAATATTTTAAATTGATATTCACTCTGTTCTTGGTCTGAATAAAATTAAATTAATTCTAAATCTATATTATTATGTCTTTGATTAAACCGGTTTTCAAGCGAAGCAACTTAATTCTGTGACTATCAAGAATGTTAATATAAAACCTTGCCACCAAATAAAAGCTGTTGCTATTCAAAACTAAGGAATTTCTTTGATTAAATCTAACCCCCCACCCCCCAAAAAAAGAAAAAAAAGCAAAAACAAAAACCACTCTAAATTGGTTTAGTATCACAAACAATAATGCCGTTAACAGTTTATTCAATAGGAAATTTTTCTAATATTTTTACTTCAACCATGACTTCTATGAATTCTCTGAAGGTCAATTATTTTCCCTATAGAATGTGTAAGTTTTTCAATAATTCTTTCCCAGAGTCAATGTTTTTCTATCCCGATGCCTTTCACTTTCCCTTTTAATTCTCTCTGAGCTAGTTATCCATATTTTAACTCTTATAATAACCAGTAAAAATGGGAATTGACTTCCATACTTTGTTCCCAAAGAGAGGTATCAAGAGTAATGCTCAGTTCTTGAAATCATTTTTCAAGGACATATTCTATTCTTAAGCATAGTATAACATTTATTACAGAGCAATTAGAGAAGGAAAAGAAACAACCAAGATGAGTTGATATTAATGGCAATGATGAGATTAGCTGTTTCCTTATAAGAAAACATTTGAAATTCACTGGCGGAACAATTAGTATTACTTTTGGTTGAAATTTATAAAATCTTTCTCTTTAAACAGTTTTTGAGGAAAATTGGTTTCTCAAGTCCATTAGCAGTTATTGCTCTTTTTGGTATTGACGGGCGTTTTTTTCCTTGTCTTTTGTTTGGGGTTGTATGGAAAGTCAACATCTTGATTATATCATTATTTTCCCTTTGACTTACATTTTAGTTGTTGCTACTGTTAAAAGTTTTCAAGTAATATAATTTCTGTTATCTGGTACAGTTCTTTGTAATTCTGTAGTGCCAGTCCACAAGATTCAATGAAGGATGGTCCTCTCTAAGACCTACAGGGTTCATTTGCTTAAAGCCATTTTTAATCATTGATCTGTAAAGCAGTTGTATACAGCTAACAAATTTAGATATTTCTGAACAAGTTAGACACTGTGCATTACATCAATATGAAAATCTAGATCTGATAAAGCTAATTAAGAATGTGACTTGAGGATTTCGGTTTCAGTTTGTAGCATCTTATGGTGTTGGACAAAAGTATCCTAAGAACAGGTTATTCTACGTTTCTTTCTATATTAAATTTATTATAAAGGATCCATACACTGATATTTTTTTTTTTAATTCTCTTAATTGTATCCATCATGTGGGACAATCATAGTGATAAGTTCTTGTATGAACTGTTGAAGAAGAGACTGAACAAAATATTTGTAAACCTAAATAAATAATATTGACTTACTGTTATATTTATCTAGCTATCTGTCAACTTGAGTATGGCTTGGGTTATTTTTGGAAAACAACAATACTAGCTGTTTTAGTATCTGAAATCGGACATTATTGGCAATTTCTATTTTTACATTTTCTGACGGTTTCAAAGTGATCTATTTCATTTCTTTAATCTTATTAAATATTTACTGAATTAGAGCTAACTATACAGTATTTGGCTGTACATGGTATATACAATTTTGATGGGATGAATTATAATGGGTAAATTTATGTATTAAGTTGCTCTTTTTGTCTAAAACAAAAACTTGAAGTGTGAACTCCAAACAAGGTTAAACAACTCTCATAAGAAAACCATGACAAAATATCTGCAATGTAATTCTATATATGTCACAGAATGTCATTGAAATCTTGCACTCTTCTAGTGAATCAGGTGAGTGAGCATGAAGACTGTAATCAAGTCATCCAAACTAAACATTTGTGGGTGTGAAATGTCATAATTAATATAGGTTGGAAGACAGGACCTTAAGAAAAAACAAAGTTTGATGCAAGAAAATTATTATCAACCAACACTCGAAAATAAGCAAATGATGAATGCATGTCACAGTGCTTTCTAAAATAATATTTCTTAAAACATTTTAGGGGGAAAATAGAGAAAACCTAATGCAATAATTATTCAACTGAATTGAAAGATACAAATTTATGGCAAATAAAAGATACGGATATCATGAAAAGTTTGAATTTAATTTATTGACTTGTATATTTCAGAAGATAAAACCCTCATATGAGACATTATATGCTCTGATATTACTTTCAGTATAAACATAAACAAATATCTGTATATTTCATATGCCATTTATATTTACAAGCTATTTTTTGTGATGCCTGTAACATTTTGCTGTACTAGAGTTGGTTCCATTGTTCTGGTGTGATACCAGGTTGTACTATCTTTTCAAGGACAATGGTGAACTGTTACAAGATGAGGAGGTGAAAAAAAAAAGAAACAATAGAGTACAACAATAGCTGAAAAAAATATAGTTAAAAACTCACCTGTAAAAAATCTTTAAAATAGTAAGAATGTGCTGTCATTTTTGAGAGAATGAGTAAACTATAAACTTGTGCTGAATAGTCATCAGACCTGATCCATTTCTTAAAATGTGATCAAATTAACAAGCATCAAAACATCTTTGGGGAAGAACTTTTAATACTAAGCTCATATGTGTACTTTTTTATTTTTAGAAATAAACCTTAACAACGCTAAATATGATTTATAAATTAATTAAACAATTCCAAAAGAATTGAATAATTTCAAAAGATAGCAACATAGATAAAAGCTGTACAAATCAAATTCTATAAAGTA
This sequence comes from Acanthosepion lycidas, assembly GCA_963932145.1. Classification (NCBI taxonomy): domain Eukaryota; kingdom Metazoa; phylum Mollusca; class Cephalopoda; order Sepiida; family Sepiidae; genus Acanthosepion; species Acanthosepion lycidas. The sequence continues at coordinate 81,560,886 of OZ010585.1, read as the reverse complement.
AATGTCAAATAAGTTTATACATCAAAATCTTATTCAAATGATATTCCACAAATTCTTCAAACGCAATCAAAACACTGGATGGAAAGCAACAATATTGGACTTTCATTTTTTTTTTTTTAACTTTCAAGAGCAGCTATGGGTAACAAGGTCAAATTTCACCTCAACTTGTTTCCTAGTATAAGCCTATAGACTTATCTCTCTATATTCGATGTACCTTCAGGACACATGTGATTATGGTTCTCAGCAATATTTTCTCCTTTCCAACCCTTCTTTGACTTAGTGGTATTTGTATCTCCATCCATTTACTCAAACTTACTAATTAAATTACATGCTACTTTATTCAACCGGACATAGTATTTGTATTCACATTTGATGTTTTGATTTATTTGCTTATTGTCCTGTTAGTGTCAGGCCACCTAATTATTCTAATACACTCAGCTCCTCAACAAGACAATTGTCTGTTAACTCCTCATTGTTCTATGTGCTTATCTTCACGACTGAGCTAGTGAACATTAGGAATTGTCCAAATTATTTTTATCTATAAACAATTTTAGCTTTCAATCAAGAGTGATATACCTTTATACCTAAGTTTGAAATTAATTCTTTATCAGTTGAAAAAATATACAAAATTTAATCTGCTTCAAATTGACACAAACATGAAAAAATATCACAGAAGCACACCATTAAATGGAACTTTGTTTTCCTATTTTTCATAAAATTCCTGAACAAAAATGCTAAATAACTTCAACTAGAAATTTTGTTTGCCTACATTAAAATGTTATACTTAGAGAATTTATGTAAATCTCAAAAGATGAGAAGCATCTAGATATGTATATATAAGGACATCATTTTATTTATCATTTATAAACAATAATATTTGATCTTTGTGCTTGAGTAACACTAGGTCAGATCGTCATTCATAATATGACAATGTTTATGTTTTTGTTTTTATTTAATCACTTCACCCCAAGCAAGGAGATAATGCCACTAACAGACAGGGAGTTAATGAGAGTAAAAGGAAATAAGATGTTAGTGAGACGTACAATAAAAGAACAGAATTCAGAAAGATAGAAGATAGTAATTGATGTAGCATTTCAATTTTTATTTTTAAATACAACTTATAGTTACATCTAGCTTGTTCAACAGTAACATGATGAGACTTAGTTGCAAATCTTTAATTCATGTGGCCAAGGTACCAAGAGGAAAGCTTGTTAGAACAATTGCCATGAAAATATTTATAGATGGAAGGAAGCCAAGCCATAGAGGTGGGAAAGTGACTGAAGTCGAGATGCCAGGCCAGGACCAATAACATTACAGACCTTTCTTTGGATATTGTCAAGAATCTTGAGATATATAATAGGAGCACCAGACCAGATAAGGCAGCAGTATTTAATGCACAAATGATGGAATATTTATAAATGTGCTTGATGAATTCTGGCAAGGAAAATTGTCTTGTACAAATTAGCTACCAGTTTTTCCAGCAATGTGCAAATTTTCAAAGCATAAGAAAAAACATGACTCACCACTGCCTGCACTTCCATCTCGACTTTCATGATGACGTCCACTGCCCCTGCGGGAGCCACTGTTAACTCTCTACAACAAAATATTTAAAAATTAGTCTTGTAGATTAAACAATAGCAGAAATTGTTACATATTTCCTTAATTTTAGTTGAAATTATGTGTTCAAAATGAACATGAGATTTATAGGTATTAATTGATACTATCAAGTAAAAAGCTGAGATATGTATATCAAATACAATCATGAAAAGACATTTTCTTTAATTGAAGTTAATACAGAGTGGAATGGGTATTTGAGGACACAAGTATTTTATTTCTCTTAGATCTGTCCAGACACTCCTGCCCACATGATAAAATGTTAATACTAGAAATGAAAAGACATTGTTGCACTATGTGCAGAACTTAGTGTTTTTGAAATTGCTAACTTTTTAAATTTTTTTGTACACAATGTTCAAATGAAATTGAAAACCTCTGGCAGGAAAGTTTTAACTGCATCAAATTGAAAACCTTCTAAATGTTTGGGAACTATAAGGACACCACAATCCATTCAACAAATTCAAAACATTATCTATGATGATCCCAGAAAATCAATGAGCATCATTGCCAAAGAACTTCAGGTGTCAGAGTGGACTGTCAGAACTGTAATGCATGAGGACATTTAATACAAGTTTTATGTACTGAAAGAGGCAAGTTCATGCCTGCAAAAACACAAGAAAATCATTTGATCTGTGGAAAGTGGTTACTTAAGAAACATATGCTTTAGTTTTTATTTCTGATGTGAAAAACTTCTCCCAAAACCAAAAGTTTAGCATCTGAAAGGGGACAGATGACTAAGTGCAGATCCTTCTGATGAATTCAGAATGATGCACATAAAGTTTCCAGCAATTGTGAGGGTTTTAAGAGTGGTTATTAATGAAGAACATGTCATGTCACCTCACATGTTTCCCCAGGATCTGAAAATTAATGTTGCTGGATATGTTAGGGTTCTAGAGACAATTGGTAAGCTCTGGAAGTCTATACTTGTTACTACAAGACCTAGCACCTTCTTACAAAGCTCACATAAGCCAAGAACAGATGTCAGACAACCTTTATGATCATGTCACATTAAATTTGTGGCCTCTAAACATGCAAGATTAAAAATTCCATGGACTATTACTACATTTGTAGCATTGTTGAAAGGGAGTCTAATCAATGTCTTGACCATATCTTCACTGGAGACCGCCATTGTCCAGGTGATGTCCAAAATTAATAAGGACTACTTAATATAGGCATATCAATAATTCCAGTCCCATATTGAGGCATTGAAACGGAAGGTGGATTCATAGAATAATCTTTTAAGGAATCTTAGTGAAAACGTGTGCACAAGTTTTTATTAAAATACATTTGGTTTTAGCTAGTTTAGAGTTGTTTATTAAATTATGCTGTCAAATACCTCTTTAACCTTGTAGGTAATGTTCATTTATTGTTTTATAGATTTTCATTATTTCTGTAAAAAAAATCTTTTATATTCGGCTGATGCAAAAGTTTCCAGCCTTTTTGATAAAATCTTGTATTCATATAAATTCAAAGCATCCTTATCCAGTGATCAAAATATGTTTCCTGGATTCCTCTGACCTTAGCATCACCTGGTCAGCTTAATTTGTGTATTCTAGATTAAAATAATGATTCCACATTTGAATTGATCAAATTCCTTGAGTAATTTCTCAATATCTTAAACTTGTTAGAATTGTTGATCAGACAAGGAATGTTGCATGGCACACAACAAGTGACAGTCTGAAAGAGAAAGATAGTAGAGAATAAATTGAGAATAATTTTCTGCATGATATTTGCAATATGACTACAGGCAAATGTCATGAAGCAAAATTAAGAGGTAACTAAAAAATGGTCTTTTCCAATGCATCATTCAACTGAGATGCTTGCTTATTGTAAAGTTCCAGCAATGCATAAATAAAGAATTCTCTTTGAATCCTATCAAACACACAAAAAGAATTTGTTTCCTTTAATAGATTCCATTATGTTGGGATGATGACAACTGTTGTGAATCTAGCCACAATTTTTTAAATTTCCTAATAAATCCATTTTCATTGCCACTTGTCCAAAAAATTAAAGTTTTTCTGTGTTGAACCAAAAAAGAGAGAGAAACAAACATTTAAATGCTGAATAACATCACTTTCTCTAAGTCCACGTGGAACCCATTTCTCTAATATCTGTATTATTTTTCTAAGGCTTAAGGAGGGGTGCTGAAAAGCTCATGGCTTCACCTACTTTCCAAAATTTGACTAAATCAGCAAAAATCATTAGATTTCAAGTTCCGATATTTTACAGTGCATTTTCTATAAAGGAGTTGAAATTTTAATTTTTTAAAAAATGTTGTGCACCCTTTGTACATGCTTGCACCTATTGCCTTATTATCCTTATTCTTCACTCATCTATTGCCTAGATTCTGTCTGTTCACATTAAACCATGTGGAATATACATCGTATATTCACTCATGGTTTTTATTGAGATAAAGTAAAATTATAACTTTTTATAAACAATTCTTAAGTAGTAAACAATATGCACAAACAGTAAATAGCTGAATAAAGTGTAAAGATACTTCTGAGATTTCTATAATATTATAGTAAATACAGAGCTAGGAAATTTTACATTAATTTAACATTTCAAATTTTATCCTAATTTTATTTAAACTCTAATGAGAAAAGCACTTGTAATCATTGACAGGAAAAGATTCAATAATATTTGATTAATCAGTGTTGTCTGCATTTTAAATGCATTAAAAATGTTTGGACTGAAAATGGTATGAAATCTTTAAAAGCAGGTGGCTAAAGAAATATTTCTACCTGAATTTCTTCTCTTGGATGGAAAATATTCTTGGGGAAAAACAAATATGCAGGACCATTATTGTTACAATATGAAATATGAGGCTAATCTGGGATTAGAAAAAAGACAAATAGTATCAACTGATAAAGATTTGAAATTCAGGGGTCAAAGGTGAAGTATTTTTACAAAGGAAATTCAATTTAACAATAATGAGAAACAGGATGGATGCATTTTAAGGCCTTCTGTCATAGTTTATAGTTCATCCATTCAGTCTAATAAATGCCTGTACTTACCTGTTCTCTGAGTTCTTTGGCTTTCTCGGCTTTCTTTAATTTTGTGGCATATTCTTGTGCTTCTTTCAAACCTAAATCTGCACAGATCTTGGCCAAAAACTTGAGACCTGACAGGAATGTAGAATCACTAATTAACACATGACAAAACTTTTACTTAATTTGCTGCACGTAAACATGTGTAGATAGAAAAGCCAATGAAATTACATAACATTTAAAGTCATTTCAAGTTGCAATCTTTTACATTTAGTGCTTTGCAGTAGTAAAATTTTTTTTGATATTTTCCATCACTTTTAATAAGAGCAGTTTGGATATTTCACATTATTTATTCAAGGGTAAATTGATAAGCAAAATCTCTAATCTAATAAAACAAGTTCTAGACTTGATAGAATAATGAAATAGGGATTAAAATAAAGTCAATTTATTTCTTTTCAAAATTATGAGAGTGGATAGAGAAGGTCTCCAATCTTATAAAAACAAGTTTTAGATCAGACAGAATAATGAAACTGGTATCAAAATGAAGTCAATTTATTTGTATTCAAAATTACGAGGGTAAGTAAGTAAGTTCTCCAATCCTATAAAACAAGTTTCAACTCAGATTGAATAATAAAACTGGTATTAAAAAAATTATTGAAGTTAATTTATTTCTATTCAAAACTTCCTGTTTATTTTTCAATATAATTTTCCAGTCTTGGGTATGATAATAAACTACATCTGGTAGTTAGGCCTATAATAGGGAGATTGGAGATTTTGAAGATTGTGGAACCACCTCTTAATTGTTGTTATTCCCAGGTCTATCCTGATCCAGCTTGGTAGCACCTGTTAGGGTCCCAGCTATGGGCAAATAGTGAATACCCCAAACAAAAACAAAACACCATGAAAGTATGAAATACATTTTTATAGTAAAAATACCAACAATACATTTTTATATAAAAAAATGGCCAACAATACATATTTATAGTAAAATGACCAACTATATATATATATATATATATATATATATATATATATATATATATAATGGACTCTCCCGTCGTTTTTGACATATGAGGATCTGACAACTTAAACAATTCAGTTATAAAATTTTGTACAATAATCTTAAGTGACACTTAAGACCTGCTAAAGGAGGCTGCATATAGATAAAGAGTAAGAATTGTGGGAAGAGATCACCATTAGATTGGCTGAACTTTTAGATCTTGCTCTTGCTTCTTGAAGATGATTCAAACAAGCTGATTAAAAAAACTGCAGAGTCTACTAAAACACGTTGATCCCCATTCTACCTGCTCCAAGCGCTTGAGGGTGTTATGAGGTATATTGACAGCTGACAAGTTGCTTTTCAGCTTGTTTTTGTATCTTAGCCATGGGCATCCTACATTCCTGTAGCCCTGATCTAACTGGCTGTACATAAGATCTTGGGTATCCTGTCATCAGACATTTTGAAGACGTGACCAGTCCACCGTAATTGAGACTGTATGAGAAAAGTCTTGATTCCTTCAATATTACATTTTATAGCAGAATTACCAACAATACATTTTATCTGTAGTTGAAGTCATAAAATTGTGTTCAAAATATTTAAATTTCACCATTAAATAACCTATAGAGGTGTCGATATGCTGCTAAACATAATCAACCAAAATATAACTTTCAACATATAGTGCTAAGCATTTCCACAATTGTCCACTTTTTTTATTCAATCCATGAAGAAATTTGCTGGTTTACTTTTGATCCAATTAAAAACAAAAGCAACTTCACGACACCATACAACAGCAACTTTATAACACACAACACTACACAAGAGAAACTTCAGCCTTCATACATAAAGTGCAACAATCTAAATAAATTATCAAAAACAGATTATAGTCTCCAAATTCTCAAAGAATAAAAAAACCCAACTTACATTCAATATTTTCTGGAAATCTTTGCTGGACTTTCTTGTATGTTTCCAAAGCTTGCTGATAATTGCCACTGCGTCGATAACAACTTGCCACCATCAGCTGCCATTTACTCACATTAGGTCTGCATAGTAATGCAAATTTTACAATTCTCTCTTGCTCAATTTCTGAAAGCTTATGTATTAGCTCTAAAAAAGTTATACTAATTCATAAGATTAATCTCATAAACTATTGATAGAGAAAATATGTATGGAAAAATGATATGCGACAAAAACTAACCGAAGGGAGTAATGGATTGATATGAACATTTTTTTTACTCATTGATATGTCACTTTATTCCTTTGATTTTACATTTTGTTTTTTTAAACAAATATCCTTTTTTTTTTTTTTTTTTTTTTTTTTTTTTAATAAGCTATCTTTTCCTGTAGTAAATATTCTTAGATTTTCTGAATACTGCTACAATTGTCCTAATTTGCATTTATGGAAATAAATAACACTATTCAGGCCATGTTTAAGCCTAGAATAAAAAGAAATTATTTTCAAATCATTTTTTGGATTTTGGATATTTTAATGTTGGAGTTTTGAATAATCAAAAGATTTCCTTCTCAAAAACTAACAAAATGACCAACATCAGAATTTTTTTTGAAAGATTTTTCAGCATCATTATATAATTTTTATTTGACATCAATGTTTTCTCTTTACATTCTTCATTGATTCAGAATTAAGTAGCTTCACAAGAAAATCAGTTTAATTTAATCATAGTAATATAATTGTTAACTTCATGAACAATGAAATAAATACATTTTGATACAACTGATGCAAAAGAACTTTATATCTGTAAATATAAATATCATCATTTCAGAACAAAAGAAAAAGTCTTCAGTTACATTTTGAGATTCTAACATCATTATACAGATTTTTTTTTTTTTTTACTTCATTTGGATTAAGTTTTTTATCATTTTTTTTATATTATAGAAAAGTGTTCTAATAAAGCCAGTTTGAAGAAGATAAGAAATAAAAAGAAAATTCAATTTATTTTTTTGAAAACCAGAGCAAACACCTGATTCAAGAAGAATTGATATGATTGGGCAATAATATTTAAACAATGAGGTTTCGATATATTATAAGGACATGGCAAATTTTTCTTATATTGATCAGATCTTGGGAAGTGGGTTAGGCTGAGAACTTATCAGTATCCACATCATACTGGCATAAAAATATCATTCAAACTTGGAATAATTCAGAATAAGCCTTTAAAACAATAAGAAAAGTTATTGTCTTTGTTTGGCAATAAATGCTGCACAGTTTTATGACTAATGAAAAAAAGATTTGCAACAACTGAGATATGCTTCTTGTAACAAACATTGAGAACACTATGGATTGATTGTGTGACAAATAAGGAAATATTAAGGGAAATAGATACTACAAAGAAATTGTTGTCAATATTCAGAAAGAGTTGACATTTTTGGGACACATAATAAGGAAAGGAGGCTTGGAGAACTTAACATTCACAGGGCACATTGAAGACAACAGAAGTAGAGGAAAGCAGATGAAAAACTTGACAAGTTTGAGAAACAAATGAAAAGGAAACAAATTCCAGATAGAGAAAGATGGAGATAAAAGGGACAGGAAACTGTGGAGAGCCATAACTGTCAACATCCTAAAGGGATATAGCAGACAGAAAGAGAAAGACCTTTTTGACAAGTTTTAGTAAATGAATGGAGGAACAAGTGCTACAGATACAAAGAGGGGCTATGAAAGTATTGCTGAGAACAACAAAAGACAGGAAGCTGTAGAGAATCATGATCACTAACATCCTGAAGGGATATAGCAGATAGAGCGAGAGAGAGAAAATGACAAGTTAGAACAAATGTATGTAAAAAAAAGGGGGGGGTGGGGAGTGATAAAGGGGCAAGTATTGTTGAAAGTAGCAGAAGACAGGAGGAGGTGGAGAGACATGATCACTAACACCTTAAAGAGAGATCATTCTTACAAAATTCAAATGTAGAAAAGAATTCTGTAAATTATTTCTTCCTCTCTTCCAATGCTTTTCACTCAGTAAGAGACAATGCAAGAGGAAAACCATGAGATTTTTGTTCTTATGAAGGTGAATAAGCAAACTGAGTCGAGGCAGAAGGTGAACAGATGAAAAAGAGGAAGGAGCTGGAGAGTGGGGGGAGGGTGTTAGCAATGTAGTATCCTTCCCCTACTACACCAATGTGCAGACAAAGAGCAGGTGCGTAAAATGTGCGAATTATGTGTGAAATAGCATCCTGGTCTCTTGACCTCTCTCTCAATTTGCCTCTCTGCAACAGAAGAAATTCAGTAAATAGAAAAGAAAAGTGATAATCCACTTGTGTGCTACAGCAAAAATGACAGCTAATCATTGTTGATTGCAGAAAAAAAAAAAAAAAAAGAAATTCTCGAGGGTGGATAGCAAATGAAACAAAACAAATGGCAAGCATAACAATAAATTATATAATCTCCTCAGTGATTTGCAATGACAACTCTTTTATTGTTAGACATTTTTTTTGTAGTTAAATTCAAAGTGCAGAGTGAAATAAATCTACAGCCTGAAGCAGTTATCCACTACAAAGATCAAAAAAACAATGTGTCTTTCCAATCCTACAAAAATCTTTTCAGTAGATTATGTGTACTATTTTTTTCCTTCTCAAAATTTCTTTTCATTATTCTCTCGTGCAAGTAGAAAGCAGCTGTCTTTTAAAAATATCTGGGAATTAAAAAAATATTTAAATGATTTTGTATTTTTTAATTAGTTATCAATGTGACTAATATGTAAATTATAGTAGAACAAATAGTTTTAAGGATTTTGACTTTTATTTATTTTATAAATATGAAAGCAATTGAGTTTTTCTTTATATTTGATTAAATGATCTTACTATTTCATTTAAAAAAATAGTTTGGACAATAAGTATTGTATAATGATATTATAAATATATTAAATTAAAATAATACTACTCTTTTAATTCTTAGACATGGAAAAATATTAAAATACATAAATGACAAAAGAAACTCAAGAATAAAAATAAAAATTTACTTGTTGATAATAAAGAAAATATATTGAATTTGCTTGTGATTAATAAAGTAATATATTGAATTTGTTAATATTTTCATGTTCATTAACTACAAGGATGTTTCTCAGAATCACTTTCAGGTTCAAAAGTTATCTTATAACTAAGCAGACATGAAAGAAGACTATTGAGTGTGTGTGTGTGTGTGTGTGCGGGGGGGGGGTAGAATAAGAAAAAAAAAAGATTGATTAAAACTGTTAAGAATATACATTAGGTATGTGCAAAAATTCCCAGTGCTCTTATTTGAAAACTAGAAATTGAATACACATTTAACTGTTTGTTTTTTATGGAAATTTTTGCAAACATCTAACAGTAATAATAATACTAAGGAGTGTTACCCTTGGCAGGTTACATAATGAATAAGTGAACAGATAAATGATTCATGCAATGATTTGTGGGCACCTTGACATGGTGTAATGGTTGTATTGCTAGAAAAGTTACAATTGAATAGTGAGTTTGATCCTTAATTGATGCCCCATTCAGCCATTTTATGGGCACCTTGATATGATATAATGGTTAGCAAGCTTGTCTTGCTAGAACAGTTACAAATGAATAGTGAGTTTGACCCTCACTGGAAGCCCTATACTTTTGGCCTTGTGCCACATCTAAACTACACTTAGAAAATCATCATGCAATGATTTGTGTAACATAGCCTGGAAAAAATCAGTAAAATATTGGCCGATTCAAACCACTCCCCTTGACACATAACTAAATAGAACTACATCAAAATAACCTATGTTATGCTTACTTACATGATAAGTGGTTTTAACATCTGAGAAACCTGTTTTTTTTGGAGGTAGGTAATCAAAGCAGAATTTCGTAATCTCATACATTTAACTATGCTTTGTTACTGAAAAAAATAAAATTCTATGAGAATAATGGAAATTCTACAAGATTTGATGACGGTAGCTGCTGCTTCTTCAGTCTTAGTCAATTATGAGAAGTTCTTTTCTTTTAATGAATAACATGGTATTCTTCTTCAGCAAATGGGCAATCACCACTCTCCACAACTTCCTATCATTTGTAGCTCTAAGCAATGTTTATCTCCTCAATATTATTTCCTGTTATGTCATTTACACAAACTTTCCTTACTGATTCCCTCTTCTTCTCTTGCTTTCAATAAGTCCTATGAGTATTAAATTCTCCAAGCCTTCTTTTCTCATTATGAGTCCCAATAATTTCAACTTTCTCCTTGATTTTAAGTACAAGTGTCTTTTTTTGTTCCCATTGTCCTTAAAACTTCCTATTTGCTGATATGATTTGTCCATGGTATTGTTAGCATCCTTCTGACAAACCACATCTCTGTTGCTTCAAGTCTCTGTGAGGAAATTGTCCAGCATTCACTGCCATATAGGAAATTGATAATACATAGTAGTTCAGCAATCATTTCTTTGTTTCTAATATTTTGTCTTTCTTAATCCTTAGTGGTTAGCTTTTGAAAGGAAGCTTTCATTATTCCAATGTGGCTTCAGACTCAAATTGACAAGAACAGATCAGAGTAGATGTTAAGCTTAATTATAATATTTAAATTCTCAAATACAAATTTTGTACTAACAAGACACTGATAAATTGGATGACATTCTACTTAAATCATAATTATAAATGATGCTAAATCTCCTAAGAAATCAACATATTGTATTATTAACATTCTCAATAATGATAGATATGACAATATAAACACACACAAGTACCAAAAGATTAAAAGACAGCAGTACACAGGGTTGATTCAACTTATCCCACTTGTAAAAATCAACTCAATCTGATTATAGATTATGCATATGATGTAATAGGTAAAAAGAGGTAGCACAGCTGTGACAGCCATGGGTGTAGATAGGACTAAATGCTATTTTGAAGTGGAAATTACTTAAAGTTTTTAAATTCCAAGTACAGCCTCGCTTTTAGCAAGTGTAAACTAGGAATATATGAATTCTAGACAGACATCAGCAGCACAAGAAAATCATGGATTCCCACAGGAAATGAACAGGGATGGTAACTGCCAACAAAGAGGACCATTGCATCAAATTATAATCTAATTCAATGCTGGTGTCTCTCAACACAGTACCCTCCATTCCATGTAGTTTCATAGTCACTGACCATCTAGGGTACCATTATTGACACCATCATATTGGTTATTTAATCTCATATTTGCACCAGAGAACATTGCCGGAAATATGATTTGATTGACCATATGTTATATGGCACCAATCTTTTACAGAACAACTCTGGAAAATGTGCATAAGGGTATATCAAAGCACATCTGCATAGGCATATCTATGCACTTAATTGAATGGTATAAATTCTATGCCATGTCACAGAGCTGTGTTAACTCAGATGAAGGGTGGAGCTACACATTATTAAATAACTGTAAGCTTTTGGTACTTCAGTTCATCATGCAAACATTGGGAAATGCCAACCCCAAAAATCAATGAAAATAAGATCTTTCAATTTAAAAATATTGTATTCTTTCATTGTGTGCAAAAAACTTCATAGTTAAGAAATATGTAGAAACCTAAATTGAAAACTAAGTATTTTCAAAGAAAGTATCTGTTTTTCATCACTACCTTGACTTTGAAAGCTATTTTATACAGCAAGGCTTTTGCACTGATTACCATTTGACTTCTTGTATCCCAGATTGTCTTCATTACTTCTTTCAGAGGATGAGATTTGTAGTGGGGACTTGTATTTGGTGTATTCTTTCTTAATATTCTACAGATTCTCTATCAGATTGAAATTCAGTAAGTTAGGTGGCCATTCTTGAACAAACTTCATACCATGATACTGAAGCCATTTTATTTTACACATGTAGTCATATGGTATAGAGTCCTTGTCCAAATGTATAAAAATGGTGCTGTTTTTTATCTACATGAATGGCAGCAGATGCAACTCCATGACAATCAACTTTCTGAATTCAATGTGCTTTTTGGCAGCAGAAAATATAATCTTTATTAAGTGCCATCAAATGATGTGCCTTCTGATTGTGACATGAGAATAATGTTTAATTGTGGTTTTTATGACCCACTGACTGGTTGGGTACAATTTTCATAGCACATGCATAATAGATTGTTTATCAGCCCACATTATCTCATGCCAATCCTTCATTCTGTTACAGAATTTCTTCTCATTTAACAAATTATTTTTTTTTATCATCAATCATTCATATAAAGTTCTACAAGCCTTCAGGCTATGATCCTTTTTTCAAAATATGATTCACTGTAACAGATGAAACAGTTGTGTTGAGAAATGAGTTAAGTGATGATTCTCTTCTCATTCACCTTTTGGTGAACACTTTATTTACTTTTGCAAGTCAATCTGAATACTTCCCGATTGTAAAATTTACTTTAGTTGTATAATCAACTACAGATTTTTGAACAGCAGATGTTCTCATCTTTCATTGATAACATATTTCAGTTTGACTCTTGTCAGCACATTTCAATTCAATAACTGCTTGACCACCAGAGTTGTTAGAAATTTCTCATTCTTGATGTAATATTAATGGAAGTAAGTTCACAAAAATGTAAAATAAACAGATTTATGAATTAATGTGGAACTCTTCAATAAAAAGGATAGAGAAAAAAAATGAAACTATTATAACTCTTGGTAATTTATAATAAAAATTTGTAATAATGCAACATAATTATCTGGGGTTTCCAAAATTTTGTAAGATTATATATATATATATATATAATTTATACAAATATAAAATTTGTCACTTAACTGATTGATGTTATTTTCAGCATCTCTTCTAGAATTTTGTAGATGGGACCTCCAGCTATCACTCCATCTACTCCTCAGTAGATACCAGCAATTGACTGTTTATTTTCTCATTTTTTTTTTTTTGTCACTTTTATATAGAGTTAAAAAATAATTTATACACTTTTCATTGACACAAAGTTGATTTTTTTCTTTGTCTTTCATTATGTGTGTGTTGTTATGGTAAACAAATAAACTGTTCACAACTTATTTCCCAGCTTTCTTAAATGATATCCACTTGTCAGGGGATTAGATAGTTAAATTGAATTTACTTACAGATATCCTATATATCTTACAGATGTTACATTATTTTTTAAAAGACAGTAATTTATAAAGTCAACCTATTTAAAATCTGTTCTTTTTTGTAAAGATGTAATCTAATTTGAAATGGTTTGTTTATGTGCATTCGATAATTTTTATATAATCAAAATATTTCTATTGTGCACAGGGCTGTATGTAAAGAAAGTTTTAAGTGATTAAATTCTAATTAAATTGTTAATATAGTAAAGGGTTCTAACTATTTATAGTTCATTGGATATTAGATATAAATGGTTTGTCTAGGTATTTGTTAAGGATTTTTATTATATTTAAATTATTGTAATATTTAAAATAATAACTGGTCTGATATAAGTACAATTACCGTTTATATTATTGGGTAATTTTTTTTCCAGGATAGTAAGTTTGAACATTTTATTTTATTTCATATTAATTATCTATTTCTTAATGTTGAGCACTTTATTTACAAAGACTGATCACCTTAAAAGCATTATCTTTCAGATCAACTTTCTTTTTTTTTTTTGGTGTGGTAAAACACAATCTTTGTTTTTTGTTTTTTATATTTTATATATAGATATATATATATATAGAGAGAGAGAGAGGGAGAGAGATTGGGTGGACTATGTGGGTGAGAGATCTTGTATAAAAATATGTAGTACCTTTAAGATATCTGCATAATGCTCTAATTGTCTCCAAGAATTTATTGAAATGTTGAAATGTTATAAACAGAATGAAAAAAATCTTACTCACTGTACAATGGCTGCTCGTTCAAAATAATGCACTGCTTTCTCTGGAAATTGTGATTCAATGTAGTAAACCCCGAGCCACTCAATTACAGGAATGTTGGACGGAAAGTAACGATAAGACTGAAGAGAAAAAAAGACAGTGAAGCACATAGAGAATTAAGAAGCATTGGAAAAACAGATATGGAGTAGTGAGATCAATCCTAATTAGAATTGTTTTATCATTCAATACTATATAAACATTATAAATGATAACAATTTTTATTTCCATAACTTATCAGACACTTATGGTCATAGTTTAATGGTCTACAATTAGACTGAGGTTCACATAGTCTGCCTTCTAACCTTACCAACTGAACAATGAATTTGATGATTAAAATTAGAGATAAAAGTCCTTTGTGCTCCATCAAATACAGTTGATTCCATAAAGGAATTTATAATTTTATAATTACTTATACTTATAACAACTTTGATTCCATCAATATGAGTTATTAAGACACAAAAATGAGGAAAGAAGCATTTGGATACCTTACTAAATATTTAATATACTTTCAATGCTTTTAAGTTTACTTTAAATTTACAAGCAATGAATATTGATAAAAAGTTAACAGTTTCAAAGAAAAAGATATGTATTTTCAAACATAAAATGTAGAATAAAATATTTATAAACAAAAACAATGATGGAAAACAGTATTCAAACAATATGGATTTTATATTTTTATACTTAGCTGCAAAACTCTGGTTTACAATTGGAGACTGTTTTTTAACATTTCATAAACCCCTTTCCAATATTTTGTTCTGAAAACTTGGCCCACTCTACTTTGCAAACAAATTTCAAATAATTAATATTCCTGGAGTCTCTCAAATAAATTCATTCTTTCAAGCTTTAACATTTTAATTGGATTCAAGTCAGAAAATTGATTTGACCACTGAAACAACTCTACATTGTTATGAAGAAACCAATTGTGAGTTAATTGGACTGAACATTTCAGATTGTTATGTTGAAAGATCCAATTGTTATACCAAAGAGAACAAATTACTTTCCAAAATACTTTATATTGCTCTATACATGACTGCTTCATTGAAATATTCCCCCATACCACTGAAAGGGAAACACCTCCAAATCATGATACTTTTTACCTCCATGCTTTACTAAGAGGATGGTGTGTTTAGGTTTCTCTAAATGCTCATGAGTAAACTTTATCCAAGAATCTGTTTTGTATTTTTTTTCCCAACAAATGTGTTTTCCTGTAGAGTAAAAAAGTATGTCAAACCATTCCTGTGCAGTTCATTACAAATAGTTCTATAGGTAATTAATGTTCCATCTGCTCTTACATCATCTTTTTTACTACCACTGGATTCATTTTGACTTTTTTCTTCTTAGCATTTTGCGAGCTGGGGCATTCCCATGAAAAGATTTTGTGGAGCACCAACTCAGAAAGGTTTTTGATTATGTCAAATTTCTTTCACTTTAGCATAATCAATATTTACCATTTTGACAATAATCCAGGGGCTCAAATATTCAATATATTTCTTAATGGTGCCATTTTTTTGTTTGAGTGAATACTCTTTTACTTTAATCATGGCAATCTCATTACAAGAAGATGAAGTAGTGAATGACAATCAAGATGGTATCATGCTCTTGTAAAGTATTGCTAAAAGATTCCAAAACTTTCTAAGCAAAAACATCTACAGCTGCATTCCTTCTTAAATAACATTTTATAATAGATTTTTATTAGCACTTGAATACAATTTTCTACCATTACATATTTCTTTTATATTATATTCTACATTCTCTCTGAAAATATGTATTTGCTCCTTAGTAAATGTCGATCAATTTTCTATCAAAATATATTGTCTGTGTAAATTTAAAGTAAATATAAGCATCAGAAATCTATAGAATAAATATTTAGCAAATGCCCAAATACTTCTTCCCCCCCTCACTATATGATTACAACTTTTCTGGTTTGGAAATAAGACATTTTAGCTTTCATTAAGGCAGGTTACCTTAAATCAAACACCATCTTGATATATGTAAATAACCACAGCAGCTCCATAGATAAAATCAAGACATCTTTGACTTGATAGAAGGTAGACAAACTAGGTTATTTGTCAAAACAATCTGGGTGCATTTGTGCTACATAGGAATAAAGTGTCACTGCCAACACTGGAGTTTGAACACAGATGATCCCATTTTGAATAAGTAGATCATGTGATGGTAAAGGAAATGTATATATGGGAATTAGCGTGGGATCTAAGGGATCACTATATGGATTACTATTCAGATTACTATTTCGTGCTTACTTTACGAGCAAGTATCATTGAGTAAGTACTGTCAGTGTGAGTGTTATTCAAAGGCACCTGACATCTGTATTGTTCAATAACGTTACTATAGCTGTATCGGCAAGTCTGTACTTCAACGAGCATTACAAAAGTGGCAATGAGTCTTTGTTGACATCACAAAAGTGACGACAAGGATTCATTGAACTTACACGAGGATTCCTTCAACTTACATGAGGATATGTTCAATTTACACAAGGAAAAAATTAATCTGCAAAATATTCAGCAGAGTACAACGGAATGGAAGAATTAAAAGCTATCATGATTCAAATGTTGCAGCAACAAAAACTACAATAAGAAGAACAATTGTAGCAACAAAAACAACAACATGAACAGTAATTACAACAACAACAGAAGTTTTTTGAGTTGTTTACCAAAACCATGGAAGGAAAAACTTCAGATTCATTCACTCCAGATCCCATTGCTAATTCAATCAGTAAATTTTTATACAATCCAGACGAAGGGATAAATTTTCCAGTTTATTATAGAAGATATGAATGAATTAACTCCTGATTTATTTAAATGCCTGATATTCGTACAGGGTTTAACTTCTAATAAGGACGTGGAGATAAGATCCAGGATACTTGCTAAATTAGAAATGGATTCCAAATTAACTATCCAGAAAATAGCGGAAGAATGTCAACGCTTTTTGAATTTGAAAGTTGATACTGCAAGGATTGAGGAAAAAGACAATTCACAAGTACATAGTGTCCGACCATTTAAGAGAAAAACTACAAATGTTTTTCAACTGCTAAGAGAACAGTAAAAAAAGACTATAAACCCTCTTCAATATCTAATACTTGTGATGGTTATGAAGATAAGAATTTTAAAAGTTATTGTTTCTTTAAGAACAAAAAAATGTTATGAATGTGTGAGATTAGGACACAAAGTGTTGCAGATACAAAAAAAAAAATGAAGTAAAACTAAAACTTATGTGAACATGATAAATACATGGTGTAATGATAAGAAGCCTAAAAGGAAAATTAACAAGAAAATCTCAAAAGAGGAAATTTATTTTTGTGCAAATTAATTAGGTTTGATATCAAACAATGGGGTTAAATGAAAGTTTAAAACAACATAACTACCTGTTACCAGGTTCCAAGGAAATTTTTGCCAAATTGAATGGAGGTAATTTTTTTTCTAAATTGGACCTGTCAGGTGCTTACCTACAAGTACTAGTGGACAAAGACTGCTCAAAATTATTAACAATTAAGTCTCATAGAGGATTATACAAATTCAACTGACTTCCTTTTGGTATAAAGGTAGCACCAAGCATATTCCAGAGGATAATGGATATCATGCTTGCCAGTTTGGATTGTGCTCAACCATATTTAGGTGACATACTTATTAAAAGTAAGACCCGAAAGCAATATATGGAAGATGTAAAGAAAGTATTTGAGAGAATCAAAGAATATGATTTTAAGATTAGTGAAGGAAAATGTGAATTGTTTATGTCCAGACTTAAATATCTAGGATAAATTATTGATGAAGATGACCAAAACCTTCAAGGGTATGCGTGATAAAGGACATGTTCACTCCAACAAATGTAACCAAGTCACAAGCATTTTTAGGGTTTACTAAAATACATATATAGACCTAATATGCATGAATTAAACATAAAGAATAAGAACAAAATATTTCCTAATATTTATCTTTATTTTATAATAAAGACTTTGAATCATTTCTCACAAGAAATATTTACAATGGTTAAAACTCTGCATTTTTTTAAAAGAATATTAACAAATTGAAATTCATGGCTGGATTTCTGGGATGAGGAGTTTTCATTATTTACATTCAAACTAATGTCCTCATCTATGTTGTTGATAACACATCATTTTGGTCATTGTACCCTTAGGCCTTCTTGAGCAAGACAAAATATCCCTAGACATTGAGATGGAATGAGAATAATCTACTCCTGTAGATTAAATAAAGGATTCCATTTGAAATTCCCTGAGGATTGCCTGAATCAACAGACACCTGAAGAAGGCTGGAGGGCACAACTGCCAAAATGTTGTGATAATAATAATAATAATAATAATAATAACAAATATGGGGACATTAGTCCAAATGTAAACAATGTAAATAAAAGGAAAATTAAGTAAAACCTACAACTTTACACAAGGGAATAACAAAATACCTGTTTAATCTTTTTCTGTCTATTAATGAAATTAGAAGAAGCTATAATTTGAGTGTTTTCACAATCCTAAAATTATAGAATTAATAGACAAAAAACAATGCAATCAAAAATAAAGCTAACCAATCAGGTCTCAGCCAGTCTTTTTTTATTGTAAATTATTGAAACAATCATATGTAACATTCATTTTATCTATTTATAAAAATGCTTCATCAAAAAGTTTCATAAGAATGAATATAATTTTACTCTACTTTCAAGTCTGTTGCATTTAAAAATAAAATTCCTTGCTATGTCGGAATCAAATTAAACCAGCAGATGGGTTCTACTGGAAAAAAACACAGCTGGTTATTTACTAGGATTTTTCATTTTGAAGATTTGTATAGATCTCTTTACATGGTTACTGATTGTTTCAAGTGATAATGGCCATGCAGATGGACATAGAAAGGATCTGGAATGATTCTAGTCTTCCATTCTTATAATAAGGCTCCAGTTCCATACCAATATATCCTTTAAAATCTGGATGGAAGCCAACAAAGAAGGTGTCACTTATAGACAAATGAAAATTAGAACCTAGACAACATTTGGCTTACAGCAACAAAGTTTACTGTTGTTTCAAGTGTTATTACTATTTCAAGTGGTGAGAATCACAGAAACATCAAGAAAAATTCCTCTGAGACAGAGAGACAGAGAGAGAGAGATAAAAGATAATAAATTGCAAAAGTCAGACAAAATAGACAGACTACTTGATTTCAGTGTCAGATGGAAGCACTTTTAGAATTTTCAACATTCTATTCCTATTTATTTAGCCCCAATTATTTACAAAGAACAAATGTTCTTGAGACATGGCAATTCTAGACTAAATATTACCAAAATTACAAACATTATTAGTCTTTATTATATACTGTAGGTCTGTTTAAAGAAACAGAACAGAAGAATAACATTCTTCACCTCCAAACTGATTACATC
The DNA here is from genome assembly GCA_963932145.1 of Acanthosepion lycidas. Taxonomy (NCBI): domain Eukaryota; kingdom Metazoa; phylum Mollusca; class Cephalopoda; order Sepiida; family Sepiidae; genus Acanthosepion; species Acanthosepion lycidas. The sequence goes on along the minus strand of OZ010585.1, from coordinate 81,541,065 downwards.
AGTTTACGGTTGCACTATTATATAATAGTAATGTTTACATCTTAAAGTTTAATTCTACTTTTATTGAATATTTTATGTAAATCTTGAGATTAACATGGTAAAAATCAAGTGACCAGTGAATAGCATAATTCTCCATTAATAACAAAACAAAAATCTATTAAAGGAATCAGTTTAAGAAGAAGAAAACATTGAAGCCAGTTTTATTCAGTCTAAATATGATATGTAGGTGAAAATAGCTGCTCAAGAGAGAAACAACAATTCATATTTTTGTCTTCAAACCTCTATACATTTCCCAGAGATCAATGTTGAAAGAATTGAGTTGGGGTTTCAAGAAAAGATAAGAGGTTGGGTTAACAGAATTCTAAGTGAAAATAACCAAAAGTAAAGAGACATCACATCTATTGGAAGGTGCAGCCATTATCATACCAAAAGCATGAAAATAGAATTATTTTACTACAACTTCTTTTAATGGAGTTTCATAGAATCTATCAATAAAAAATAATAGTCAGAATTACGTTCATAACCAGTCACTGTAGATCTCTCTCTCTCTCTCTTTCTCTAATTATAGAATATGATCTTTTAGCCATGTTGATGGCAGGTTCACAATAACAATCATGAAATACCTACATGATGTATAACCAGAATTTTGACCAATAATAATGATTCATTTTTTTATATCTGCTTCTATACATAGATTACGCTTGATTAGGATTAGTATTTAAATATTCTGAGATTATTCAATACTGAAAATAACAAACACACATCAAATTGCATATTCATCAATTCATTTAAATTTAGCATAAAATAAGATAAAAGTAGAGCATATTTATTTTTAAAAATAATTTTCTCAAAAGTACAATATAAAAATTGATAAAAGAAAATTTAGACTCAGATATGAATGTGTCCCACACACATACACAGAAAAGAAAGAGAGAACCGAATTATATCAAATAGCAAAACAGAGATGTAAAAGGTAATCTTCTCAATATTCTGCTTAAAATATATGTTGAATTTTCTAATTGTATCAATATTTAAATCAATTCAAAATAGCATTTGATTTCATATAATTAACATATTAAAATACTACTTAATATTTGAATTATTTTCATTAAAAAAATGAAAACACATTGAAATTAAGATTACACAAAGTGATGCAATATGATATCTTGAATTTCAATTCTAGAAAAATGTAATCGGTGGGGGGGATTTTTATCAGAAATATTAAAGGAATTCAAAAGATTGAGATTATTCTAGTGCAATCAGAAACAGACAAGAGACTAAACAAAAACAGTAGACCATACCGTAGTCAGGAAAATGATAGTAGTAGTAGTTCTGTATTAGTGATAATCATTCTAGTACACTATTCTATAATATTCAAGCTCTAAGTAAACTTACAAAGTTGACAATTTGTGAAACACTATTAAAAAAAAAAAAAAAAAAAAAAAAAAATGGTTATTTTGAACTAATTTATGTGACAACTGAACCAAAGTCAATTCTTTTTTTTTTTTTAACTTTGGACAAAATTTATTAGGAAAATTTCAATTTTTATTGTAAAGAGCTTAACTAGACATTTCCTCCCATGAATTTTAGCATCAAAAAATCATATGGAAAATTATTAAAATATACTTACATCATAATAGTATTGAAAAGCTAATGTCTTGTCACCATCATTGTCATAGAATTGCCCAAGTCGGCTTAAGATATCAGGATCTGTGGCCACAACACCAATTAACTGCATGAACCTGGAATTGACAAAGATAATAAACTGATAAAAAAAAGCATCATTGCATAATAAGAATTGTTATTAAAGTCAGAAGAATAATTATTGTTTTGCAATGAGTAATTTGATATTTTGTAAGAAGATTATTATGTGGACATACTTATAACAGTAATAAAAGTTTTCCTCTTACTGAGATCTGCACATGTTAAACAAAGCTGTAAAAAATTTTAACTGTATGAGAATGCATTAAAAAAATTCCTCTTATGAAATGTTCGAAGATTGGCAAATGAATTTCCTCTATGTTTATTTTTCATCCAGTTGATAAACAACACAGGCATGTCCAAAAATTCTGTCTTTAAAACCTTTCTCTTTGTGCATCAGTTTAGTCTTAAAGCCTACTAATATAAAATAAATATAATCAGTCTTATTAACAATATTTTTATCATTTTGCCCTTTTATTCCTCAAATTTCATCAACCAGCCTATTAAACCTCTCTCTCTCTCTCATATATATATATATATATGCATGCTATTTTAATTTATTTGGTTTAAATATTATTTTTGATAGATACTCATATTTGAGTAGAAGATCTGTTTTTTTAATTAAACAGTATTTTTTATTCAACATCTACTGGCCTGAAAATTTGAGAAATCTTGTCAGAAAAATATGCATGCTCCAGCAGGATTTGAACCTGCATCTCCTATGGGGAACCATCATTGGATCTGTCATGCCTGACCGCTCAGCCACATAAGACCTTCGGTCAAACAAAGCCCAAATAATTTTAATTAAAAAAAAACAGAGCTTCTACTCATATATGAGTATCCATCAAAAATAATGTTTGCACAAAATAAATTACAAATAACATGTCAGATTTAATCCATTTCCTAAATATATATATATATATATATAAAATGAAATGGGTTAAGTCCAACAATTATTTAATATATTTTCTATTTATACATCAATTTTTATAGATACATTTTATTTACGTATATGCTCTGTTTTTTATTTAAACAATATTAATGTTAGAGAAAAACTGTCGAAGATTGTGTGTTTAAAAACAGTAATTTGAACTTTGCTCACCAGATGCTTCTCTGTAGCTAAATGATGTAGCACGTCAGATCAAATGACAGTTTCCATATAGGAATACAGGTTTGATTCCTGTCAAAGAACACATATTTTCTACAAAATTTCTCCAACATTCAAGCCGGTAAATGTAATTAATACTGTTTAATTAAAACAACAGAGCATTTACTTAAATAAATTTTATCTATAAAAAATAACAGAATAAATATATATATATATATATATATATATATATATATATATATATATATTGTATATCTGTAATGCTTCTACATCACAAATTCTTATTTTTATGGTGACACTGAAATTGAATATTATTTGTTTTAGTTAATATTCATGATGGATCAAACATAAGAAAATGAAAGAAAAATTCCTGATATTTTATAAGCACAATAAAACATCAAAATTAAATATTGCCATCATTTTTTGACAAAATGAATAAACTAGTATTTTACATTACACCAGTTTAATTTCAGATAGATTCTTGTTTTGGTTGTTATAAGTATGACTTTCAAAATCCATGAATTTTAAAAAAAGAAATTGTTATCTTTATCACTTCCTAAACAAAGATTTTATCATATAAATTTCAGAGACAAAGTTATCAAAACTGTTCTTTGCCAATGTCTATCTCTGGAGCTAAATTTTATTTTGCCATTACTAAGTTTTCTTTTACTCTACATTTTTTCTAAAAGACAAAGTCGAGGTTAGCCAAAATAAAAAAAGAAAAAATATAGTTATTTTATCGTTGATTTAATATCATCTACTACTTTATAACATCATTTCTTCAAATAAATGATGTTATAAAATTAGAAAAAAGCAATCAAGATTTACAAAAGTAAATGAAGTTGTGAATTAGTAATTACAGATTATCCTACTTTGTCATTTGAAATCTGTTAACAAAGAAACAATGAATAAAAGAGGAATATTTCTTAATTAGTTAATGAATAAGGAAATGCAAATGACATTTTAAATCGGAATAATGTAACAGCAGATTTAACTAAATCGTATTTTTTGTTCAAATGCAGGTGTATAAGATTACTTGAAATGTAAAAATTAGTACAGTTCCATTTGCAAAGAAAAAAAAATCAGCTTTATTAAAAAAAAAAAAATGTCTTTTTAATTTAATAAGACATAAAAGCAATCTTCAGGAAATTTCTAATATCACAATATTTTATTTCATAATTCATAATAATGATTTATCAAGTGTAAATAATGTAAGAATTATTTACCATTCTTTGGCTTGTGCTTTTTCTTCCAGTAGATCATAGCTGTGAAGAATGAAAATCAAGGAACAAAATCTTGCCAGTTTAATTAGAAGTGGTGCCTTATTTCTCCAAATGTTGGCAAGATTCAAAATGGACTTTACTTTAAAAACTTTAAATAAATTCTGACATTATAATTTGATGTTAGACAGAGAAATTAACATTAAAAAGTAGAAATATTTTTTTTAGGATCATTATAACAGAAAACAAAAACAATGTATTCAACTAAATTTTTTTAAATATGAAAAATAAAATTAAAATTTTTTTTTCTCATTTCAGTTATAAAAGAAAAATTTACATTGTTCTATTGTATTTAAGAAGCGATTACTTAAAACATTAACTTTCCATTATATATATATATATATATATATATATATATATATATCTCACCCCAAGCAAGATAGTAAAGCAACTAAGACACAAGAAGTTACTGGGTGTGGATGAATTACAAATGGAAACATTACTAATGAATGGGAAGAGAAAAGAGTAATCAGGAGGACAGTAGATAGTGATTGAAACTGCATTAAAATTTTTTGAGATTAAAGTTGGCCAGAAAGCATAGAGCCGGAAGGGAGTTCCAGAAGTGAGAAGTGCAAGAAAAGAAACTGTTAGCATAAAATTTTTCTCTCTCTCTCTATATATATATATATATATATATATATATATATATATATATATATATATATATATATACACACACATACACACACACACACAATAAAACTCAAGCTAATAACTTTCATCATTAGCATCCAGACCCTGAGTTTTCTCCAGTCATGATGAATGGTTTTACTCTTAATCGAATGTCTGTTGAGTTTCAAGTTCACTCTGGACGTCAAGTAAAATAATCCATTGCTAAAGAAGTGAGATAAAAGGTTGGCTCATTCTACTGTTCCAGGAAGTGCCTGATTCCTTCTACCATGTTTTATCTTTACAAGAGTCAGATTAGAGAAAAAAATGTAGTACTGCTGCCATATCTGGGCTGGAGTTGCTCAATCCTCACTTTTAAGCCTTGTCAGAGTTCAAAATCACACCTGCAGACTAGTGGGGGGGGGATGACTTTTTTCCCCACTCTACAACCACTTTCATCACAGACACAACACTGCAAACCTGTTGCTACTCTATCACTATTTTCTTGGCAAATGTTCAGATGGGCTCCATTCTCTAGTTCCTCCAGTTCAGACCTTCACTGCTAAAATATGTCATGCTGCTACCACAGAGTCAAATCACCATCATTTCCTCCCTGTTCCAAAGGTTATATTCTTCTTAAAACCAGATCTTCTAATTCATGCTACACTAATTACCACCACTGGCCAGATGAGAACACTCTGAAACCCAAGACTGAACTAAAAATTTCATCAACTGCACATAGGCTCCACAGATTTCCACCCAATAGCACCAACTTCCACCTAAAGAAACAAAATAAAAATTGGAGCCAATCTGAGCCTAAGAAAAAGGCATGAAAGACATTAAAGGAACATCTTCAGCAGTCAGATGGCACAACAGCCCAGATTCACAACGTGACCTCAGTAAATCACAACTCACCCTCTCTCTCTTTCTCCTACTGTACGCCTCTGTGGATGACTTTTACAATTTTACTTATCTCTTTCTTTCAACAAGAGACATTTACCGATATACCATATGTTGTATTTTTACAATAATACAGTTGTTTATTTCTTAAACCTCCATTGTTTCTTCTTTGATCTGCCATATGCTTAATATAATACAAATATGCTGGATTTTAGAGTGGATACATGGAATAGAATATATGTTTTATGGCCCTAGGTCATTCATTTTGGTCAGGCATCATCCCCACTACCAGAGAAAAGAAATACCACAAATAATAGCAAAAATGGGATATGAGAAAGTGAAAACTATAGTGTTTAGTACATTGCTTTACAATTGGTAGAATATCACAAGTTACTCAAAAAGTGTATTTTTTTTTTTTTTTTTAAACAAACTTGATCTAATTTATCTTGTCTTTATACTGATATTATGTCTCCATTTTGCTTAAAATTATAGATATATTAAGAAAAACAAAATACTGCAGAAGTCTTTCTAACAAAGAAATATTATTGGCAATGTGACTGATATAATCATATTAAGTGTGTGCATGTGAGAATGAAAGAATTTTATTCCTTAGTTTTGAAATGAGTGAAACATTTTTTTTTTAAAGATTTAATGGCTCCCTGAAATATCAGTTGAATTATATTTATTTATACTAAGCAATAATAATAAAATAATAATAATTATATTTAAAAATAATAATAATTATATTTATTTATACTAAGCAATAATAATAATGTTGAAAGTAGCAATCAAAAAATAAATATTTTGAGTGAAAGATAATTACTAATTAAATTTAATTTAAATAAATAAGTTATGAGATTAATTTAAAAAAAAAAAACCCTGTAATATTTGAGGGCAGGTGATAATCTTTACTAAAATTTAAGGCTAAATTTTATCTGTATCCCCCACCTTGTAGAACAAAATAGACTGCATTAACAAGTAATGCATGTTTACCAGCATTTTATAATACTAGCAAATAGCATCTATATTTGCATAAAATTTTTTAAAAAAGCATATTTTAATAAATATTTATTCTGTGATATTTATTTTTAATTCAAATTTTTAAAATTGCCATGAATAAGCAAGGTTTCTGATGATAAAGTTTTTCTTTTTTTTAAATTCAACATGTTTGTATAGAAAGAATTTATATCTGCCTTATGAAAATTCAGTCATAAAGATCTCTATATAGAACATACACACACATATTTGCATTTTTGTTTTGTATAACAATTGAGGGGAAGTGTGCAAAATAATGATGACCCACCCACCCAAATTGAAGTTATACTTTTTTTTTAAAAAGAAAAAGAGAATTTTAGTTAAATAAAAATTATGAGAGACACATCATGACTTACAGGCAACATTAGTCATGTTGAATATTTTTTTTTCAAATTCAACTGCATTTTATTTAAATTAATTTGTCATGTCCACTAAAATATTTAATAAAATATTTCATCAAAATATTGTGCAGACATAATAGAAGACATACCACATGGCCTTTTAGGGTCAATTAGGAATAAATAAATATATTTCTGAAGCTGATGTTGTTATAAAAAAGTGTATTAAAATCATGAAATCCAACCCCAAACATGAGACACATAAAAGTCACCAAGGTCCACACCACTATCTGTTTATTGTCAAGACCCCATTCACATCCACATGCAAAAAGCTTTCACATTCACAAACTACAAAGAGACCACTACAAACACAGTTAACAGTAAGAAATAAATTCTATCTCTTGGATCCCCCCCCCGTCACTACTAACTATACACACATGTACTGACTCATTCACACAAACACACATATAACACTGTTTCTCACATACATACATAAATTGTTTATTTGTTGATACAACATTGTTTTTTTCTACTACATTTTATTCTTTCAATGAAAATCATGGGATTATTCTAAACAGATGAATTATGAACAGTCCAGCAACAATATTTTATGTTATTGTATTGAATCCCAACACTCCAAATAGTTTTTGCAATTTAGACAAAAATTAATCCATCTTTAAATACTTTAAGATATGGATAACTTTCCTGAGGTGTATATAAATTGTACACTGTTCAATTATTAACATTAACAACTATCTTAAATTACAAAAATTGTACTTGGATTAAATGAAAATTACTCACAATAAATATATACATTCCTTCTTGCGATCAAGTTTGACGGCACAGGTACACTAGTTCATAATAAGCATTGTTATCATCTGCTATTTCACATTACTATAAATTAATTAAATGAAGTTGAAAAACATTTAATAGAGTTATCTTAAAAACACTTTCCCCAGACACGACACTGCAAGTCAAAATAATCTGTTAGATTTTATTAAAATTGTACCAAAAATTATTAAACAAGTAAAAATTTATAAATTTGCTAAATTCATTTTTATAAACATTAGGAAATTATTCAAATGTTTCTCTCATTTCTAATTGTATGTAGCTATGTCCAAAGTAAGAAATTCAAGTGGACTTAGCATAATGATAAAAAGAACTTTAAAAAATAAATTGTCTTGCAGAAAATGTTGTTCTTACAGAAAATTTAGAGAAGTAAGGGAACTTCTATTAGAACTTAATTTTTCTCTGTTCGTAAATATATACAATCTGGTTTGATTTTAACAATTGCTTCATGGAAATATTTCCATAGTTGAGAAAGACCAATGTGTGTGTGAAGCATAATGAGAGAAGAAGAGATTGAAAAGTAATGCAACTAAACACATGCATGTTGCACATGAGCAGCTCATTGCAAGCCTTTCAAGAGGATACAGGTCAGCAATTTGGTACATCACTTGTGGGCTGCTACGAAGAATAGCGTGCAGTTTGTAATAGCAATCTAAGGATTCCTCAAACCGGCCAATCATCTTGTTACTCAAACCTAAAAGAAAAGAAAGAATATCAAGAATCTAATTCTCTGAATGCATTGCATCAAGAAGAAAAGATCAAATTACAAGTGTTAAGAATTTGTATGTGCAAACCAACCTGAATAAGAACTTGGGATTGAAGAGATATTTGCTATAAATGGATTTGGAAAATCCTCAGAAAACAAACCTTTGCATGGTTATTTGTTTATTGTTACTTAGAATAAAAGTAGTCAAAAAAAAAAAAAAAGAAAAAAATAGCAAACAGGTTTTGCAAGTTGAAAGATTACAAATGATAACAAGGATATTTTTTAATTTGTAATTACAGTATAATAAATACATTGCAGTCTCATTCATATTAAGAAAAATTATTTGCAATTTAATTGTTGATTTTATATAGTGTGCACCAAGTAATTGATAGCAAATTATACAAAAATACAAAATTAAATCATAATGTAAATGGAAGCAAATTATAAACAAAGTCAAATTATGACATAACTGGGTTAAAAGCCACCCTATCAGCTGGTATTTAAGCTAGTTCCTGCGGAGGGCACTTGACTGGGCCTTCAACCCAATAGGTAGGGAGGAGTAGATGTGATAGGCAACAATAAACTACAGAAGAACTCAAAATTGATTGCTGCATTTAAGTATTGCATTAATATTTAAACTTACATTTTAAAAGTTCAACAATAATCACCAAAAACAATCAAAGTAATGAAAACTTGGGAATCTAAAATTTCAGGATTGTGGGTTTGGATCTTGATTGGAATGTATTTAACTTGCTCATGAAGTTGGCCTGATTCCAAAATGGTTAGACTATATCCTCTAGGAGTAAAGTTGAAAACATGTGACACAGTGACACGCTGACATTCACATTTATTATATAGAAGGAAAACAAATATATTGAATAGAAATTTCTTTCTCAATGATGGCCAAAAGTCATAATAGTCCAGGGAATTCAAACCATACACTGCAGGTGACCTGATCATGAAAATTCTCAGTCAGTCACTTCTAGGCTGTGTGGATGATAGCAGATTTCTAATGGAAGATGTTTGTCACCCATTTCAATCCAGGGTTTGACCATTGTGTCTAACATCTAGATGTATGGATGGGGGGGATCAACAAACCTAAGGCCTGGTGGTGCAGCATGACATAGTACACATTGTTCACAACCCCCAGGGTCATCTCAGATGAAATGAACCTGGTGTGTGTATCACTGTGGGTAACAGCAAGTGGTGTGTACAGTTAACTGTCATTGCTTCTATTTGGAGAAGAGTGAGGGTGCTTGAGGTTGTTCAGCAAGTATTTTTGATATGTATCACACAGTTCTTTAGGATCATATTAAGACCCGTTTTACAAACTCAGCCATCAATCATGATATCTGACCACATAGAATGTTTTTTGTTTTCTTACCCACCAGAGACTTCTATCTCAGTCCAAACCTTGAATACAAAGTACCTGGCCTGATCACTTTCAAAAAGCTGCCTATCTCTGAGCCACTGTGTGTTTGTTATTGTGTACCACAAAGTATGGTGTGTTTTGAATTTCCTCTGTCAGATTGGAAGCTGCTATGTTAATGCTCTTGATACATCCAAAAGAGAAATAAGAATCTTAAAATTTAGTGTGTGCTATGGAACATTAGTCAGTTAAAAGTGCGTTCTCAAATATCTGGCACAATCTGTAGAACCAAAATTAGCAAATAACAACAATTAATAAATTTTAAAATTTTGTCTGCACAAATGAAATTTTTGTTTTAGCAATCTCTGTATAACCTAAATTGAATTCAAAGACAAAAAATATGCATGAATTCTATCTTAATAAAAATGATTTTAAAGTGATTTCACTTCATTTACAGTATTTTGGTATATTCTTAAAGTCTGAAATAAAGTTGAAGAAAGAAAATTTACCATTTTATTAAACTATAAAACATTGTTAGTGTTATTACATTTATTAAATAATATACGTTTCATTCTTCAGAAATCTATTGAAATAGAACATGGAAGGATTTTGAAATTTCAGTTAAACAAGCTTTCAAAAAATGTTTTAAAAGCTTTAATTTCAGTCAAAACTGAACTGACATTGTATACTTTCTGTAGATGTTTTTAATCATTTTACCTCAAGCATAAAAGCCACTAAGACAAAGGATTACTGAGTATGAAAACATATCAGAAAAAATATTAATAAGAATAGGAATTAAGGTGATAGATGACAGTTGGCACTGCATTTAAGTTTTTGAAGATCAAATTTGACCGTAAAGCATGAAACCAAAAAAGAATACCACAAGTAAGAAGTGTGAGAGAAGAAACTGTTAGCATAAATTGTATGGTCACGTGTAGTCATTTTAACTGTAAAATGAGGAGACCTAGCTATCAATCTAGTATTGCACTTAAATTTGTAAGGTACCAAAAAGGAAAGCTCATCAGGACAATTAGCATGAAACTATTTATAGAAAAAGCACAAGGAAGCTACATTTCAGTGGTGGGAAAGTGACTGAAGCTGAGATGCCAGGTCTGGATTGATAACATTGTAGAAGCACCAGACCAGATGTAGTATCAATATTCAATGCATGAAATGTGGTAGACTTATAAGGGCATAATTTCTGGCAAGAAAAATTGTCTAGCACAAAACAGAGAACCAACTTTTCTAGCAGCAGATCTAGCAACTGATTCAATATAATTGTTCCACTTTATATCAGTAGAAAACATCAGCCTAAGAAGGCAAAATGAGTCACTCACCCAGAGTTTAGCATCAGCCATGTTGATGGAAGGCAAATTAAGTTCTATAAGATGATTAAAAATGTGTAGTTTTCTTTTGGAGGCATTAAAACATTGATAACATTGGGAAGGTCATTGATGAAAATTAGGAATAAAGTAAGTCCAAGGATATAACTCTGGTGGGCATCCATATTAGTATAAAAAGATCTAGACGAGTGGCCATTCAAGACAACTTTCATTTTGTGATTTGGTAAGAAAGACTGAATCAAATCAATAATTTGTTCACAAATACCATAATCTTTTTTTGAAGAGATATTTACAATTATTACAAGCAGACACAAAGAGGTTCCTGTTGTGACCAAAACTATCATGTTGCTATAGCTAGAAAAGAATAATTTCTGTGGGTTATAACAGCTGAATAGTCAGGTGTGAACCAAAGAGAAAACAGTGGTTTTACCTGGTGTTTCCAAGATGGCACAAAAGCATTGATACCAGCTTTTACCCAAGAAGAAACATCAGTGGTACTATTCTCAATAAGAAGGTTAAAAATTTAATTCCAAGGGGTATCACAAAGAAAATCATGAAATGAATTCCAATCAACATGCTGGTAATAGAAAAAGAAGTCTGGTGAATCGGGGGTTTATGACAAGTAAAAAGAAATATCAACAGATACTCCTGTGTGATCTATATTACCAAAATGACAGAGTTGCAATGCTTGACAAAAGACGGAAGAAGAGGTAAGGAAGAAATCAAGTAAAGGATCATATTGATCAGAATCATTAGGGAACAAATAGAGAAACATAATATTTGACTGAGAGAGAGGAAGCAACAGAAAAATTGAAAGTTTGAATAGTTTAAGTGAATTGATGCTGTGAACATAAAAATCACCAAATGTCTGCAGATGAAAAAGTAAAGAGAGAACCATTTCTATACTGTCAGATATTTTGTCTAATATGTTACAACCCTGAGAAGAAAGAGAATGATAAAGGAAAAAGAGAGAGCTAACAGTGCAATAAAAAAAAATTTGAAAGTACATGAAAAAATCATCCAAGAACTTCAGAAACGATTCATTTTCTCTGAATATAAATACAAAGGCTACACATATGTATCCTACAATCTTTTTAGACATGATTCATATAAGTAACTTGCCTAATTTGGTAAAAGTGAAACTCTCAAGATAAACGGTTTCACAAAGATTGTTTTATTTCTTTCCATTTGCGAATAACTTAAAATTTATTATCACTTTAAATGGCAAGGGAAAAGTAAAACATCAGTAATTAAATATTCTTGATTATCATGCAATTAATTTGATACAAGAAGTTCTACACTTTGTTGTAAAACTTTCATACAAAATGTGAATCATGTTAATTTTATATTGTCTTATAAATTTTGATCAGTGTCAATATCAAAATTGTAGTTACATAAGTGCTCAATCTATTTGATAGTTATTTAAATAAAATAAATTATTCATTATCAAAAATGGCTTTAAAAACATGATATAAAATAAATTTTTCCGTGTAAATAGCTGAATTAAAAAAAAATTCTAAAATAATTTAAAGAAAAGGAACGTTCACTTAGTCACTGTATTCATTTGTAAAACTTTTCATAGGAACAAGGATTGCAAAATTTGATCTATGGGAGATAACTCCGATAAAAACGAATACTGACTATTGTTGATGTAATTTTAAGAGTTCTCTTCCCCTAAGAAACGAACTTGTAAGTAAAGAGAACTTGAATTCAAGAGATACAAGACAAATTTTAAATCAGTTTACATTTAATTTAAACTTCTTTTTCTATGCACTGTGCACATTCAAGACGTAGACGATCATAACTTTCCATAATTTCCTGTTCTTTGCAGCACTTAATAAATTTTGTCTTTTTATTAGCTCGTCTAAACCTTGCTTCATCATCTGTTTATTCAAGCAGCATTGTTTTCCTGTCACTTTTGCCTTCAATATGCTATGTGAGTATCAAATTTTCCAAGCTCTCTTTCTTCATTAGGTGCCACTAGAAATTTCAAATGTCTCTTCCTGATGTTAAACATAAGTGTTCTTCTTGTTTCCATTTCCTTTAAAACTTTGTTCCTGCTCATATGTTTCGTCCATGGTATTCTCAGCATCCTTCTGTAGAACCACATTTCTGTTGCTTCAAG